>PVJD01001268.1:0-27907 GCA_004026545.1 Mormoops blainvillei | reverse complement strand
TGTGACAGCTTTGCCCTGCTGCCTGCTGTTGATCCAAGTTTTACATTCCTCGTCCTCTGGTACCACCCCCTAAGGGTTGCTGTTAACTTTCAAGAGACTCTAAGGTCTTCCCAGTCATGAGGGGTAAAAATAAGGAGTCAAGAGGGGACAAAATGGCAGATTTGTCTGTTTTAATGTAACAAAGAACCACAGAAATGGGTCTTGTTAAAAAGAAGACTTGAAAATATCATTGTTATGGAGGCTGGCTGGCTTGGCCATGGGGCTGTTTTATAGGCTTTTGGAGTTGGTCTGAGAAGGGTACTTTGTGAGCCCCAGATGGGTTGCTATTTCACACACCTGCTCTCTGCTGGGGCTGGTTTCCCTCCAAGCTTGATGGGGGGTGGGGAGGAGCTAAGGAACTTTCCAGTGATTGACAATCCATCCATCCCTACTGCCTGGTTCCCAAATTAAAAGGACAAGGTTGCTCAGGACTCTAGTGATGGGTAAAAGGGCTCCTTTCTACCCACGTGACAGCAATAAACTTCCTCTAAGCCCCTAAATTATAAATTCAAAAAGAGCCAGACTGAGATCCTGGCGGCCATGACTGTGCCCAAGGGAGTCATTTAAGGAGAAAGACTCAGTGAAGGGCATTAATAGAGGAAATTTTCTCTGGAAGATGAAGCTGAGAACCTTACAAGAGGCCCTTTGCCATAAGCCCCTTGAAAATATCTGCTGGTGTAAGCTACAGACCCTGGCACTGTGGAAACTTAGAACAGACATGGATGGTTGTATGTGACATTCATTGTAAGGACTTTGTTCTGTGCCTGGGGCACTTAGATACATTCATTTATTGAATAGCCACTTATGAAGCACCTACTATATGCCACTTAATATATGTCCTTAAAATAGTCCATGCCCTCAGGCTCTGATGGGAAAACTCCCTAAACTCTCTCTGGAAAGAGTGACTTGGGCACTTTTGTGTCTATACCCTTTCCAGATCTCCCTAGGAAACTGGTGAGATTTAAATAAAGTCTGTAGTGCAGTTAGTAGTATTGTACAATATTAATGTTCTAGTTTTGATAACCTGGTTGTAGTTATGTAAAATCTTAATGTTAGGGGAAGCTGGAGGAATGGTATGTGGGAATTTTCTGTACTGTTTTTTCCAACTTTTCTATAAGTCTGAAATTAGTTCAAAATAATAAGATTTTTTTAAAAAAGAAGAAGGAAGTCTCACTATGAGTTTCATTGACTTGTGATTGCTTCTTTTCCATCTTTTGGTCTCTGTCATTCTGTAGGTCTTTCTATAGTCCTGCTAACATCTCCTTGCCCCTCCTCTCTGTCCATTTTCCTTCCTCAGTCTCTATCTCTGTCATTCATTCTCTACTTTCTCAAGATTGCCAAGGCTATTCAGGATCTTTTGTGGTTCCATATAAGTTTTTGGATTATTTCTTCTAGTTCAGTGATATACGTCATTGATATTTTGATGGGAATTTCACTGAATCTATAGATGGCTTTGGGTAGTAAGGACATTTTAATGATAATTCTTCCTATCCATGAACACGGTATGTGCTTCCATTTATTTGTATCTTCTTCAATTTCTTTCTTCAGTGTTTTATAATTTTTGGAGTATAGATCTTTTATATCCTTGATTAGGTTTATTCCTAGGTATCTTCTTCTTTTTTAAGTAATTGTGAATAGGATTGTTTTCTTAATTTCTCTTTCTGTTAGTTCATTATTGGCATATAAAAATGCAACTGATTTCTGGATATTAATTTTGTATTCTGCTACTTTGCTGAATTCATTTATCAGTTCTAGTAGTTTCTTGGTGGACTCTTTGGGGTTCTCTGTGTACAGTATCATGTCATCTGCAAACAAAGACAGCTTTACTTCTTCCTTTCCAGTTTGGATGCCTTCTATTTCTTCTGACCTGATTGCTGTGGCTAGGACTTCCCATACTATGTTGAATAAGAGAAGTGAAAGAGACATCTCTGTCATTCATTCTCTTTCCCACAAAAATCTGCTCTCCTCCCCACAGTGCTTAGGTGTTTATAATGTCACCAAGTTCTGTTCATTAAGCTTCCTGAACATCCATCAGCTCCCCACCCCTATCCCCAGTGCTACTTCTGAGGCTCTTGGGTGACATCATCATCGCCACAGCCATCACCCAGGTACCCCAGAGCTCCCCCTGTCAGACTTCCCACCTCCAGCTGATTCATTGTCCTTATGCAGCTCCCATCAGGTCTAGCTCCTGATTGACGGTATCACTATCTGCATTGCCTCCTGGAAAAGTCCAGCCCAGCTTCATCATATCTGGTCCTTGTTTCCAGTGTCAACTCCCCACCAGGGGCATAAAGAGTGTTAACTGAGTCCCAGCACAGTCTAAAGGGGGGCCTGTGTACATAATAGGAGGAAGAGTACTTCTCTCTCCTGAAGGCATGAAATTGGGTTTTTCTACATGAAGCTGAGGTTCTGGGGCTGAGTGTGGGGGAGAGATAAGGGAAGCAGAGGGCGAAGGGAGAAGCTTCCATTTCAGTGTGGGCAGAGAAGCCTACAGGAGAAGAGAAGGGAGGGGCTGCTGCTGTGCCAAGACTGTAAGAGATGCCAGAGCAGCCTGTGTCTTTCCGGTGGGTAGGAAAATGGACTGAGGTCCACCCAGAGACTGTGGCCCCATCCTGCCACACGTATGTATACCTTGTCTGTTTCAGCCTCCAACTTCCAGCAAGGCCCCCTCTCATCTGTCATTTATTTTTGTTAAAGATTTTATTTATTTATTTTTAGATAAAGGGGAAGGGAGGGAGAAAGAGTGGGAGAGAAACATCAACATGTGGTTACCTCTTGAGTGACCTATACTGAGGACCTGGCCCACTACCCAGGCATGTGCCCTGACTGGGAATCGATCCAGCGACCCTTTGGTTCACAGGTCGGCTCTCAATCCACTAAGCCACACCAGCCAGGGTCCATCAGCCTTGTAAAAGCCCACAGACCCTGTGCAATATAGCAGTGGCATAGTCCCAGTTTCAAAATTGCTTATCCTCTCCTCAGTATTTTGTTTCAACAATACCAAACACATCACAATGTTGTAGCTATTAGGGGCAAGGGCACTGGAGTGTTTATAGGTTTGTATCCATCAATCATTGGTAAAGTGTTACTTGCAGTGGGGTAGGAGTCGGGTTATATGATCCCAGGCCCTTGCAGCAAAGCAGGTTCTAGCAGCTTGAAGACAATCCTAAACAGAGACACAAGTGTTGGTTGTTGGATGTGAACATGCACCAGGACGCTGTGCATACAAAAAAGGCAAAGGGATCTGAGAGGATACTGGCAGAGCCAGAGAGCATCTGCTACAAAAGGGGTTTGTTGCAATTTTAGGTGGGGGGCAGGGAAGGCCTCACTGAAAAGATGACCTTTGAATAACAACCTGCAGGAAGTGCCAGCAAGCTCTGCAGTTATCCCTAATGTCCATCACACAGTCTGGCCCATAGCAGATGTTCCATGTTTGAGCACTAGATGAATGAATGAATGAATGAATGAATGAACAAACGAATGAGCGAAAGAACAACAAATAATGCCCTGTGTTCCTTTTCAGCTGCATGGGAAGGATTTTGGGCTCTGGTCTCCACCCAAAGTCCAGGCCTGAGGGTGTAGTGGGTGGCTCATGCAACCAGCAGGTCCAGGTGCAGGCCTCTTCCAGCTTCTCTCCTGCTGACCACCCAGAGCCAGAAAAAAACTAGCACTCTAAGGCCCACAGCATCCTTGTGAAGTAAACACTCCAAATATTGGAGAGTTGCAAACTTGCTGGGTGCGTGTGGGCTGCCTCGGGAACAACAAATGAGCCCGGGCAGATGGTGTGGAAATAAACGGCACCATCTTTTTACTGTAGCGGTACAGTCGTAATTTTGCAAAGACATTTATTAGGCAGCGTCTCCCTTCTGCGGGATCGTGCTGCGGCTGGCGCACTGAGTCGCTGCCAGCAAGGTGGAATGTGAGCCCCAGTGCTGACGGTGTGATGGGCACCCTTGTCTCTCTCATCCTTTCCTCCCATTCTCACTTCTGACAATTTATAGGTTAGTTTGATGCTTGAATAGCTGTGTCTCTCCAGTAATATGTATTCTTTTTAAGTATTGCCTGTTGTGGCATATCATAAGAGAACTCCATCAAATAATTATCTTCCCCTTTATTTATTCTTCTCCTTTTTACTTGTTCTGCATCACTATAAAATATTAGATGGTCTCCTCTGAGTAGCAAGCCTTCTCTGTGGTTGTAAAGTACATGTATGTACAGTTTGAAATTTACATGCAGTAGCTCTTCATCTCAGCACTTGCTGGATCTGACAGAGCTCACGGCCTGCAATGGGTTCCCACCACCTTCTGCTGGGACAGGGAGAGCTGGGGTTGTTGAGGTCATCATCCCAGCCCACAGGCCCCAATGGCATGGAGAGGCCAGCACAGCAGCCTACATCCAGCTGCACCTCAATATGCCCTGACCTTGACCTCTTTGCCCAGGATCCCCAGTGAGCCCCTTTTTCCACAAGCAGTCTTGCCCAGCTTGGTCAAGTTCCCCCCACTTCTCAGGACCTAGAGGAAGTGAGGACTCACTAGGAAGCCACAGCGCCTGAGCCTGGGTCCCAAGGCTACGGCTCAGCTGCTCGCTTGCTTTGGAACCTCCGGGCTTTTCTTGTGCGTATTTCTTCTCTAGCTCGACTGGAAGCTCCCTGTGGGCAGGCACAATGTCTTTTACCTTCCTTGGTTTTCCCAAAGCCTTTAGCACAGAGCTGGGGATCAACTCAGAATTCCCAGTAAGTCCTTATGGCTTTGAGTCTCTTTCCAGAAAGCATACTCCGATAAAGTCCTTCCTTCGACAACCCCCACACCACATTATCTTGCACATTTAATAAATGGCTTCACTGTTTTGTAAGAATCTCTCCAAATAGATGACGAGTGCCTGCAGCATCTTGTATACTCAGACCAGAAAACTCCTCAGGGGTCCTTCTGTTCTCCTCATAGCCAATGTATGAACAAGAATCCTGGGTTTTCTCTTGTTCTTGTTTTATCTTCCCAGTGCCCAGGCTGCACAACTTGAAGTAGAAGCCAAGTGTTCTAGAAAGAGCACATACTTAGAGTCAAGACACCTGGGGTCTAGTCGGTTCCAACACTGCCCTTCTAAGACTCATAGACCTTCCTGGCCTTTGTTTTCCTTACCTATAAAATATGGAAATTCTTATTATATAATGTTACAAAAGCCAAAGATCTAATGGTCATTTGGTTCATCCTCTGCTTGCGGATGTATATCTATCTATTCTGGAAAGGCAGCCAGAGGTAGAAATTCAACAATGTTACCTGTGCCCTTGATCCAGGGCTTAACCACCCTGGCGCTCAGAATGCTTTCCTTTGGCTTCTAGAGCTTGCTTGTAATTTGAACTTCCTGAAGGTTGTTAATCAAAGGTCATCTTCTCAGTGAGTCCTTCCCTGCCTGTGCCCACCCCCCCACCTAAAATTTCAACAAACCCCTTTTGTAGCAGATAGTCTCTGGCTCTGCCAGTATCCTCTCAGATCCCTTTGCCATTTTTGTATGCACAGCGTCCTGGTGCATGTCCTCTCTGTGTTCTCTCTGTGTTCTTGTAATTGCTTACCAGGGAGAATGCCCGTGTTTCTTCTTCCATGGTCTGGAGCTAAGTGGGAAAGTTAGAGTGAGCGTGAGGGCAGGGTGGGGTATAGAACTCCCCAGGGAAGTACTTCTTCATCCAATCCTGCATCAGGATCAGCTTGGATCTGATGGATCAGAGTCTCTGGGGTTTGGGTCCCTGAATCTCTGTTTTTTAAAAGCTCTCCAGTTAGTCCTGAAGCTCCATCAGGCTTGGAGAGGGCCTGTGGAGGTCCTATGGCTCTTCCTCCTCCCCTGCACCTCCATAGGCAGGGCTGGAAAAACCTCTGGGGTCTCGGTTTCTCCTATCACTGGGCTGTGGAGCAGGACTTACAGCCAAGGCTACAGTGTCCACTTTAGGACCATGGCCATGGCTGAGCACCACAGCCCTGAGATAAGTACAGGGCAGCAGAAGTGGGCCTGCACCAAGAATGGGGCTGAATGTGAGGCTGGCCCCCTGCCTCTCTAGCAGACCGTGGTGATCTTAAACCCTGTCAGCTCCACCTGGAGGAACTGTCACCCATACTAACCACCAGGCCTGTTGGATTGACACAGAGGCTAACGGGTTTCCTCTCTTGGTCACTGTGGAGTTTACTCTTCTGATATCCACCTCATTCAAGTTCCTGAGTGTATGTAGGCTGGCTGCTGAGATCCGACAGTTTTCCTGACTCCAAGAAGCTTAACACCTACAGCAAGATCTCATCTTCCATTCTGCCTCCAGCCTTGGACTCTGCTGTGTGCACAGAACTTCCCAATGCCAGGGCGCATGAGGCCTGTCTCCCATACACCCTCCCACTGGGCTTCCACAGTCCACCCGAGAGCCCAGGTGAGCTGAACGGACCCTAGTCCTAGAAGGAAATGTGCTTTGTCCTAAGCTCTTTGTCACCCCTTATAGGATCTCACATCTTGGTCTAAACTCCGATTCTATACCTCCCCCTGCTTCCTACTGGTCTCAGTGAGCTTCCAGATTCTTCTGTGCATTTTTGGCTTTGCCAGTTCTTAGGCCTGAGCTTCTTCCATTGTCTCTTTGACTTACAGGAAGATTCCTTATTTCTGTACCCTCTCCCACCGCTCAACCCACCTGACTCTCCGCTCTCTAAATGCAAGAGGGTTTAGCACAGGGAGCAACTAATGAGGTTTCCCATCTCTTTCTGAAAAGGATACTTCTGGGTGACCCAAGCCACAGTCTGGGGCGTGGCTGTGCATCATGGCTGGTGGATGAGCTATGCTTCAGGATCCACATGGCCTCGGGAGGGCCACATGTTCGAAGCGTTCTCTCCTCCCATCCCAGGTAGGACCTGCTCCAGAAGACTCTTCTTCTACGGCTGGCCTTCTCCTCCATCATGGCCAGGGCTGGGGGTGAGCAAGGACTGTTGCAAGCTCCAAAAAAGAGTTGAAGGGGCGAAATGCCTTTCCCCCCGGCTCCTGTCCTCCTTGCTGCGGTGTACTCTTCTCACCCAAGGAACCTTCCAGACACCGCAGAGAGTTCCGCAGCAGCTGTTCAACATTTACATTTTACACAGTGCAAGGTTATTTGACTGCCATGATCTGATCTTCTCTAGTTAATAACCTTGACTTATGGAATAATAGCAGCAATGACTCAGTTCCTTTTCCTGCCAGAAATCCCTGTTGCTGGGAGTGGTAGGTGAGCACAGACTCTGCTCCAAGGCCCTCTGTCTTCCTGTCCCACAGGGAAGGGGACCCCGCAGAACTAGGGAAGGCCGACAGGTTATGCCCATGCCCAGGTCTTCCCATCTGCACCTACCCGACTTCCTCTCTTTGCGGAACAACACCCCTGTTTCTGGTCCCTTTCTTCTAATGCCGCCCCGTTCCTGCCTTTCATTGTCCTCCTCAGTCCAGAGCCACAGGCAGAGCAGCTGAAATCTTGATGCCTCTCATCTCCTCTCCTGTCCTCTCCAGGAGTCCTTCCTAGCAAGGGTTAACTGTGTGTATAAAATTGATTGCGATTTTAGTAATTCGGTATAATCACAGTCTACCAGCAGGTTGCTTTTCCAGCAGGAGGGTTTGGAATTATTTTCTGGAGTTTGCAATATAGAACTTAAATTAAGCCTCAGAAGTCAGGGGAGCTCCGCAGCATCCCTAATGTGGTGCTAAATTCTCAGCAGCACAGTCTCTGTATTAAAGCCTTTGCTGGCAATTAGGTTCATTAACTATCACAATACCTTATTTATTACTCGTCGTGCCATATGGTTTCCCAGCTAAAGGATGGCGCCCGTTCTCCTACAGACCATTTGGCATCATAAAAATGTTAACAAATAATATTATGGCTCTCGGGGGCACAAGGCCTCACTGGGTTCTGGGCCTGAGCGGTGGGAGAGAATATGAAAACATTTTTCTTCTATGAGAAATAAAAAATTCCTCAAGACAGAAGTATTCAAAGAATATAGCACTTGCATAACACAAATGGGAGTTTTATTTACTCTCATAATGGTTATGTCAATATTTGCATCAGCTAGGACTTCGCTCATCTTCATCTCCACTCTCTTTTGGGGTTCTTTTCACTTTCATCTCTCCCCATCTTGCTCCTCTACTTCTATGGCATGAGGCCAACCACAGCCAGCGCCACCCTGAGGCCTGAGGGCACACTGCTGGTGGGGTGAGGGCTGCCCATGGGATCTTCCCACGATTCACCTGCCCTCAGGGTCTCTCAGGGCTCCCACCTGGGAGTGCTGCCTGCTCTGCTTGAATCCTGCCTCAGGGCTTCAACTCCCAGTTCTGTCTTCAGCGAGTGTTTTCAGCAGAAATTGCGAAGTCATGCATGTGCTAGTGTTGCTCTGTGGTGAGGGGACCTCTTGCTGCCCAGGCCCTGCCAGTCTTCCACTGCGGAGGGTGCGCATGGGGTGGCCAGAGCAGGAAGCGAAGACCTTAGGAGGATGGGAGAGACGCACCTCAAAGGGCCAGTCTGAGAAAGCCATCTTGAAAGGACAAAACATTCCTCTGTTCCTTATCCCCTGGGCGTGGAAGTGCAGGGCATATATCTGGGGGCTATAAGCAAAAGTTAAATGGAGGAGGTGCCCTCTGCCACTTCTCCAGTGTGCAGTGAGCAGGTCCTCCAGCTGTGAGAGGCTCCCCTCACTTCCAAGCCATGGCCTTCCTCTGAGTGGAAGGTCGGCCTGGGCAGTTTCCAATGCAGAGTCCAGGGAGACTTTTACCTTCTCCCAAATGACTTCTTAGACCTGACGGAGACACTCCTTGGGAAGCAATGTAATGTGATGGTTAAATGATAAACACTGGAACTAGATTTCCTAGTTTCGAATAGATAAGTTGCCATATCAGCTGTGTAACTTTTCAAGGCTCACTTTCATCATCTATAAAATGTAAATCATAATAGTACCAACACTGCACTAGGTTGTCCCAAGGACTAAATAAGTTGGTCTCTCAAAGGATGTAGGATAGTGGCTGGCACAAAGCAAGTGCTATGTAGTGGACAGCTGTGATTAAACAGCTCTGTTAGGCTATCCCTTTTCTTTGCTCTGATATTTCTTTTGCTGCTTTGAGGTATTTGGGAGGGTGGACCGCTCCAAACTCTATAACCACACAGCCTCAGCCCCAATCCTGATTCTAGCCCCAAGATCAAGCCATGTGGGCAGGGTCAGTGCCAGGGTGACACCAGCCCCCACTCACACATCATTTACTCTACTGTGATGACACATTGTCATCTGGGGATCACAAATGCAATGACACCCCTGCACATACTACCCCCACCTCCTGCCCAACCATGGTGGATTGGGCTGACGATGACCTGATTGGAATCACAGACGAAGAATGTCAGACTGGACAAGACCTTAGGCATGACCAGAGAAAGAGGTGATGTGGCTGCAATCATACGGCCAGGAAAAGGTGGAAGCATGTCCCTAGTCTAAGTTCCCATCCTCCAGCCCCGTTCAGCAGATCAGTGAGGAAGGGAAGGCAGTGCAGCAGAGGAGAACTGGAAATTAAACAAATTCCATTAAGTGTCAATTACATGCAAAGCACAGAAAGCATCAGGCCCATTGCTGGAATCGGGGGATGAGCCTTTGGGATGAGCTGACTGCAGCAGGGCAGCACGGGGAGAGCTGCTCTTCAAGCTCCGACTGCTGGGCCCCAAGGGTCCCTAAAAAGAAACAAGCTACTATGGGAGAGGAGTGTCAGATCAAAGGGAGCCTTCCCATTTCCACAAGTCTACTTCACAGCGCAAGGTGTGGGTGACTTCTTGCCCCACCCTGTATGCCCAGCAGGTTCCTCAATGTCTTTGTCTGTGAAATGGGGATCATAATTGTACCCAACCTGCAGGGTTGCTCCTGTCTAATGAAATCTGTCCCTCTGTCCAAAGGCACCTGGCTTTCCTTCCTGCTGGTTTGCTCCTACTGGTTGCAGTGATTAGCTTCTTTCCCCTTTGCTTCTCAAGAGGTGGCCCCCTTGGGGAAACTCATTTAGGAGGAAGAGCGTAGGGCCTGGGGTTATGCAATGACAATATGCAAAGGCACATGCACACATGTTCTCACATACGCAGATACAAGCAAATACTATGTCTAAATATGTGCACAGCCAAGTGATAAATTCTCCTGGGACATATCATCAAATTTCCAGAGCTCACTTTTCACTTTTCAGGTCTCCACTTTGGGCCAGCGCCTTTGGACACATCTCCCAATGCTTCTCTACCTCATTTTCCCCATATGGAAATGAATGAAAATAAAAGGATTTACTTCAGGGCATTGCTGTGATGATTAAACAACACGTGTAAAAAGCTTAAGCCATCATCCTGTAATGGGCACTCACTAAGTACTGGCTATCACTGAATCATTAAAATTATGTATGACCATCTACCATGGGTCAGGCTTGTTCTATCTATCTACCTATCTACATGTTATATATATTTTTCTATGTCTTATCTCATTTAGTCATCACAACACCCTGTAAGGAGGAGTCTCTTCTCCATTTTACAGAAGGGAAGACTACGGCTCACAGAGGAGACAGCTAAGCAATGAAAGTATGGGCATTGGAGCCTGTACCCTTGACCCTTAGTCTGGTGCTCCTTCTCAGATAGGGCACTGCCTTTCCTCTGCCCCCTGAAAGGACAGGCATGGGGCGTGCAAGGCTCTGCTTCCCCTGGGAACTCCCTAGGGGCCAAGGAACCATCCCAGCCTGCCGCACTCCCGAGGGTCAGGCTGCCTCTTGCTGTCACCCCTGTCCATCTCCCTGGGCAAGTCTAGGAAGGGGAGGGTCAAGCAGGTCGATGTGGGGATGGTCTCTCCAAGGCTGTGCCCTCCAGCCAAGCCTAGGGGGAGGAAGGACAGAGCAATCAGGAGTAAATTTACCAAAAGCTGTGACCAAGAGGAAGAGAGAGGAAGGGAGGATCAGGAGATTGTTTTTAGGAACAGTAGACAGAGACCAGAGAGAAGTGGGCGATTTCAATTCCGTGCAGCTGCTGGAAATTAATTTAATTGTGCTGGTACAGGCTCTTCTCTGAAACCCATTTCTTTGAGGACCTGATGGAGCGCGGAGTCTGATGTGACCGCCCAGCCCCTCCAGGCAGCCTTGGGTACTGCAGCCCCAGGCGGACATTTCCCCGGTTGATAGGTAACCTGGTATTTTTTTCAATCTAGACTTTTTTTCTTGAGAGGGGACTGGGGTCAGATAACAGGAAGAACTTCCCAGGAGCAGAGTGTGAACTATGCGAATGGGGGAAAGAGGTTGTGTCCATTTCCTCCCCCTCTTAAGGACAGAGAGACACTGACAGGACCCTTTGCTGTCAGTGCAAGGATATGAGTTCCGCCGCAGCTCTCTGCCCTGAGGCAGCCACACACTCTGCCACAGGACCCCCACCACGGTCGGACACCCGTCTCAGGGACAGGCTATGGGTGGAGTTGTGGGGGGGTGGGGGGGGGGCAAAATCTCAAACCGGTGCTCAGACACTGGGCTTGGGCACACTTGAGGATAGACACACTCGACCATATTCAGACATCACCGCCACCCATCCGCACGTTAGAAGCCAGCAAATGCCCGATTTTGACCAAGGGCTCTCGACCCTAGCTGCACTTTTTAATTACCTGGAGAGACTAAAAAAATACCTACGCCGAGGTCCGGCCTTCGGAGGCTTTGACTTGACTGTGGTGGGCGCTGGCCTGGGGTATTTTCAAAGCTCCCTGGCGATTCTAATATGCAAAGCAAGGGTGGAAACCGCAGAGGCTTGAGACGAACCCTCGCTTCCCATCCTGGCCCAGCGTCCTGTTCAGTTCTGCCTTGTGACCGCTAGAGGTCAGCAGGGCATGGAGGAAGTGGCAGCGGGTGGCCCTGGCCGAACCGCGCCCAGAGCTCCAGTGAGCCAGCGACCGCCGGCCCTCTGCTGCTCGGCCTCCAGAGGATGGAGGTCAGGCGCCGACGGGGCCCCGGGCTGCGAGTGGACTCCGCGAGGGGGCGGAGGCGGCCTGCTGGCAGGGGTCGAGGCCTGGGAGCCGCAGAAAGTCACCTTAACTTGCACTATTAAAAAAAAAAAAGTCACCCCCCATTAAAAATTTCACAATCCAGTCCTGTGGCAACGAGCGCTTCTCCGCACCAGGATTTCCCAGGTGATCACTGCCAGGCTCAGTGCACAGGTGGGTCCGCGCTGAATGTGCACGCGCACCGTACCCAGCAATTAGGGGGCCAACATCAACAGAAAAGAGAAATATCTTGCCTTTTCCATAGGAGGAGCCAGCGTTTGGATTCCAGGGGTTGTTTATTTTGACTCACTGCTGTTTTGGCTGGAGAAGAGTAAAGCAGAGAGTTCCTTTACTTTGGCTAAGATGAGTCCAAATTTCAGATGCTCAAATAGAAGTGAACCAGTGGTTCAATCTTTTTTCATCATCTCCAAGAAGAATAACGTCAGGGCTAGAGAAAAAGGAGGGCCTTTCTATATGTCAGTTTAAGAAAAATGAAAGCAACATCGATTTATCTTATATTGTCGATACTTGACCTCAAAAATGAACATTGTGAAGGCCTCCTTGCTCTACTCTCTGCTCCCAGTTCTGGCCATGGAAACCTCTTGGGACTTTGCACCTGTGTGTCCCCAGCGCTGCCCATAGCACAGTGTCCACCTTTTCCTCTAAACTGCCAGGCTGCTTGATGGAAGGATAAGTTCTTGGCACATAGAAGGTGTGCAATAAACATTTGTCAAGCCGAAAGGTTTGTTGCCAATATTATCTTGAATCAAATTTGTATAGTATTTAAAATCAACCCACAGAGAAATTTTTCTAGGTCCTTTTCTGTTCTGCCCCAAAGAACCACCCCATTCTTTTTTTTTTTTAACTGATAGGCACTGAAGGAAATGAGAAGACAAGCGAGTAATTTATTTTTTTAATCCTCACCCAAGGATATGTTTATTGATTTGAGAGAGGAAAGGAGGGAGGAAGGGGGGGGGGGAGAGAGAGAGAGATATCACCGATTGCCTCCTGTACACACTCCGACCAGGGAATGAACCCATAACCTAGGTATGTACCCTGACGGAGAATTGAACCTGCAACCTTTTGGTGTAAGAGACCCATTCCAACCAGCTTAACCACCTAACCAGCGACCCCCCCCCCCCGCCCAATTCCTAACCCTAAAATATTTTGGGGTAATTTGTTTAAAATGCAGCTTACTGAACCTCATGTTCCTAATTGGGTAGGTTTGGGGGCAGATTTCAGGAGCATGCATTATTAATAAGTGCCTCAGGTGATTCTTAATTGTTAGAGGGATGAGACTTCCCCTCCCCGATCCGAACCCTCACCTCTTTACCCAGCGTTGACTTCACCATGTGTATGAAGTCTAGGGAGACAGGCCAGGGTGGCTCTTGATGCACCCACGGGAGTTTCTATACTTTTGTTCCCCTAGCAAGGCATGCTGGGAATTGCTCTCAACGCCTTCAGCAGAGAGGTATCAGGGGTTTCTTCTCTGGCTTCACCTGGTCTGGTTCTCTCCATAGCATAGCTCTCTTTTATCTTCCTATTTACATTACTCTCCTCTTTGGTTTTCTCACCAATCTCAGCAGCTGAGGCAGGTCAGACGTGCCAGGTCCCTATCCCAGTATGAGATACTGCAGTGGATCCTCGAACTTTGACTTGCGGCTGAACTTGGGGCTCCTGTGGATATGGTTCCAGGTCTTAGTAGAATGAAGGAATTTAGGGCAGCCGGAGGAGAGAGGGGTGTGAGGGCCTAAAGTTTAACCAGCAGCCTGGCACCAGCCTGGCCGCTGTCCTCTTCATATGATAATGATGAGTTCTAAGGCCCATTCTCCCTTCTCACAAAGACACTGTCAAAAAGGCCACCCTTCAGGGAGCCATCTCCACCATCCAACTACTCACTTACTACATTGTAGACATTGGACTAGGCACCCTAATATCCAGTATATAAAACTAATACCAACTTTGGAAAGTAGCCACACATATGTATTACTTTCTCCATTTTACAGATGAGAAAAAATTTAAACAGTTTTCCAAGAACACAGAGCTGTGCTCAGTGACAGAGATAGGATTTGAACTCAGGTCTGTCTGGCCAAAGCTCCAAAGCTCAACCTCAAAACTAAAGAGAAGGCAAAGCCTCTTATTACTCTACCCAGGGACGTTTTGTGGCAATCTAGGCAAAGTGTATAGGGACAACAATGCTCTGAGAAACTGCTTGACACTTGAAAAACTGCATTGACTCCAAAATATAAAGAGAAAAAGACAAAATTAAAATGTTTAAAACCACTTATTTAAATGACAACAAAACACAGTATGACAAGGAGTTAGCCACAGCTCACGTCTTAGAGTTTGGTACCCCTAATGTCTAATGAGGGGCATACGCACATTCTGATAAACTAGGGTGGCTCCCTATCTTCCCCTCCGCCTGGCCCTACCCATCTATAAACATTGTCGTTTGCCCAGGCCCTCACAGCATAAATAAGAAGAAATGCAAAAGGACCAGGGTAGATGTCAGTAGATCCTGCTCTGAGCAATCTCCTGGCAGCCACTTCTTGTTTCGGTTTTCCCGCCTACAGAATGGGGATGACATATTTGTCCTACCTAACTTCCAAAGAGTCATAGGCTCAAATGAAACCATCTTTTGAGGAGCATAAAGTCCTATAGACAAACCAAAAATCCTAGATTGTAAAAAATAGCAGTCTCTCAAGATGGAAGATACAGGTTCAAATAAAAATGAGAAAGCAAATAATTTTCATACATGAAAAATATTTCCAGTGTCTTATGTAATTCTCTCCTATCCTAGATCTCATGGGGCTTCAGGTTTAATAAGAATAACAACTAACACTATAGCACTTCGCATTCCTTATCCCATGCAGCCATCCCAGGTTGTGAAGTAAGCAGGACTATCCCCTCCTATTTCTGCCACAGGTGCAGAAAGAAGAAGTGACTAGTTCAGGGATTCCCTGGTAGAGCTAAAGTCTGTAAGACCAACCTGGACACCAGCCCTGCTTAGGTTAATTTAGTGCACCTCTCTGGGCCTAAAACTTCTCATTTGGAAGTGGGTATGACAAGAACGGTCTTTAAAATGGGTATACAGCAGTCGCTACCTATCTTTTAGGATTGTTGTGAGGCTTGATAAGAAAAAACATGAAAAATCACCTACCACATAATGTAGGTGTCATTATTATTTATTACTATAGTTACTATCACAGCACACATGCATATTCTTTCTTCACTAATGCCTCTCCCAAACCAACACATATATAAACTTTCTTTCCAGGAATAAAAGTCTCAAATCTGAGCTCTTTGGGGAGACTGGGCCAAAATGGCAGCCGGACTTTGACGCGATTTTCAAGATCATGAAAAGGAGATAGATAACTTAAGACACAGAAGAGGAGGGGAGACAAATAGATGGGAACTTAGACAAAGAGTGAAGAGGAAGAGAGCCAGGAGGAAGGCCAGGCTGCCAGAGCCCACTTACTGAAGTTACAAACCAGTTACACAATTCTGACCCTGCCGACTCTGGGAAACCTGAAGGCTGAAGGGCAGAGTCTACAAACAGGCCCGGGGTGTTTGGGGAGGTCCCCAGGACTTGGGAAGCTGGTTTCATTTCATTACTAACAACACCGACCCACATTGTCACAGGAAAATATAAACAAGTTAGTTCAAAGGCTGGAGTCACACTTAGCCTGGCTATAAAGTTAGCACTGCCCAGACTGAGTTCGGAAGGTGACTCCCCCACTCCTTTCGCACAGAGAGTGTGGGGAAGGAGCCCGGGGAGGGCTTGGCTGGCTTGTGAGGCCTCAGCCCTCAGCGTAGCACTACACTCCTAGGTCAGACTGCCCATCCGGCCACCAGTGGGGAGCTGTGTTCACATCAGCTTTGCTCCAGTTCTTGAGCCATCTTGAGCACCAGTGACTTTGGAATTAGACTTTGATGGGTAAAATGGCTTTGTCCCAGACAGACAGGAAAGCGCAGAACACACAGCCTGTCCAAAGCTGTGGAATCATGGCAAAGTCCAGGATGCAGAACGGTGCCAACTTCTAAAGGTCTTAAAGGCCGTGCCAAGTAGTTTAGGACTTTTTTTTTTTTTTTTTTTTTTTTTTAGTGTAGGCCATGTGAAGAGTCATCGAAGGTGTTTTATATTTGGACAGTGACACAGGTTGGTCTTTTAGAAAAATAATTCTGGGGGCCATTTGGAGGAGAGGTTACCAAGAGGTGACCAGAAGCAAGTAGGCAAAGTGAGCCAGGTCCTCCCCCAGATCAATCTAGCTTCTAGTCATTTTGCCGATATTTCTAGACAGAGCAGTATCACATGATATCAGAAAAAATTTGCACAAAGCTCCAATGAGTAGGACCAGGGCTAGGCTAGATGAGGCCATGATAGTGCCTAGAGAGCAAAATTTAACAAGGCACCACTCTTAGAATCAGGTGAATGCCCAAAGGGTGATGGCTCCTTAACCTTTGCACCCTAGGTGCCTCTCCTGCCTCACCGTAGTCCTGGCCTGCTAAGCAGGATGTTGTGTTGCGTGAGGGTGTTCCTTTTGGAAGCAATAGCAGTAAAAATAGCTACCGCGCAATGAGCATACTACTTGGGTGCGAGTGAAAGGACATACTCCTCTAACTTCCCAGCCTGGTCGTTGCTTGGGCCTGAATCCCTCATTCTTAAGAACGTGCTGCCTGTTTGTTTAAACGTCTTCCTGGAGAGAGAGAGAGAAAGAAAGAGAGAGACTTTTCTCGTTTTGTTCTTTCATTCTTTGAACGAGTATTTGTTAGGAGCCTACCATATGCAAACATTGTCCTTCCTGGTGCTTTGGATACAGGGGAAAGAAAGAGTCCAGCCCTCTGCCCTCACGAAGCTTATATTAACTACAAGTTAGCTCTAGGAAGGCACCAGGGAGACCATGAAATAAACAAATAGTTACTTAAACTAAGGAAACAATCTCCCCTACAAAGGGCCTGAGGGGGCAGGAGGCAACTCTAGGTAAGCAGTTACAGGATTTCTCTGGGGCAATGCTCTTAGAGTTGAGATCTTAATCTGGAAGCAAATGCATTGTGTGATGGAAGGAGAGATTGTGGGGGAGGGAGGTATCAAGTGCAAAGGCCCTGTGGTGGGAACTGGTAACCTTTAGTTATGTTATCTGCTTTGAGTCAGGTGTATAACGTTTGGACGTGATTTCTGAACAACAGAAGAACAAATGTGTTTCTAGACCTGATTCAAAGTAGCATGTCTATATCTAAATCTGTATCTAATTCTCCATCCCCCTCTCTGTATCAAGGACACCTTATTTGGGTCACAGCTGAACATTCCCCTGACTACAGTTGCTATGCCCCATCCCCCACTTCTTCCTCTATGACCTGGCCAGGCTTCACCACTATTTCATTTCCTTTCTAGAACCACAGAGAGCCATCACTGACAGAGGCACCTCACCATTTCCTGCCCAAGCTGAAGCCCACATCATTCTCCCCTCCTCCATTTTACCTGCTCCTGTGTGGAGGTAGGAGGTTCCCCAACACTTGGGTTCCCTCATGACAGAAATTGAAGCTATGATAGAGCGAGACCACTTACTTTAAACACACCCACATCATACCTGCTCTCAACCAGAAAGTGCTAACACCGAATCTTGGCGTATCTGACAGAGTTCACAGAGCATTGTACAAGTTCATAAGCTTTTCACATTTTCCACAAAGTACCTGAAACCCCAAGGAGGGAAAGCAACTTGCTCGAGGCCAGACAGTACACTAGAGACAGGTCTTAGAGCTCTTCTCAAAGAACTTGGCAAGCATTTTAAAATGGTTAGAAGCTTTTTCCATATAATATCTCCATTCATACAGAGAAGAACCCTAGAGCACAGAGAGATTAAGTGACTTGCCCAGGGTCTCTCAGAGCTGGCCTTGAATCCAGGTCTTCTGACTAAAAACCTAGTGTTTTTATAATTTCACCAGAAGGCCAGTGGGTAAACAGAAGATCAGTGGGTAAATGGAAGGTCAATAGGTAAACATTCCAGAACATTCCACAGAAATATTGGGGGAGAAAAAAAATTACCATCCTCCATGGTTACTCTTTTTTCCCCTTGTTACTGAAGACATTCAATAGGCAGTAAACTCAACAGAAGGAAAATTCTCTTTCTGGGAAGATAGGATATTAAGTCTTTGAAAAAAACCTCCTAAATAGTCAAATATGTATACAGTTTCTTTTATTTGAGCGCTTTCTTTTGGAAGACAACCCCCTGCAGTGACTGGGAGCTCCTGTAGAATGGGGCTTTAATAAACCAGAGAAATCCTGTCCTGTAGTAGACTCTGCAGTGGGTTTATCACCTTTCCTACTTTCCGCCAAATTTCTCTTCCTGGTAATATTTTTGGCATTTAAGTTTTAGACATGGGTGAAGGAGCGGGAGAAGATTTCTCTAAAACTGAAATCTTAGCCTATTTACTTCTTTCACACAGAGTACAAGAGATGGCTTTAAAAAGCAGAGATTTGGAGATATGAACCTCCTCTCCAGTCCTGATGGCCACCTTCCTCATAGGGAATTGCCTTCTGCTTCCCTAAACATGGGGTGCAGGTAGACGGGTACCCAGGAAAGAAAGTCTGGTAGGTTTAGGTTTATATCCCAGCTTTGTCCCTTAGGAACTGTGGGACCATGGCCAAGTTTCTTAACTTCTTTGTGGTTACAGAGACCTTAGGTATCCTCATTATATAGGTGAGGAAGTCAAGGCTTAAGTTAAGAAATCTGCCAAATTTTACATTGCTATTAAGTGACAGATTTGGATTTGAGAACCACATTAGTCTGATTCCAAGGGCTTAACACTTTCTAACAGCCCTGCAGCCCTCTGTGACTCTAGGTTCCCCTGTATCATTATGCTAAATATACATGGTCCGGGTGAATTAGCTGCAACTCAGAGGTGGTCACTGTCCCTGCAAGTTTCTGCTGGATAATTTAAGGTCTGGCTAATAAATACATGAAAAAGAGAAAAAAAAATACAGCTGGCAAATGACTTCTGAGTACCAACGCACCCAGCTTCTTAGAACTTTTGCAGCTTTCCCCTAACCGTCTTCCCTATCTCCAGCCAAGTGGAACAGAGGACACCCAACACTCCACCATTCCCCCAGCACAAGGGATCACTCGCCAGGTTGGTGGGCTTGAGCCTCTTTGCAAGGCCAAAGTGAACACACATGTGTAGCCTAGACAGAGGTGGGTGGCGGGGCGTCCGCAGTCCACACCTGCTTCATCCGGGGCTTCTCCATAGACCCTTGGCCTTGTAAGCATAACCTAAAAGGTTACTAATAATCACAACAGGCAGCCCATCATTGCCTCCCTGTCTGGCTGAGAGGTTTACAACTTAAAGTCATGGCAGAGGAAGAAATTGGCTCAATCACTCGGAGTAATGGTACATGGAGAGCCAGTTGGGCATGACTGCTATTTAACACAAGGAAACCAGGCTGCTGCGCTTAACGTACGTACACACTAATAAACACGTCATGCTACGAGGTGAAAATTACCACCCCACCCCCCCGCACTCCCTGCCTCGCTCTGCATTTGCCTGCTTGCCTCACCCCAACCCAATGATGGGAACAAGAGTAGGACAATAAGGCCACAAATAGATGCTCTCAGCTACAATTAATTCAGTACTCACAGGTCGCCTTTTACACTTTAAAAGAGACTTAAAATTTATCACAAGACCTTACCCCCAATATTAATAAGATATTTTGTAGGAGGAGAGTGGAAAGAAAGATTACCTGACATCATCGCTGAGAATAGTTAACATTTTCAGATCTTTTATTGTGGGCCAAACACCCCTTGTGCATCTTCCTAGAAAGTCTAGTGAGATGGGTACTATTCTTGTCCTGAGACTGTAGATGAAGACACTGCAGCTCAGGGGATTCAAATAGTTGACTCAGGACCTTGGGTGGGGGGGTAATATTTGAACACAGACCCTTGTGAGTAAATTGGAGTCCAAGCTCTCAGCCTTTATGCTAATTGGGCATTTAAGTACAGAGGAGGAAGAGGAGGATGAGAAGATCATTGACTTGACAGTGTTCTCAACAGTTCTAATTTTATTCCCTAAGGTCTTGGGTAGGTCCACATTATGATGCCTTCCTATCTTCTTTCCCACCACAAACAAGAACTCTCAGCTTTTACCATGTGCCAACCACAGCAGACACGAGGGAAATCCCACAATCACCCTTTTCCCCATAGAGCTCGTAGTCCAGTGGAAGAGGGAACTGGAGAAAAAGAGGTTCACAGAAACTTTTCAGATATTTCCTAGTTTTCCCCTTGGCCCTGTCCACACAGGATGCTTCAGTCTCCAGATAGACCTGTTCTATGTACAACCAGGCTGTCGAGAGGACTTGAGGGAAGCCCCTTGTCCTCGGCCGGAATCCCAGCAGACACTGTGGCCCTCCTGCTTCTGTCAAATGAAACAAAGTGTATTAATACTTAAGATAACGCTAGTTCCTATAATAAACAAACCCCAAAATAATAATAGCTAAAGACTAGGGTAGCCAGGTTTTTAAAAATACCAATTTAAATTTTAATTTCAGATACCATTTTCTTTTTTAGTATAACTTCTCTGTGCAATATTTGGGACATACTTACACTAAAAAATTATTCATCACTTACCTGAGATTCAAATTTAACTGGGTGTCCTGTGTTTTATTTGGCAACCCAACTCAACACATCAAAGGTTTATTTCTTGTTTATATAAGGTCCACCATGGGGTTCTTAGTAGGCAGGCAGCTCCCCTCCAAGTCCACCTTGGCTCTGCCATCTTCCTCACTCAGTTTCCAAGGTGACTATTTTACATGCTCCTGAGGTCCAGTCCCAGAAGGGAAAGGGCGAGGAAGATTCCGCGTGGGAATTTTGGTGGGCCAGTCCCAGAAGTGGCCCTATGGACTTCCGCTCACAATCCAGACATTGGTCAGACTCAATTGCATGGCCTGTACCTAACAGCAAGGTAAACTGAAAAATGTAACCTACTGTGCGTTCAAGAAGGCGTCTGCAGAACGCCCAGCCAATCTCTGCCCCACCCGGCGATAGCAGAGCTGACCTCTCAGTACTTGTGCTTCATGCATGTCTCATATGCTGGTGCTGGGTTCAGTCAGCAGTCCTACACCCATTGGTGTCCTTAGCAGGAGATCAGATGCACTCTTCTCAGCCACAGGCTGGTCAACTAATAGCTATTTCGCATTGGGAATATGAGGCCGTTATGGGAATAAAGAGCAGAGTGATTCAAATCAATTCATTTCAATTCAATGCAATTTAGTAAATATTTATTCATGTTCCTAGAAAACTGAGAAAAGCTTGGGTCTAGGCCCCTGAAGGAGACAGAAATGGAAACAGAAACCCAGTTATAACCTCAAGGAGCTGTATGCAATACATTCAATAGCCAGCCCCAACCCTTACTTATATCCCACTGAGTTTTCCAGGGTCAGTGACAAACCCACAGGTACCCCAAAAATTCTGCCCTAAATGTTGGGATATAGAGTGATTCCTCCTCTCCTGAATTTCTGAAACACTTGGTGTATATGTTCATTTGTTCGTTTGTTCATTCATTCATTCATGTAGGCATTCATTCAATTAGTTCATTCACTAATATTTAAGAAGCAGAGATAAATTCTATTCTGAGGGCTGGGAATGGGAATAGTAAATTGAAAAAGATTGAGACGTTGTCTTACAGAAACCCACTGTTGAGGGGTAGGGGAATGGTCAGAATGCACATCACTCAGGCAGATACAAGACAGATGGTGGTATACACTGCGATGAACATTCAGACAGTGCTCAGGGACCTCTGGAGGAGGGAGATATTAATTCTGACTGGAGGGTGGGGTGAAGATTCCATCAAAGACCCAACAATGACTTCCTAAAAAGACAATTGAACTTGCCCTGACCAGGAGGGCAGAGTCAAAGGCCTGGCTCAGAGCCCACGACAGCCTTCACCCTGTCTCCCACCTACGGAGCCCTAACAGGTGAAAGGCAGTGAGTTTACCCCCAGGGATAACTCCACCGCAGTTTCTCATTTTATCTTAAAAAAATCATTCAACTTTTGAATTCCACTTCACAGAATACTACTGTTTTTGTTATAATAATTTTAATAAAGCTGGTTTAAATGACCTGTCATTTGGTAAAATCATTTCATCTTGGGCACCCCTTCTACTTGAAGAGTAGCTTCTCCAGAAATTCAGCTTTGGAGAGTGTATGACTGGAAGTTCAGTTTTCACTTACCTCTCTCTTTTTTCCTTGTCAGGGTAAATGAAATATTCTGCTTTTAAAGACTCTGAGACTGATCTAAGCTTTGTGAACAGATAGCACAGTGACCTTGGATGAGTTCCCTATACAAGTTGAACACAGGAGTTTTCATACACTTCTCTCACATCAGGGGAGAGATATACAGAATAGTGCAACTTAGACGTGAGTTTTATTTCTGGACCATGGTGCTTCTGGTGGCACCTCCAGGGACTGTGACTCTGCTTGTAAAAGAGCTACCAGGACTGAAATCTATAGGGATTGAAATCTGTAACTTGAAATACTTCACAAGTTAAATAGCCCTAAGAAAATGTTACATACTTCCCTCTCCCTGGTCTTTCCACAGTGAAACACCGAAGTGTTAGAAAAGCCCCTGTTTCTGATCAGGACTTGAGGCTTAGTTTTTAGCACAGTGCCTGGGGATTTAGCCGTGGGGCTCTGGGAGTCATGCTGCTTCAATACGTGCATACTATGTGGAAACCGTGCCTCTCGACAGCTACAAAATTTTAGTTTTGAAATTGAGGCCGACTTTCTCAGAAAAAAATAGATTTCCAGAATCACCAAAAACTACTCAACGTTAGCTGGGGACCTGTGTGTTTGTGCTTATGTGTATCCAAAGGGAGAACATGCCTTTCTCTTACATGCAGATGCCCTTTCAAAGACAACATTAAGAAATTATACCCGATAGCTGACAGCAATGGTTGCTATGTCTCACCCCCAGCTTTGTTAGAAACCCCATAAAACCTGGAGCATGGTTTGTGACACGCAGTGAAACACTGTGCTTCTTCCATAATAACCTGAGCCCTGCTGCCTGTCATTAAGGGACCTCTCTTATTAAGCATCTCTTTTTTAAATGGCTGCCATCATCTGGTCCCAGTGTACATTAAATCCCATTATAATTATAAACACACTTTCCCATAACATCCGTTGCAGATTTCATCCACACTGCCTACCCCTTCAGGGCATCTTTGCACTAATAACAACTCAGATTTGCTATTTGAGTTGACAACATTAGGTCCCACCACCATTTACAATATGCTGGGGAGAGAGTAGAAAAAGCTTTCTGTTCCTCAATCGCAAAGATCTTGGGGTCACAGCAACTCAAGGCCTCAAGGGATAAAAAGAAATAACCCTTCTTTGTCTCCCTTTGAAAAGTCATTCTCTGCCCCAAAGATCAACATCACTAACCTGGATCGGGGTGTGGGGGGAGGGAGACGGGTGAGGAGCAGGAGATGGAAATTACTAATCAAAGAAATAATCTTCTTATTTGGTTTTCTGGGCTTCGACTAACCAGAAACCACCCACACATCACTTGAGTATTTCCCCCCTCTGTTTTTTTGGAGGGGGGATCTAAGGAAGTGACATAAAAGAATTAAACATTCGAAAAAAGACAAAAACACAGAAAACCATCAACATACAGGGTTGGGCAAAAGTAGGTTTACAGTTTGTGAGTATGTGAAACAGTTTATTTATTTATTTTTTTTTAAGATTGTATTTATTTATTTTTACGGAGAGGAGAAGGGAGGGAGAAAAAGAAGGAGAGAAACATCAGTGTGTGGTTGCCTCTCCCTTGACCCCAACTGGGGACCTGGCCCACAACCCAGGCCTGTGCCCTGACTGGGAATCAAACTGGTGACTCTTTGGTTCACAGGCCTGCACTCAATCCACTGAGCCATACCAGCCTGGGTTATTCTTGTATTATTTATTCACTGTTGTATTATTTTCCGTATGAACAATTGTAAACCTACTTTGCCCCACCCTGTATGCACTGAGGGCAAATTTGACTCTGCTTAATTTTTTTTTTTTTTAAATCCTCACCTTAACCTCACCCAAGGATATGTTTTTTTATTGATTTTAGAGAAAGATGAAGGGGGAGAGGAAGAAGAAGAAGAGAGAGAAAGAAATAGAAACATAGATGTGAGAGAGAAACATCGATTGGTTGACCAGGGAGCAAACCCACAACCTAGGTATGTGCCCTGACTGAAGACTTCACCCACAACCTTTGGGTGTGTGGGATGATGCTCAACCAAATGAGCTTCCCGGCCAGGGTGACTCAGCTTCATTTTTCACATCATGTGCATCTGGCTAGTAGATCTTTATAATGATGACCTTGAAGCACTGTAAGATCCTTTGCCATAAGAAAAGGACACAACAGGTCTACTGTGTCTTCTTCGCCCAAGGGTCCCCAGTGAGGTAAAGATCTGAGAGTACATGTGACAGGCTGGTGTATCCTCCAGTGGCATCTTGGAGTTCTCCATGGTAGTGGGGACTACTTGTTTCCATTCAGGGGATCTACTGCTTGCATCTTTCTCTGAAAAATGCTTCATTCCCCACTCATCACAAGGTTTTGGGGAAATGCAAAGTAGCTTCTTCTCCCCAAAGGTAGGAAGTCCTTGATTTATTTATCATGACAGGAAAGTTTACCTTTAAAATTTAATACTATTTTCCAAATGAGGAGTTGGAACAAAATGAGTTGCAACATTCCATTAACACTCAATCAGAATACTTAAAACACTACTACAACCTTCTTCCTGGGCATCTGTTTAGTTCAAGTTTTATTGTAATTCAAAACACCCTCCTCAACTTCTGCCCGAGATTTTGAGGAAGGAGGGGAAGTGCAGAGATCCTTGGGGATCTAAGTCTATTTGCCTGGTAGCCTGATTCAGTAGAGAGCTGTTTGGTCCTGGACTTGACTAGCTGCTGCACGGAGCTTGGCCTCAGTGGATGAAGAGGAGAAGAAACATGAAAAGCCCTTGTTTCTCTTTCTATCCTGCTAGAGGCTATATAATCTGAGTTTAAGATCATCAGGAGCTTTGCAGTCAGAATCCTCTGATTTTAAGTCTCAGCTCTGATGTGTCATAGTTCTATAGTCTAGGGTAACATGCTTTACCTCTCTGAGCCTGTTTCTCGTCTGCAGAAATGGGGGAAATAAAAGTGCTTGCATTAATAGGGCTGTTATAAGGATTAAATAAACAACATAGGTAAGGTGTTAAGATTCAGAATCAGTGCTCAGAATGAGTTATTATTCCTACTGTCTCCTTCCTGTAAGACTTCTTAGAACTGATATACCCTCCTCTTCCACAAACTGAGCTCTGACTAGCTGCTACCAGTGGGGGGTGTATGAATAAAAGAGGAGACGAGGGAATAGGAAGGTTTAGCAATGGAATTCCATCCAAAGGTCAACTCATCTATTCCCCTGTCTCCAACATGACCTCTCCCCAGAGTGAGGGCTCTTCTATTTTTAGGACCTGTCAAGAACTGGTGTCCCAGCTTTCCTTACCATACCCTTCAAGAAAAAAAAAAAAAAAGGAAAAAGAAATCACTACAAATATGTGAACATTAAAGAGGAGGGGGGAGTATGTTTTCTTTTGTAATTTTCCATCCTGCTTGCGTTTTTAGGTGCTGCCATATGAAATCTCTGAACTGGGGATTCTCATCAGCCTTCTGGGGCCCCAAGGACATAGCTCTGGCTATAAATGGTGCCAGTTTTGGTGGCAGAGCTGCTGCCGCTTTATCTGGGCCCAATAAACCTTATCAAACTGCTGTGCAGCCAGCCTTCAGCGCTAAGTGGAAATGCTGGGAGCCCAATGCTGGCACTCAGCCCACAGCCTCGCCTGCCTTCCTTCTTTTTGTTACCTTCTCCACCTCTTAAATTCAGACATTAATCTCCCTTTAACACTTACTAACAAGGGTTGGTCTTTTTAATGGGCAGAGTTTATGAAGCAAGGGAGATTTTCACATAGAGTGAATATGGTATGGAGATGGGGGAGTCCAGTACTATGGAGGAATTGTTTTTTCTCTCCCATTGTCTCCAGAGATTCTTTTTCTCTGATTTGAGGATTAATAGGAGATTAGGACCGAGGGCTAATTGTGTGCTCTTCCTGCTACTGCACTTGGGAGGGGCTGGTAGTGTGCGTGGACAGTGGGGCAGCAACCTTCAGCAGGCACCCTTTAGGCAGAAACGCAGCAAGTTTAATGATTCCCTATTTCCCTGTTGAGGCATTTGGACGGTCTTTTCTCCACTCCTTGCAGACCAGTTTTCTTAACTTCCTTTAAATCCCTTTGCTCTTACAGACTGCATAGACCTTAGCTAAAAACAAAAAAACAAAAATCGTCCTTATTGTTAATCAAAAGGAACACCCAGGGCCTGGCCTTTCCCATGCATCAGGTAGGTGTTGCAGTTCCAAGTGCGCTTCTCTGCCCTCTACCGTCCTCTCCTTTTCCCTGACTCCCGCAGGTCCCAGCACTTCCCCTGCGAGCAGGAGACAGGAACGATGGTTACTGGGATGGAGTTGCCTGTCCTTGGGACTACCCCATTAGCAGCTCTTGAGAACCCAGATCAGTTCTGATTTGTGAACGTTTCCGCTTGGCTTTTCGCAGCCGGAAGCGGATTTTTTTTCTCTTTTTTTTGGTCTCTGGTTGGCTTCTGCCAACTTCCATGACCCTACAGTTCCTGGGGCCTGACTCTCCGTCTCGGGCAGTGCCAGAGGCACACATCGGGATGTGATTATACGTGAGTCTTGCGGAAACCCTTTGACCCACCCGCGTGTCAGGGACAGAATGTGGAGACTCGGGACTCCGTGATTGAAACCCGGCGTTCCTAAGACTGCATGACCTTAGGGGCTGACTGTCCAGAGACCACAGCAACTACGTTTCTGAACATTAGTTGGCCACCAGGGCCTGCACCCAGAAGAGCACTTCCCACCTCTTGCCCCCTACTGTAACTAAGCTCCAGGGAAAGGGTGGAGAAGGGGACTCTTCAAGGGGGCTCTCCGCCGGTGAGGAAGGGCAAATTTCTTCTGGTGCTCCACCCCGAGGTTAGTGATCTCCACTCTAGAGTGGTGCAGCCAGCTGAGAGGGGGAGGCACTTTGGGAGGTTTGGAGCTTCTGCAAGTTTTCACCGCCCCCTGAAGACTGTGCTGAACAGGGCACAGGTCTCGAGAACTGCTTCCAACCAGGTTCCTCGGGGATTAAAGCCGAGGGCGCGCTCAAGACTGAGAGGGATAAAAGTTTCTCTTAGGCTTCGACCTCAGCCCCCAGGCATCGCGACAGCTAAAATCGTGCGTCCACCTCCAGCGATGGATCCCCGCGGACGCTCTCTACTTGGTTCACCTGGGTCCGCGAATCCTGCGCCTGGAGACTTCTCGAAATTTGTTCGCTCACAGCCTGGAGGTACAGAAGGCCTGATCTAGGAAAGCGACCATCTAAAACCGACCTTCCGCGTACAGGAGATGCAGCCCTGAGCCCGGAGCAAAAGTGAAAAGCGAAATGACACGCACTGAATTGGGGCAAACATTGGAGCCAGGGACAAAACTCTGCTCCTGGAGAAGCACGGGAAATAAAACCCATGTCCAGTGGAAATTAAAAACCTGGGAGTTAAAGGTGGGGGCTTCCCCGCACCTCAACTCCACTGCCCCCACTAAGAGTTCCGAGTCCCTGGCACTCTTCTCCATGAGCTCCTTCTTTCCTCTCCGCTTGGCGGGTGAGCGGCGGCCGCCGGCGCCCCAGCAGCAGCTAGATGTCAGGCGAAGCCTGGAGCGCTGCGCGCCGGGAAGGGAGGGGATGGAAGGGGAGGGAAGGGAAGGGGTGGGGCGGGGAGCGCGCGCCGGCTTGGCCAGAGCGGGGCGG
>PVJD01001267.1:0-283284 GCA_004026545.1 Mormoops blainvillei | reverse complement strand
AGGAGAAGAAGGAGAAGAAGGAGGAGAAGAAGGAGGAGAAGGAGAAGAAGAAGAAGAAGGAGAAGGAGAAGGAGAAGGAGAAGGAGAAGAAGAAGAAGAAACATTCATCCATACTGGTAGGAGGGGTGGAGATGGGCAGCCGGGGCTGAGAGGACTCAGGGCAAGGTGGCAGCTGGTGGACCAGATGGGTGGGGTGAGGTACCTGGCGGACCAGGTGATCCCACATTTGTGTGTGGATAAACTGGAAGGAACAACTGGGGAGCAAGACAGACCACACAACCCAGGATTCCACTGTGGGTAAAGAAAGCTTCAAAATCTCTGGCTGTAAAAATCTGTGGGGATGTGGTGGTGGGAGAAACTGCCAGTCTCACAGGAGAGTGTGTTGGAGGGGCCCACAGGGTTCTAGAATGCCCACAAGCCCACCCACCATGGAAATCAGCACTTGAAGGGAGCAATTTGCTTGTAGGTAATAGGGGAAGTGAATGAAAGCAGGGTGATAGCCAAGCAAGTGGCACTATTCTCTTTCTGACCACTCACCCACATACATCACCACAATGCAGCTGAAGTGGGTTGCCTTGCCCTGGTGAATACTTAAGGCTCCACCCTTATAACTTAACAGGTGTGCCAAGACAAAGAAATATGGCCCAAATGAAAGAACAGATAAAAACCCCAGAAAAAGATCTAAGTGACAAGGAGCTAGCCAGCCTATCAGATGCAGAGTTCAAAACACTGGTAATCAGGATGTTCACAGAAATGATTGCATATGGTCACAAAATTCATGAAGAAATGAAGGCCACAGAAAGTGAAATAAAGAAAAATATATGGGGAACCAACAGTGAGGGGAAGGAATCTGGGACTTAAATAAACAATTTGGAACACAAGGAAGAAACATTCAAGTGGAACAGAATGAAGGAACAAGAATTCAAAAAAAAAAAATGAGGAGAGGTTAAGGAACCTCTGGGGCAACTTTAAATGTTCCAATATCTGAATCATAGAGTTGCCAGAAAGAGAAGAGGAAGAGCAAGAAATCGAAAACTCATTTGAAAAAATAATTAAAGAAAACTTCCCCAATCTGGTGAAGCACATAAACATACAAGTTCAAGAAGCTCAGAGAATTCCAAAGAAGTTGGACCCAAAGAGTATCACACCAACACACATCATAATTAAATTACCCAAGATTAAAGATAAGGAAAGAATCTTACAACTAAGTAAACAACTAGAACAGGAACAGAATCACAGAAATGGAGATCATATAGAGGGATATCAACAGGGAGAGGGAGGGGTGAGAATGGGGGAAAAAATACAGGGAATAAGAAGCCTAATTGGTAGGCACAAAATAGACAGGGGGGAGTTTAAGAATAGTACAGGAAATGGAGAAGCCAGAGAACTTATGTGTATGACCCATGGACATGAACTAATGGAAAGGATGCTGGAGAGAAGGAGGATACAGGGCAGAGGGGGACAAATAGGAGGAAAATATGGGACAATTGTGGTAGCATAATTAATAAAATATACTTTAAAATAAAATAAAGTTTTAAATTGTTTAAAAAGGTAGTAATAACAGTTGGTGTATCACTGAGGACTAGTCTCCATCTGGGGATGAAAAAAAGGTAGAGGGTACCATTTTCTTGCAGGTCCCTTTCAGATTCACTGTACTTTAAACTTGTTTAGTTGGATAGATGGTGGTCCTGGACCCACTGGTCATACCTCTCCTTACAGGTGTCACTGAATTGCCAAGTCCACGACTTGATAAACTGGAGTTTTCTGAGATAGTGTGAGTCATTCTAAATAACTCATTCTAAAGACCTGAGAAACAGGGGTGAAGGGTGGGGGAGAAACACAGCAGAATTGATATCTGCTACCTCATCACAAAACCTACTTATGCAAACTCTCTCACCTCATATCAGGCAACAGAAAGTGTACATGTCCTGCAAGATCCAACCTGTTGAAAGTGAAACTGGCACCTATTGGTAGAAATTTAAACTAGTTATTATTCAAGAGGTGCTTTAATTTTAGGAAACTAACTGTTATTCCCCTGCTAACTCTGAACTATGATCTGGATAATGTGAGAAGAATTTCTATATGGGGCATAAAAGGCAAGAACTATTCAGCCATTAGTTAGTATGTAACAGGAATAGTGGCCCATGCCCAGCATGCTTTCATATCTAGTGCTTTTACTACCTCAATCAGTAAGATCCCTATTTTACATATCATGAGTTCGAGGTTCCTACCATTGGTTTTTTCATTTTAGCTGCACATTAGTATCACATATAAAACTTATAATCACTTATAAAATCCAAGATGTCCAGAGAACCAGGTATCAGGACTTATTTTAAGCCTCTAAGTGAGCCCCCAAAAAGAGCCAAACCACTGTCCAAGGGGACAGACCAAACTTTAACTCCAAATCTTGTACTTTTCCTATTCTATCATATTGACTATCTTGTATCTTAAGGTCATGTTGAACCAAATTATTTAAGTCAGAACCAGAAACCCCAGTTTTCCATTAAAATTTAATTTTTGTAAATTTTACTCCAGAAAAAAAGTGCAAGGAGATATTTAACCTTAACTGATAACATGTGTGAACTGAAGGTCATTGTTACCAATTCAGTATCAGTAGGAGTTCCCACTTTAGGGTAAGGTGAAAGGAGAGAATTTATTCAGTGAAAACAGCTTAATTTTCACACAGTACAGCTGTGGAACAGCATGAATGTGGAACAGCCTAATAGTAATACAGCTCAATTACAGTACAGCATGGCTGTGAAACAGCTCAGGTGAGGTGGCCTGGACCGTATTATACCTTCATTCCTGTGTTGCAGCTCTAGCAGGGGAAATGCAGTCTTTGATGGGAACTTAAAGTGTACCCACCAAGCAGCAGGTAAGGTTGACATATAGAGAATAGTGCCAACCCGTGGTCCCTGATTGGTCCATTTTCATGCAAACGAAAACTCCAAATCCTCACAATTTGATTCATTCAAGTAGCACTGTCCTGATTGGTCAGAAAATATGCCAGTGCCGTTATAGCTGTGTAGCTCCAATTTGAACAGTGTATGCCTCAGTCCTATTGGCTGAATAGCAATCCTAAGAGCTCTTTTATAAGGGTCAACTCAGACAGCATGTGCGCAATAAGGGGGCTTAACAGCCCAGTCTGTGGCTTCTCACCAAGGCATGAGGAAACCTCTGTAAACAATGGAGTAATTTTAGGCAGTATATTCTTCTTGTGGTCAACACATGCATGTATCAAAAAATAAGATGACGTTTGCATAGAAAATGACCAAACTGGTAAAGGTGCGATAAAGTCAGAACTCTTTAAAGTCTCATAAATCTAACCGATGGACATGTGAGTAATCACTGTATAAAACTATCTTTTTAAAAAATTGTTTTATTGTTTTATTGTTCGAGTACGATTTTGTCCATTTTCATCCCACCACTCGCCCCTTTCCCTGCCCTTGACCCCACTCCCTTGACTTTGTCCACGAGTCCCCCATATATGTTCCTTGACCACCCTTCCCCTGTCTCCCCCTGTCTTCCATTACCCCCTCTCTTCTGTTCACTGTCCGTTTGTTCTTCAATGTCTCCAGTTACATTTAACTTGCTTGTTTGTTCTGTTGATTGTATCTTATCTATTTTAATGCATGTTGGTGCAAGAAATAGGAAAGATATGCTCTCTGCAACATTTATTCATTAATCCTTTTTAATTTACTTTTTAAAAATATATTTTATTGATTATGCTATTATAGTTGTCCATTTTCTTCTACACTTTATCGCCTCCTGCCCTGCACCCCATCCCTCCAGCATCCTCCACCCTTAGTTCATGTCCACAGGTTGTACATATAAATTCTTTGGCTTCTCCATTCCTTATACTTTTCTTAACCTCCCCCTGTCTATTGTATACCTACCAATTATGCTTCTTATTCCCTGTACCTTTTCCCCCCATTCTCCCTCTCCCCCTCCCCATTGATAACCCTCCATGTGATCTCCATTTCTGTTATTCTGTTCCTGTTCTTGTTCTTTGCTTGGTTTTTGTTTTTATTTTAAGTTCAGTTGTTGATAGTTGTGAGTTTGTTGTCATTTTACTGTTCATAGTTTTGATCTTTATCTTAGATAAGACCCTTTAAACTTTCATATAATAAGGGCTTGGTGATGATGAACTCCTTTAACTTGACCTTACCTGGGAAGCACTTTATCTGCCTTCCCATTCTAAATGATAGTTTTGCTGAATAGAGTAATCTTGGATGTGGGCCCTTGCCTTTCATGACTTTGAATACTTCTTCCCAGCCTGGAAGGTTTCTTTGGAGAAATCAGCTGAGAGTCTTATGGGAACTCTTTTGTAGGTGCCTCTCTCCTTTTCTCTTGCTGCTTTTAAGGTTCTCTCCTTATCTTTAATCTTGGGTAATGTAATTATGATGTGCCTTGGTGTGTTTCTTCTTGGGTCCAACTTCTTTAAGACTCTCTAAGTGTCCTGGACGTGGATGTCTATTTTCTTTGCCAGACTGGGGAAGTTTTCCTTCATTATTTGTTCAATAAGTTTTCGATTTCTTGCTCTTCCTTTTCTCCTGGCAACCCTATGATTTGGATGTTGGAATGTTTAGAGCTGTCCCAGAGGTTCCTCAGCCTCCCCTCATTTTTTTTTTGGAATTCTTATTTCTTCATTCTGTTCTGGCTGGATGTTTATTTCTTCCTTCTGTTCCATATTGTTGATTTGAGTCCCAGATTCCTTCCCCTCACTGTTGGTTCCCCATTTATATATATTTTTTTCTCTTTCTATGACTTTCATTTCTTCCTTTATTTTGTGACCATACTCAGTCATTTCTGTGAGCATCCTGATTACCAGTGTTTTGAACTCTGCATCTGATAGGTTGTCTAGCTCCTTGTCACTTAGATCTTTTTCTGCAGTTTTGATCTGTTCTTTCATTTGGGCCATATTTCTTTGTCTTGGCACATCTGTTAAGTTATAAGGGGCAGAGCCTTAGGTATTCACCAGGGCAGGGCAACCCACTTCAGCTGCATTGTGGCACTGCCTATGGGGGAGGGATTAGAGAGGGAACAATGCTGCTTGCTCAGCTCTTGCCCCACTTTCTGCCACTTCCCTCACTTACCACAAGTGGACTGTGCCCTTTCACATGCTGATTCCCAGGTGGGTGAGCTCGTGTGCATTCTAGGATCCTGTGGGTCTCCCCAATGGACTCTCCCGTGAGACTGGGAGTTTCTCCTGCTGCCATAAGCCCCATAGCTTTTTACATTCAGAGGTTTTGAGACTTTAGTTTCCCATGCTGAAACCCTGGGTTGTGTGGTCTGTCTCACTCCACAGTTGTTCCTCCCTGCTTATCCTCATTCAAGTGTAGAGTATTCCAGTCTGCCAGGCACTGTCTCACTCTCCTCAGACCACCATCCTCTGCCTTGTCATGAGCCCTCTCCGCTACAGCTGCCCATCCTACCAGTCTCGATGAATGTTTCTTCTTTAATCCTTGGTTGTCAGACTTCCATACAGTTTGCTTTTCTGGCAGTTCTAGTTGTTTTTTGTTTTAAAATCGGTGGTTTTCCTTCTTTAGGTTGTGCAAGGAAGCGAAGCCTATCTACCCACGCCTCCATCTTGGCCTAACTCCTAACTTACAGTTTTAAAACTATCATATACCAATTCAGTGTTTCATTTCATATTCTAGAGTTTACATTGACAGGCATACATATTCTTATAGTTAATTTATTGAACAACTGTGTAACAACAACATGTAGCAACATTGTTCTGAAATATAAATGGGCCATCATGTTTACCTTTACATTTATATTTAAATACAAAGTAAACAACTATAAAATGTTTAGGAAAAAACATAGAAAACCTCTGTAACCTTGAGTTAGATGAAGAGTTTTTTTGTATGTGACACCAGAAACACAATCCATAAAAGAAAAAATAGATAAATTTGACTTTATCAAAATTAAAAACTTTTACTCTGCAGAAAACACTGTTAAAATAATGAAAAGAAGGTGGTCTAGTTTCAATTTTCTGCATGTATCTGTCCAATTTTCAACACCATTTATTGAATAAGCTATTTTTAGTCCATTGTATGTGCTTGTTTCCTCTGTCAAGTATTAATTGACTATAAAGGTGCAGGTTTATTACTGGGCTCTCTATTCTGTTCCATTGATCTAAGTGTCTGTTTTTATGCCAGTACCATGCTTTTTGATTACTATGGCCTTATGCTATAGTTTCATATTAGGTAGCATGATTCCTCCAACATTGTTCTCCTTTTTCAGAATTCCTGTTTCTATGTGGGGTCTTTTGTGGGTCCACCTTCTTACAGTCCACACAGGAATAAATTTAAAATGGATTAAAGACTTAAGTGTTGAATTCAAACCCATAAAATCATGGAAGAAAATACCAGCAGCAAAATCTCAGACATTGCTCATAGTAATATTTTATCAGATATATCTCCCCAGGCAAGAGAAACAAAAGAAAAAATAAACAAATGGGACTACAACAAACCAAAAAGTTTTTGCACAGCAAAGGAAAACGTCAACAGAATAAAAAGACAGTCCACAGAATTGTAGAACTTATTTGCTGAAACATCTGGTAAGGGGTTAAAATCTAAAATGTATAAAATACTTATAAACCTCAACACCAAAAAAATAAACCAATGAAAAAATTGGCAAAGGACCTGACTAGATACTTCTCCAAATAGGACATACAGATAGCCAATAGACATATGAAAAAATGCTCAATGTCACTAATCATCAGAGAAATGCAAATTAAAACCATAATGAGATATCACCTCACATCTGTCAAAATATCTATCATCAATAAATTAAAATACAACAAGTGCTGATGAGGATGTGAAGAAAGGGGAACGCTTTTGCACTGTTGGTGGAAATGCAGATTGATGCGGCACTATGGAAAGCAGTATGGAGATACCTCAAAAAATTAAAAATGCATTTGGATTTACCCTGGTGATCCCACTTCTGGGGATATATCTAAAAGACCCAAAGCACTAATTTGAAAGATAATAAGCACCCTTATGTTCATCGCAGTGTTATTTACAATTGCCAAATATGGAAGCAGCCCAAATGTCCCAGTAGATAAGTGGATAAAACAACTATGGGACATTTACACAATGGAATACTACTTGGCCATAAACATAAGAAAATTTTACCCTTGCCACAGCATGGATGGACCTGGAGAGTATTATGATAAGTGAAATAAACCAGTCAGGGAAAGGCAAATACCACATGATTTCACTTGTATGGAATCTAATGAACAAACTGAGCTAACAAACAAAATAGAGAAGAAGTCATAGAAAGAGAGTATGATGACGGCTAAGGTTGAGGGTTAGGTGGTAGAGGGATTGAGCAAAAAGGAAAAAGGATTTATGGACACAGACAACAGTGTGGTTATTATAGGGGGGTATGGTGGTTTAAGGGGACTAAATGATAATGGGAAAACTACAATTTTAAAAATTTTTAAAGAAAAAATAAAATAATGAAAAGACAAGCTACAGACTGTGAAAAAATATTTATAAATCATATGTCTGACAATGAATTTGTATTCAGAATTTATTAAAATAATCTCTGAATTCAAAAGTAAGAAATAGTCTAACTTTAAAAAAGGCAAAAATTGCCCCAGCTGGTGTAGTTCAGTGGATTGAGTGTTGGCCTGTGAACCCAAGGGTCATGGGTTTGATTCCTCAGTCAGGGCACATGACTAGGTTGTGGGCCAAGTCCCTGGTAGGGGGTGCACAGAGACAACCACACATCAAAGTTTCTCTCCTTCTCTTTCCCTCTCCCTTCCTCTCTGCCAAATAAATAAATAAATAAATAAAATCTTTTTTAAAAAGGGCAAAAGGCAAAAATTTGAACAGACATTTCACCAAATAAGATATACAAATAAGCATATAAGAAATGTTCAACATTAACCATAAGGGAAACGCATACTAAAACCATTATGAGATATGCTACACGCCTCTTAGAATAGCTGAAACCAAAAAATTGACACTACTCAGTACTGGCATGGATGCAAAGCAACTGGAACTCTCATTCATTGCTGTTGAAAATGTGAAAATGGTACAGCCACACTGGACAAATGTGCCATTTTCTTATAAATTCAAACAATGGCCCAGAAATCCCACTTACAGGTATTTATTCTAAAGAAATGAAAAATTCCAGTCATACAGAAACCTGTACATATATGGCATAGCATTTGTAATAACACTAGCAACAAATGCTCTTCAGTGGATGCATGGATAAATGCACAGTGGCACTTATTATCATGGAATATTACTCAGGAATGAACTACTGATACAACCAGTAACCTGGATGAATCACAACGCTATTGTGCTGAATGAAAAAGGCCAGTGTCAAAAAGACAAAAGTGGAAAACAAAACAATAGCTCAGTGGTTTCCAGGGGTTAAGGTTGGGGGGAAAGTGTGGCTATAAAGAAGCAACTGATTGTTCTAATGGTTATATAATCTATAGCTGCAACAATCCTACAGAACTATATACAACAAACAAGTGGAAATGAGGGCATGGGTAATCTGTGAAATCTAATTAAGATCTATGGTTTAGTCAGTAGTCTTGTACCAGTGTAAATGTCCTGGTTTCAATTATTGTTCTGTTTCTATGCTTAAGAGGTACATGGGAATTCTCTGTCTCATCTTTCTATTTCTACAGGAACTAGATTCTATTTTCAAAACTTTTATGTAATTCTAAAACTGTGTCAAGTGTGCATATGTACACACACAGAAATAGTTGATATATATACACACATATATGCACATACACATATTGTATACATTTTCAATAAATTTTAATATTATCTCTATAATCTTCAAACTAAAAATACATATGACTTAAATACATGCTTCCCTTCCAATAAAACAAAATATTTCAGAACAGTAAAGAAAATTGGGAAATTAGTAATTTTTAGAAAATGGTGGATATTTGATTACTTACACAAGGAGGGACCTCCCCAGAAAAAACAGAATTATCTTCTGGAGGGCGGGCCCCTTGTAGTACAGGTTTCCCCTATTAGGTGAGTGTTCTAGGAACCCATCTGTATCAGTATACCAGTTGGCATTGTTGTGAGAGGCTTCATTCAGCTACAGTGAACTTTTTTTGAATACTCTTTAGCGAGTTTGCCCATTTCATAATGGGTGATTTACAATCACACCTGCCCAAACCAAGCTGAGTTTTAAGCAGTTTTGACCAAAAACGACATGACCCCTGTGCCCCACCCTCCCTATTCACCTGGTGTCTCTCCGAGCAACGTTTTTTTGTTTCCCTGGGTAAAAAAAAAAACCAAAAACCTCCTCAAAGGCAAATGTTTTGACAATATGGAAGAGGTGAAACAAAAAATGACAGAAGCACCAAAAGGCATCAAAATCAATGAGTTCAAAAACTGTTTTGAGCAGTGGAAAAAAAGTCTCGATAGGTGTATTGCGTCAAATGGAGAATACTTTGAAGGTGACTGAAGTTTAAACACATAAGAATAAATACACAACTTTTTATAAATAAATTCCTGTTTTTGGCTCCCCCCTCGTAACACCCAGGCAATCCCTTGGTATATAACCAGAGGCTTACTATAATTCGATCCTGTAGAAAGGCAGCCTTTCTAATCCTTACAAACTAGGGTGCCCATTTGGGTAACAGGTGCTTCCAAATGTGTGGGGCTGTAGTCCATGGGCCAACAACAAGGGGCTAAGTGAGACTAGACTGGGCAGGCTGTTTCTGGAATCACCTAAACACAAGAATATCCCTGTCCTATGTTTTCAGCAGTTGGATTTTCTTGTAGAGGTGGAAAACGTAGATTTGAAATCTCACATCACGCATTGGTTGCTGGCTTTCATCAATGCCTACAACTTTGAAAGGACATGGAGACATCAAACAATTCAGGTACGGGATCCACATTCTTCCCATTCTGCAGCAAGATAGACATGGCTGTCAGTCAAGCCAAAGTGGTTTCTAGTATCCTGGATAAAGGATAGGGATGGGCACAGTATGGGGAGTAGAGATGGCCAATGGTCTCTTTTAAAAAGGGGCACTGCGGTATTTACCATACTGCTCCCACAGCATCTAGAATTCCTAGCACTCACGAGGGGCTTAGAGACCATTTTATTGGCTATATGGATAGTTGTGGGTGAATGGATGTAATGTTATGCAGACCTGCCCTTTGGTGCTGGGAGAGTTCACATTCTACCAGGCTCCTTCAACCCCCAGCCTATCCCTCTCTCCCTTGTCAGACTGCAGTTTTACCCCTTGTTCTTCTCTGAGTTCCCAAGGTTGGGTATTATGTGTGTAACATTACTGTGGGGACTGACGAGCCATCCTCCAGGTTCCCCCAGGAATCCTTTTCTATATGGGCCCTGGCAGGAGCACTCAGTTGCCACTTCCTTTGAGAAAGTACCTCTGACTGCACAACACCCATGCTTTATTCTGAAAGCTACGTTCTGTCTATTTGGCTCAGGTGCATCCCTTTGAGATATTTGATACAATGTGCATCTCTGGGAAGATGTGTAATACCAAATGCCACTAAGTAGCTTCTCTGTGGAAACATGAAGAGGACACACTTAATGAAATACCGAACTGCACTTTTAATGAATTATTTGTGTGTCATGAAAAACATGAATTCAGTATTTTTTCCTAAAATGCCCAAAGTATATACAATGCTTAATCCCCAAAGGAAAAAAAAATCAATTTAAAGTGTAAACTTTTACTTCTAAAACACAGGCATGAAATAATTTTAGACTTACAAAAATGTTACAAGAACAGCGCAAAGAATTTCTGTATACTTACTTGTCGCCTACTTTTATTCAGTCTTAATGGCTTATTATATATGCTTTTTCTTTCTGTCAATAGACATTTTTTCTGAGCTATCTGCAAGTAAGTTACAGACATGAACTTCCTCTACCTCTAAAGGAATCACATGTATTTTCTAAATATAATTTCAATTATAAAAATGAGGAAATTAAAATTGTTCTAATACTATCACCTAAGGTATACACCTTATTCAAATTTTAAAAATTCTGTCAATACAGGTTTTATAGTAAAAGGGGAAAAATCATGTCTAGGATCCAACTTAAGATCCCATACTGCATTTTCTTTTCATGCCCCTTTAGTCTTCTATGGTCTGGAACCTTTTCTCTGCCTTTGTCTTACATGACCTTGACACTTTTGCTGAATACAGGTCAGTTATTTTACAGACAACTCTCAATTTGGGTTTGTCTGATGATTCCTGTTGATTGTATTCAGGTGACTGCATTTTTAGCAGGCCATCATAGAGGTGATGCCGTGCCCTTCCTGATGCCTTCAGGAGTCCCATGATGTCAATGTGCCCAATGATATATAGTGGTGGTAACTTTTTCACTTGTTGAAGATGGTACCTGTCAAATTTCTCACCGGCCAAGTAATGGTGTTTCTTTGCAAATAATAAATATTTTGAGGGGAGGTACTTGTAGGGAAAACAGATTATGTGTTCCATTACTCATTCACCTACTAGTTTTATCATTCAACAAATTTAAAATTCCATAGTTCCTTCTATTGAATATAAGTATTAGTTGGCATGCCACTATGAGGAAGAGTGATGGAATCTTCCTCACATTTATTGTTTTATCCATTTATTACCTTGATTCAGGCTGCCCATTGATTCTTATTTAATTTAGTGGGTTACTATCCTATTTATTACAATATTTATGGTATAACTATTCCATTGCTCACTTTGTTTTACTGGATGGAGAATCCCCTTCGAGTTGGGTTCTTTTCCCTTTTGAAGTAGCTCATCATTCTTCAATCAGCTGTTATCATCATTTCCTGGCACAGCAAGCAGTTCCAAATGTGTCTTGTATGTTGCCAGTCCTAGCCCTGAAATCAGCAATTACTCAGAAGAACCCGGGCTCTTTTCGTTGAAGAATGGTACTTAGAAACCAATATTCAAGTGATAGATTTGCTTCTTGCTACTTGGGGAAGGGGTGGGGGGTGCCATTGTTTCTAGGCTCTCTTAGCAGACTGAGCTGGGAAATACATGTATACATGTGTGCATATAAACATGTCTATTTAACAGCATACATTCATATGCATACATTTACGTTTTGTTATTTATAGATAGATAGAAACTGATATTCTCAATTCCAGTTTAGTCAGTTTACATTAATATCTTTCATTTTTAAGGGACTAAGAAAAAAACTTCATAGACACAGACAACAGTATGGTAATTACAAGAGGGAAAGGGGGATGGAGAGAGGTAGAAGAGTGTATAGAGGGAATAAAAGGTGATGAAAAGATGCCTGATTTTGGATGGTGAACACAATACAATATACAGATGATATATTATCAAATTATACCCCTGAAGCCTATATAATTTTATTAACCAATATCACCCTAATAAATTAAATAAAATAAAAATAAATAAATAAATAAAGTTGCCGTTCATTATTAGCTTCAGGCATACAGCATAATGACTATAAATTTACATACCTTATGAAATGATTACCAAAATGAAGCTAGTAACCCCTTGACATGATACATAGTTATTATATTACTGATTATATTTCCTGTGCTGTACTTCACATCCCCGTGACTATATTTATAACTGGTGGTTTGTACTTCTTAATGCCTTTCAACTTTTTCATCCACCCTCCAATCTCCTCCCATCTGGCAACCATCAGTTTGTTCTCTGTATCTATAAGTTTCTGTTATTTCTTTGTCCATTTGTAGTTTTTTGTTTTAGAATCTACATATAAGTGATACCATATGGTATTTATCTTTCTCTGACTTATTTCACTTGGCATAATACTCTTTAGACACATCTATGTTGTCACAAATGGCAAGGTGCTAATGGCTAATATTGTTTATGGCTAATATTCCATTGTGTGCATGTACCACATCTTTACCCACTCACATATTGAGGGACACCTAGGCTGTTTTCATATCTTGACTGTTGTAAATAATACTGCAATGATCATAGAGTCCACATATTCTTTTCAAGTTGGTGATTTTTTGTTTTGGTTTGGTTTTTTTTCAGGTAAATACCCAGAAGTGGGATTACTGGGTCGTATGTATTGTATTACATTGTATGAATGTATCACTCTGCTTTGAATGAGCATTTAGGTTCCAAATATTTTATGATTACATATAATACTGTAATGAATAACTTTGTGCATAAGTATTTCATATTATTGGAGGCAAGTCTTCAACATAAAGTCCTAGAAGTGAGTTTACTGGGCCAAAAAAGTAAGTACAGATTTAATGTGTTATTTATTGACAAATTTGTTTTCAAAAGGTTGCACCAATTTGCATTCTATCAACCTGTTTCCTTGCAGACTAGCTAATGGCATGGTGGTTGTGCTTTTTAATTTTTTGGCAACTCAACAGATCAGAAATGATATCTTAGTGTAGATTTCATTTTCCTTTCTCTAAGTATGAGGGGGGACTACCAAAAATGAAATTTATTCAATATAAAAATTCTGTGTTTATTCTTACATGTTTAAACTTTAGTCACCTTCAAAGTACTCACCGTTTAATGTAATACACCTATTGAGTCATTTTTTTCCACTGCTCAAAACAGTTTTTGAACTTGTCGATTTCGATGCCATTTAGTGCTTCTGCCATTTTTGGTTTCATCTCTTCCACATAGGCAAAACATTTCCCTTTGAGGAATTTTTTCACCTGGGAAAAACAAAATCTCTCGGGGCGAGTTCAGGTGAATAGGGAGGGTGGGGCACAGGAGTCATGCTGTTTTGGGTCAAAAACTACTGAACACAGTGCAGTATGGGCAGGTGTACTCATTAACCACCCAACATGAAATGGGCAAACAGACTGACAGTCTTCAAAACAAGTTCACTGAAGCTGAATGCAGCTTCCCACAACAATGCCAGCTGGTCCACTGATACAGATAGGTTCCTAGAACATTCACCTAGCAGGAGAACCCTGTATTACAAGGGGCCCACCCTTCAGAAGATGACTCAATTTTATTTTTGGTATCCCCCTCATATATTAAGGTACAAAATCTTTCTAACTGGATTAGGGTAAAACAAGCAGAGTGCTCAGGTCACGAAATTCAGGAAGCACTTAATCTCAGAGTCTGGCCCTGAACTCACAGCACTCTGAGAGTGAGGCAGACCACAGTGACAAGAAAGCTAGGCTAAACTTTAAGGCCTAGTTCCCATCCTTACATTCAAACCAATCCCAATCCACATTGCTAAAACTACTTTGAGCTTTTCATCTGAAAACGATAAAGATCTTGGTGGATTATTTGTTGAAGTCTTTAGACAAATAGATGCAAGAAGATTATTTTTTTTAAAGATTTTATTTATTTTTAGAGAGAGGGGAAGGGAGGGAGAGAGGGAGAGAAACATCAATGTGTGGTTGCCTCTCACACGCCCCATACTGGGGACCTTGCCCACAACCCAGGCATGCACCCTGACTGGGAATTGAACTGGTGACCCTTTGCTTCACAATCCGGTGCTCAATCTACTGAGCCACACCAGCCAGGGCAGATGCAAGGAGATTTAAAAGGAACAGACATCACCTTATGCAACAGTAAGCATACTTCTTAATGTACAGAAGATCATGCATGCAAACAATGGCTATTTTAAGCAGGGATACACATTTAGAAACTGATTTAACAGCTAACGAAAACTTGACATTCTGGGACTGGTTTTCAATTGTGATACCCATATCTTTGGGAGACTATGTCCTTGTTGATTTCCCGATCACTTGGATAAACCATAGGTTTTTTTAAGCAGTGAGAAATAAACAAATGGCCAGCACTCTGCATGCTCTGGCTGTAGGCAGCCCTATATTTTCACCTCACATCATTTTCTGTCTGACTTTGAACAGACTTGTGTGTGTATAGTACTCACTTCTGACCCATGTGCTGCTCTCTCTGGTCCCAGGTTCTTTACTGGCAATCTCAATTTATTTACAAAATCCAAAGTCCAAGGTAAAAACAAAGATGTGAGAGTGAAAAATAATATATTTATCAACATACCTTGATTGCTTGAGATGCCCATGTCGCTCCACCCCCTAGACCTTGTTATCCCTGGAGCCTTGTTACTCATTGGCCCTGACCCTCACCCATGCCCCAGGCCCATGGGAACCACTGACCCATCTCACCTTCTCCCTTCTCCCTTCCACTTTTCCTGTACAGGTTTCCCTAGGAATCACCAAATCCGCACAACTTTTGGGAAAACAGTGGGCTCTTTCCAGGCCCTTGCCTTGTTCCCTACCTGGCCCATCCAAGTACAACATGCTTCGCAGACAAGCTTTATAAAAGGGCTCCAAAGAGGCAGTTTCAGTATTACAATAGAGGGGGTTTCATTGGTTTACTTTTGTATCTATCACACCAGTGTAGGAAATAGTCTTTATGTACAAGAGAATTACTACCTAGTAGGAGAAACTAAATTATATACCCAAAATAATTAGTTAATAACTTAGGCCAATATATGTTTAGAGACTAAAATATCGTTTCTTTGTATTCTGCATTATTGAACGCTTAATATCTATACATCTTTGCATCTGCAAGCCATGTATGCATTCCACAGAGTGGGTCCTCAGTAGACATTTGGTTTTTTATATGACCTGATTTGGAGTAAAGGAGAGTCTAGCTGCTTCAAAGTATTGCAGAAAGCCAGGATTATTTCACTTCATTTTCCACAGCCAAGCTGCCCAAACAAAACCCCCAAGTGGACACAACTGAACCTTTGGGGCTCACCCCGATGATGCAGGTGAAGGAAGATTGTCCCAGTGCTGGCCCTAGAAGGACCCCAGGGCTTAAAACTCAGACATTGGCCTTGCCAACATGGCTCACTAAGAATTATTTCCTTCTGTGTCAGTAGAAGGCATGCCAGATGGGGAACAAGAGGAGCTGAGTTGGGGAAGAAGGGCTAAAGATGGTGCAGTTGTGGGCACTGATAAGCTTAAAGGAAGCCCAGGGCATTCTGAGCAAATTTTGGAAGCTTCACTGACTCAACTGGTGCTGCCTGTGTTGGCTAAGGGCATACATGAATTCTTCATTCATATGACGTGTACTTTAGGTCCCTTCTGTGTGCCAGGCATTTTTTCTTTTTTTTTTTAATTTATCGATACTTATTTTTAAAATTTTTTATTGTTATTCAATTACAGTTGCCCCCATTTTTCCCCCATTAATCTCCCCTGCCTTACCAAACCTGCACCTCCCACACTCAGTCCTCCCCCCGTCCCATTTTCTTTGTCCATGGGTCCCTTATACATGTTCTGTGACTTGTCCCTCCCTTTTCCTTCTCTATCTCCCTCCCCACTCCCATCTGGTTACTGTCAGTTTGTTCTTTATTTCCATGTCTCTGGTTCTGCTTTACTCACATGTTTGTTTTGCTGATTAGGTTCCACTTATAGGCGAGATCATATAGTATTTGTCTTTTACCACCTGGCTTATTAATTTATTGATTTTTAGAGAGAAAGGAAGGGCAAGTAAGAGAGAGAAACATCAACTCATTGTTCTATTTATTTATGCATTCATTGGTTGATTGTTGTATATGCTGATCAAACCCAGAACCTTGGCATATTTGGATGACACAAACCAACTACGCTCCTTGGCCAAATCTACCCAGACATTATTGTTGTCACTTAGGATATAGATGTAAATAAAACATGTAAAGATTGCTGACTTCCTAGTGCTTAGAGGGAGGGAGTCAGACAGTAAATAAGCCAATACCTCCTGGGGGGCAAAGGATATGCTCCAGGCAGGTAAGGGGATGGAGGGAGACAAAAGTAACATTTGGCAGGGTATCCTGGAAAGATCTGATGAGAAGAGGCACTTGAGCAAAGCTCTGAATGAGGTGAAGAAGCTAGTTATGTGTGTATCTGGGGAAGAGAATTCCAGGCTGAGGAACAGCAAGTGCAAGGGCCCTGAGGCAGGAGCATATGCTGGGCATATTGGAGGAACAGCAGAGAGCTCCCTATATGTGGAAGAGAGTGAAGGATCAGCCCACATAAGACAGTACTGTCTAAAAGAAATTCTTGAGATTATGGAAATGCTCTAATACTGTGCTATCCAGTGCAATAGGCAACCTATGACTACTAAGCACTGGCATATGGTAGTGTGGCTGAGGAACTAATTTTTAGGCATATTTGATTTAGATAATTTAAGCTTAAATAGCTCCATGTGGCTGTGGCTGCTGCACTAGTCAGGTTAGATGCAGACGTCATGGGTAGCTCTGAGGCCTCTGATCTTAATCCTCATCAAGACAGGTCCAAGGAACCAGTGGTCATGTCTGATCCACGTCTCAGTGAGCTCCCTCAGGTTCTGTTGGGCTCCTTCTGATCCTGCTCTGCCAGCTGCTCGTTGAGCAACAGGCCCATGTTATGTGATTTCTCCACTATGAGTCTCAGGAAAACTATTCCACCGAGCTTTTTTTAAGGATGAAAGGACGGTGGAAGCCCCTGCATGTATTAGCACATCTGCACCTTTATCATTTCTATGGCCAAATAAATTTTGCTTGTTGTGGAAAAAACTAAAACCCAGAAATGCAAAAAGAAAGAAAACAATCAATGATATGCCCACCATTCAGAAGTACCTAATTTCTGATATCCTGGAGGAAATATGATATATTCGCTTTCAGCCCTGGTTTTTCACTTTATTTATTATAAACATCTTTCCTGGGCAATTGATAAACAGCCATGCCATTATTTTTCATGACTGTATAGAATTCTATGTAGAATCTTTTTATAATTTCACTGTTTTTAAAAAGTGCTGTCAGGAACACTTTAACAGGCTGCATGTAGCCCAGGATGGCTATGAATGTAACCCAACACAAAATCGTAAGTTTACTTAAAACATAAGATTTTTTTTGTGATACGTGTCACAATGTATTTCATGTGTGGCCCAAGACAACTCTTCTTCTTCCAATGTGGCCCAGAGATGCCAAAAGATTGGACACCACAGCAAGTCTAGAGCAAACACCCCTACATGCTTGTCCATGTGTTTCTTAGACTGTGCTTTTAGAAACTGAGTCTCCATAGGAAGTTCTGGATTCTGGGCTACTTGAGGCCCAGTCCAATAACATCCTGGTCTCTAATCTTCTACTCTCTCCCTCAAGCCACTGTAGATGCTCTCCAGAAGTAGCAAGCAGCAAAGTCCAGGGAGAATAAGAGAGCAGCATGTGACCCAGAGAGAGGCACTAGGGGAATGAGGCTAGGTAACACAGCTGAGCACGCCTTCCCACCCCTAAAATGGTACCCTCACAGCCCTCACTCATGGAGTTCAGTGAATGTGAAATATCATGACTTGTGAAACATGGCATCATGCCTTGTATTATGATTATTTTATTAAAATATCCCAAGGAAGAAAACTCCAAGATGACTAAGAGCCATCCCACTGAGTGGAGGTAGTAAAAATGGGATAGAGAATGGGCAGATTGAGGGGTGAGTAGACCAGCAGGGCACCTGCTGAGGGACCCAGCAACTTCTGTATTTCTCCACCATTTTATAGCATTTTCCTTCTCCAAAGGTTTAGCTCAAAAGGGAGGACCTTCATGTGAGCTGTAACCCACATTGGAATGCTGTCATTCTGCCTTACAGATATTCCAATTCAATGACCCATGAGGAAGAATTTTACAAATAGCTTCTATGAGTGATGAATTTCTTTGTGTTGGTGGTTCTGTATATTTTCTCTACTTGGTTTATTGGTATGAATGCAGCATCATGCAGGCAGTCTCATTTCCTTTCCTTGATGTTTGATGACATGATACCCATAGCCACTTATAACCCACTAATGAAAGAAAGAACATGAAAAGAGCTGAGCTTTTTTGTCTACCCTGTAATTTGTCTGAATGATTTTAAAATCTATTTTAATCAAAACTGACTAATTATTTTGGTGCCATGTAGCCACAACTTTGCAATTTATAGTGTGCTTCCCTTATAATAAAAATCTGTGAATATTTTGGGGGAGTGCCCTGAAATCTAATTCTTTATTTCATGGGTATAACGATATAATTCTAAGCAATTTCCAAAGATGAAAGTTGATGTAGCAGCAGTTCACACATACCTGGCTATTTGATTGAGAAAACTCTCAACTGACCACTACCACCACTGGACTCCATGTAGGCAACATGAAACAGACCAGTCAAGATGCAAAGGCATCAGAATCCTTGGGGCAGAAGAGGCATCTCATCTTTGCACAAGCAGCAACTTAGATAAAATTAAGTTTATTCATAGCCATGGTTTTGTTGTCCAAACATAGCATAGTACAGAGCTCTAGATTGAGCAGCCAGTGAGTGGGTGGTTCTGTGATTTGGCAAGATTTCAATTTCTCAGAGCCCAGCTTTGTCTTTTATAAAATAGAAATAACAATAAAAATAGGAACGACACCTATTTCCAGAGTTGTTATTAGAATCCAGCAAGCTCGGGTATATAAAACTCATTGTGAATTAAAATCACCCCTGCCCCTGAAAAAAACTAAGCAAATATCTATCAACAGAATTGGTGTACAGGTGTGAGGACACCCACTGGAAGCATCTGAGTTGAGGGCTAGAAGGACAGCCATGTCCTTTCAGTTCCGATCCTCTACCTCTCTCAGAGGGATCTTCGGATATGGTCCAAACTAGGATTGTCACTGTAGGTTCCTCTTTTCCTAGACCTCCCTAGGGCCTTATGCAGAGGGCCCTCTAAGTGCAGCTCAACCTTTCCAACACAGCTCTGACATTTCAGGTTGCTTGTTTCCAGACTGATGTTCTGGAGACCATGGAGTTGATACGTTTACTTCTCTGCGAAGAGGAACAGCTATGAAGATATTTAAACTCCTGGCAACAGTGCACAGCCTTCATTCAAATAAGAGTTGGACTTCCCAGGGACTGGCTTATGTGCATCATCCAAGCAGCCCACAGTCCACCCATGAATCTCACCCATGAATTATGCATCCCTGAAATCTGTTTAGCTCCCTACTCTGACAGACACAAAGACAATAATTTTCATTTCCCCTTATTGTCAGGGAGACCATCTGGGATGTGATACTGCAGAGTTAAAAGAATATAAATTTCACAAACACAGCTCCGTGGAGGATATGCAGTATAATCCCAAACTTACTAGTGGTCGTGACTCAACTGAGAAGAGACAGTGCCCACCCAGCAGGAAGGAGCTGGCCCTCTTTAAGAAGTATCACCCCAGAGCTTCTGACCTGCAGGTCTGGGGTGGACAGATGCTATGTAGACAGTGTGTCACCCACTTCTATCATGGGGCCCACCATAATGGGTCCTTGTTTGTGATTTGAGTGAGCCCATCAGAATTTGTCTGTTTTCTCCAAGTCAACTAGACAAGTTCTAACAGGAAGCTTTTATCATTTCACTGAAGCACTGTCACTGTCTATACATTGATTCGAAACTCTGGTTGACATTTTAAGTGCATTTTAATTAACAAAAATAGAAAAAAAGGACATTGTCACCACCTGTGGGCTTCATCTGTGTCTGTCTGCATAGGAACATCAGGGGAGGCATGAGGGGGCATTGCTGGGGTGGTGCTAGTGTCAATGGCATCGACGCAGGTGTTAGGCTCACTCAGGGTACCCACCTGAGTGTTGGTCTGGTACCTCAAATGACCACCTGCCTCTGAAACCACCTGAAGAAGTGGCCAGCATGCACTGCAATGTGGTCCTGAATGTCTCCAGCCTGCAGCAGGGGATGTTTTTAACAGCCTCCTGCACTGACAAAAGCTGGAATAAGATGTGACTCCACCTCTGTATAAAATAAGCACATATAGTGGCCTTAATTTGGGATGAGTCATCACGAATATGCCATACGCTGATGAGGAAAAAAGTTTGTAGTGGTGGCCCAGCAAGTGGGATAACTAACTAGAATAAAAGCATCCTCTATCTGGGCATGTAGGGATGGAAACACATTGACATGACAGCGCTTTAGCATCCTAGAGCTCTGGCATGCCCTCTGTGGGGCAGTTTGGTCATTGTTGTAATCATCGAAACTGCTTTTTAAAAATCCCTGTCTCAGAATAAAAAGTGGAATCCACAAGAGTGTGTGCCTTCTGAGGTTACCCAGTTCTATCCTCTGCAGAGTAGACCTTTACCTGCACTGTCCAGCCCTCCATCTCAAAGGTCTGTGCAGTAATTGTCTTCTGTAGGATTTTATCTTCTGTGGAATGACCCAAGGGCCCTGTACCTAGGATTTTTCTCTTCCTGTTCTTGGTTAAGAGTTCCCTCAGCTGGGGACTTCCTTTTGAGCAGAAGTACTTGCAGGCAATAAGAACAACAACCACCTTCCCAGGACTTCTCCTTGTGCCAGACTCCACCTCCAAATTCAGAGGGCATCATAGAGTGGTTTCTTTATTAATCCTCTTCTTCTGTTCCATCCCCACCTGTTCTCTTTTGCAGAGCAACTACTCCAGTGATACAGAGAGCGAGGACAACTTTCTCATGATGCCCCCACGTGACCACCTGGGCCTCAGTGTCTTCTCCATGCTTTGCTGCTTCTGGCCTTTGGGCATTGCAGCCTTCTACCTGTCCCATGAGGTAAGTCCACACACACACAGCACACCCAGGCTAACAAGGAGGAGAGCCCAAGAAGACATTCAGCTCATGCCACCAGAAGGGTCTTTACTATATGGTTGAAAAACAGGCCCAGGGTAGTCAGGGTACCACAGGGAGGTCAGGGCCAGCTCACTTCGGTGTTATTGTGGGACTTTCCCATGGCCGTCCATGCAAGGTGGGCAGTCTTCAGGAAAAAGGCTGACTGATGGAAACAGATGATCACTGGGGAAAAGCTGGTAAGTTGGGGAGTTTGGCCTTCAAGCAGGCATTTGGGCCCAGCCAGTGGCATTGACCCAGCATTGGAAAGCTCTGTGCCCAGGGTGGGAATATATAACTTACTAAGAGTGGAGTAGAGAGGATTTTGTTTTCTTTGTGAATGGTTCATTCATATAACATAGATTCTAGTTGCACAGCAGCCTAAATTAATGTTCTGCTAGATGAAATCGTTTATTATGGTGAATGATCATGCCCTCCTTTGTCCAGTGCGAGGGCTTCTAAAAGTATAGTTTCCCATCCTTTTTTCACTGTTAATCATCTTCCTCATTATGCCCTCATGGAACCTAGGTTAGAATATTTTTTCTAGCAAAAGAGTATTCTTTCAAAAATAACCTATGTTCTCATTTTTATCAATCAATGAAAGACATTTATACTTGCTTTTTAAAGCATGAGGTTTCAGCAACACCATCATCTCAGCCTAACAGATAGATAGGCAGCTTCATGGGTTGGCCAGGGGGAGCATGGCACCGCACACATGGCTCTTTGAAATTCCTTCAGCACTGGAGTTTCCTCTCCAGCTTCTAGGGTTCTGAGAATGAGGCTACAAAAAGCTGACTCTAGCAGGCCTTTTGTGTGAAACACTAATTTCTCTTTGCTTAAAAACAGATTCCTTGGCCAAGCCCAGCGGTGACCTCTCACTGCTTCTTGCTGGTTTCAGAATTGATTCGGTTCTTTTTGACTGGTGAAAAGAGTCCCATTATGCCCTTTTCTTTTTCACCTGCCTCCCTTTTGCTGACACCATGCAGAGGGCAGCAGTGGACTTACTGGTGGTTGTACACTTGAGGTCAGGCACTTCTTGCCATGGACACTCCAGAGGCCCTTTAAGGCAAGGGCAAGAGAACCAAAGCACGAGTTGGGTGCCTGCTCAGAACTGCTCTGTGGTCCTGGCTCTGGAGAATACTGGATGGGGGAGGGGTGATGTGTAAGTCCTACACTGCTTAGGTTGGGGCTAAGCAGCTCCATGTCCATCGATGAAATGGAGGTTCTACCTGAACATGTCTTGTATAAGTTTGTCATATGAATGCCAAAGACCCCCTTCTTTGGAGACACACATATGGGCTGGAGAGCAAAACTCTCAGGTTTGGTAGGAGCCTGGGCAGTTGTGGGTGGAGCAAGGCTTGGGTGTACCTGGGCCCCATGAAGAGGTTGTAGCTACTATATATGCTGAGGACTGGCACACAGGGTGGGACCTGGAGAAAGACTTATGGACAAACATGCTTCATGTGCATAACAAGCTCCCCCACACCCGTGTACACTGCACACGAAACTTGAGGTAAGGTGCTACACATTTACAAGAGTAGTTTCTCTAGAAAAGGGAAGGTCAGAATAGAACCAAGAGAAACAGCTTCTCACAAACTGTGGGCAGTTTTGGCTTTTCCCATGAGCTTAACATGGGAAAGCTCCTTTGTCCCAGTCCTACCGCATGATGAGTTAAAGGAGAAGAGGTAACTCCCAACCCCTTGGGGTTCATTCTTCTGAGGAAAGCCATTAACTAACCCCCAGCAGGAAGGCACTGTTGACATCAGAGCTTTGATTGCCAGTTTTTAGATTGCGAATGATTTTTTTACATTGGATTCCACTAGGACAGTTGTTACCTGTTCCAGGAGATGAAAGCAGATATCACATAAATGCATCAGTGAGGTACTTAGGGAAAGTGAGCCCTGGATAAATGGGGAAGGCACAGGGAAAAGTTGTTTATGAGACCAGATAGAAAGGATGTCCCTTTTCTTGGCTGCTTCACATGTCCCAGGGTAAAGCCCCTGTTTCCAGAGCAGAGTAAATTGTACATAGCTTCTTTTTCTAAAAGATTGTATTTATAATAAAATTGAAGGCCACAATTCCAGAGACTAGCATTAAGAATCTCTTTCTCAGAAGGTAATTTTATTCTTCACATCAAAAGAAACTCTTAGACTTGGGCCTGACAAGTTATAATATTTAATAACTTTGATGATAAAGAGGATTATGATTATTTATTCAAGAGAATATATTAAATGCAGTTTCTGTGGAAGCCTCTGGTCATATATTCAGAGGTGAAGGCTAGAGTGTAAAGCTTGTCTTCACTATTGGAATAAGAATAGGGACCCCAGAGGTCCCCATCTGTCAATCCTTCTTTTCATTGTGCTGTGAGGATGGATTTCCCTTTAGTGGGACCACAGCAGAGAAGAAATCTCTGGAGGTGAGTGCCATTTACAGAGCTAGTATCCAAATCTTTACACATGGGAACTCCCAGGCTGAGACCAGACCCATGCAGCTCTCTTTGGTGCAGTCCACGGCTGTGTGGTTCTCGGCTCTGCTGCAGACCAGGAGGCAACCACTCCTGGCACACAGGCTTCAGCACTTCCACAAGGCTGCTAGGCATGCTGTTTGTGCCTCTACTGCCTGACTGCTGACATAACATCTTCAGCAGGCATGTGCTGAGGGAAGCAGACAGCTGCAAAAGGGAGAGTGTACATGCAATAGAACAGACACTCTGACAGACTCTGGCCAAGATGGAGACATAGGTAGATACATTTTGCCTCCTCACACAACTAAAAGGACAGCAACAAATTTAAAAACAAAAAACAACCAGAACCGTCAGAAAATTGAACTGTATGGAAATTTGACAACCAAAGAGTTAAAGAAGAAACATTCAATCTGACTGGTAGGAGGGACGGAGATGGGCAACCAGGACAGAGAGGATGCACAGCAGGTGGTGGCAGGAGGACTGGGTGGGTGAGACAGCAACTGGTGGTCCCACATTTGCATGCAGATAAACTGGGAGGAATAATGGGGGAGTGAGACAGACCATGCAAGCCAGGATTCCAGCACAGGAAAGAAAGCCACAAAACCTCTGGCTGTAAAAATCTGTGGGTGTTGTGGCAGCAGGACAAACTCCCAACCTCGCAAGAGTGTTTTCAGGAGAGACCCACAGGGTCCTAGAATGTACACACCCACCCACTGGGGAATCAGCACCAGGAGGGCCCAATTTGCTTGCGGGTAGTGGGGGAAGTGACTGAAAGCGGGGCAAAGGCCAGGCCAAGCAGCATTGCCCCCTCTCTGACCCCTCCCCAGCAGACAGCGCCACGATGCAGCAAAGAGGGTTTCCCTGCCCTGACGAATACTTAAGGCTCCGCCCCTGACAACACAACAGGTGCACTGAAACAAAGAAATATGACACAAATGAAAGAACAGATCAAAACTCAAAAAAAAAAAAAGAATAAAGCAATGAAGAGATAGCCAACCTATCAGATGCAGAATTCGAAATACTGGTAATCAGGATGCTGACAGAAATGATTGAGTGTGGTCACAAAATAGAGGAAAAAGTGAAGACTATGCAAAGTGAAATAAAGAAAAATATACAGGGAACCAACAGTAAAGGGAAGGAAACCAGGGCTCAAATCAATGCTTTGGAACAGAAGAAAGAAATAAACATTCAACCAGAGCAGAATGAAAAAACAAGAATTCAGAAAAATGAGGAGAGGCTTAGGAACCTCTGGGACAACTTTAAAAGTTCCAACATCTGAATCATAGAGCTGCCAGAAGGAGAAGAGGAAGAGCAAGAAATTGAAAACTTATTTGAAAAAATAATGGAGTACTTTCCCAATCTGGCAAAGTAAATAGACTTCCAGGAAGTCCAGGAAGCTCAGAGAGTCCCAAAGAAGTTGGACCCTAGGATGCATGCACCAAAACACATCATCATGGTATTACCCAAAACTAAGGATAAGGGGAGAATCTTAAAAGCAGCAAGAGAAAAGGAGACAGTTACCTACAAAGGAGTCCCCATAAGACTCTCAACTGATTTCTCAAACCTTACAGGCAAGAAAGGGCTTGAAAGAAGTACTCAAAGTAATGAAAGGCAAGGGCTTACCTCCAAGATTACTCTATCCAGCAAAGCTATCATTTAGAATGGAAGGACAGATAAAATGCTTCCCAGATAAGGTCAAGTTAAAGGAGTTCATCATTACCAAGCTCTTATTATATAAAATGTTAAAGGGACTTATCTAAGGATAAGTAGAAGATCAAAACTATGAACAGTGAAATGACAATAAACTCACAACTATCAACAACTGAACCTAAAAAAACAAAAACAAAAACAAACTAAGCAAACAACTAGAACAGGAACAGAATCACAAACATGGAGATCACATGGAGGGTTATCAGCAGGGAGGGGAGTCAGGGAAGAATAGCAGGTACAGGGAATAAGAAGCATAAATGGTAGGTACAAAATAGACAGGGGAAAGTTAAGAATAGTATAGGAAATGGAGAAGCTAAGGAACTTATATGTATGACCCATGGACATAAAGTAAAGAGGGGGGAAATGTTGGTGGGAGGGGAGTTCAGGGTGGAGGGGAATAAAAGGGAGAAAAAATGGGACAACTGTAATAGCATAACCAATAAAATATACTTAAAAAAAATAGAACGGGCAGTCTGGGAGTCAGTACACTAAATTAAATCTGTGCTTTTCTAGGCAAGGCCATCTGGGAGTTCTATCCCAGGCACTGGAGAGAAGAGAGCCTATAGCCAGCTCTGTATGTTCCTTTGCAGTTGCCGCCAATGCCTCTTGCCTCCCAGAGTTGCTGGGAGCTGGAGTGGTGATGTCCGAATAGAGCAAACAGCATATTAATGAAACCAAGACCCCCCAAGTTCCAAAACTGTTTACAAGGAAATCTTTGACAGTGTAATGTTAGGTTTTTTTTTTTCTTTTATCAAAGATCATGTTTCACTATAGTCACTGACAATAAGATGGTGTCTGTGCTTTGTAAAAATAACTATTTGAGGTCAAGGGAACATATAAGGCCATTTTAGGAAAGTGAAACAAATACCTCAGTGGTTGTATGACATGGGTCAGTGGTGAGACAAATTAACAGCCTGTGGATTTACAAAACCCAGGGTATTTTTTTGCTCTGTCCTATTCCAGCTGAGCCCAGGTGTGTAAGTAACTTCTCCATGCCTCAGTTCCATGACCCATAAATGGTGTTAAAATAACCTATGGCATAGAGCTAACCAGGTGTTAAGTGAAGTTAGAAAGGAAGCCCCCACATGGACCTGGAAAAGTAGCAGGTGCTGAATACACTCCCTGGAGATTCAAATTGTCAGTACATATGTGGGGCCCTAGATAAAGAGAAACCTAGAATGAGACTTAGGATCTTTTCTACAACAGATTTTATTATTTGTAAAAGGTGTAGTAGTAGTAACAGTAGTAATGAAAGGATTTATAAAGTGGGTAACATACTTCGATGTTGATCTACTAGGTACTGGTCCCATGTTATATACTGGCAACTGCTTCTCAGGGTGTGCTCCTGACCAACAGCAACAACACCCCTAGCACTGTTAGAATTGAACTTTGGCCTCACCACAGAGCAGCTCAAGCAGAGCCTCTAGCGGTAGGGCTCAGGAACCTTCATTTGAACAATCCCCCACTCTGGCCCTGATGCTGCTTTAGTTTGAGTAGCGCTGTTGCCCATGAATGATTTCATAGCAAGCCTGTGATGTGGCACTGTCGTAATATCACTTTGTGGCCATGTAATCATGGTTCAGTTAGGTTGGATGGTATATTAAGGCCAGAGATGGCCGACAATGGGCTGGGACTGCCAGGGCGACTTGGCTCAGAGCCACCTCTAGAAGGGCAGCTGGTCGGGCCTCACTGTGATGAAGAACTCAGCATAGAGGCCCATGGACATTTGTAGCATTTGTCCATGACATCATTTCATTCCAACAGTATTAATTGTTTAATCCAGCTCCCAATGCAAGCAAGCTTCATAATCCACTTTATAGAGAAGAAAGTGCTTTATGCGGTTTGGGTAGCTATGTCTAGGAACTGATGTTTCTGAATGTTGTTAAGGATAGAAATGAATCTATAATTTACTGAGCAACTGCTGTCAGTTAATTGATATGCATACTTATTTAATCTTTGCAATGAGTCTGAAAGGTGGGAAATTATTATCCCATTTATGGATGAAAAAACTGATTTTTTTTAGATTTTATTTATTTTTAGACAGAAGGGGAGAGAGGGAGAAAAAAAGGGAGAGAAACATCAATGAGTGGTTGCCTCTTGCGTGCCCCCAACCAGGGACCTGGCCCGCAACCCAGGCATGTGCCCTTACTGGGGAATCAAACTGGAGGCCCCTTGGTTTGCAGGTCGGTGCTCAATCCACTGAGCCACACCAGCCAGAGCTGATTTTTACTGAATTAAATAATTTATAGAAATCAGAGAGGTAGCAAGTATGAATACATGATACAAATATAGATATTTCTAATTCTTAAAAATAAAAGATTCTGAAGTATAAATTTGACTTTTCTATCTGTTTGAAAACAAAAATAGAAGCATAGTACTGGTATCTAAATCCGGTGCCTCACCCTGGTTGGAGGGCGGTGCAGTGAGGAAGAAAAGTCCTTTCTAGACAGGGCTGTGATGCTTGCCCTCAGTGCCTTCATTCAATTCCATGTGGCAAGTATCAGCTTGAGACTGAATCTGGAGACCCTCCCCCAAGGAAGCCTTGGGTCTGGAACTGGGCATAGGGCAGGCCTAAGGGTAATTACATGTCCTGTGTCTACTGCATTTGATCATTTAATATGTTATCATTTCATTCATAAAATGTTCCTTTCCTTTGCTAATTGCAATATTACAACAATAGTTAAATGAGAAAAGAGTATTAAGAATCAGATTATAAATTTTATGAATAGGACCAACAAAAGAAATTGAATGAATTGGGGTGGGGGAGGAATTTCTTTATGACACCACAACCAAGAAGAATGAGAGTCCAGTCTGGTTAGTAACTACATCCTTGAAATCCATTCATTCATCCAACACTTACTTAGCACCCACTATGCACCAGACTATGGTCTGAGCAGGGAACGAAACAGAAGCCCACCTTCACAGAGCTGACATTCTAATGATAAGAGGCAGGAAACAAACAAAAGTAAATTATAGAGTGCCCGAAAGAGATAAATTATACAGAAGAAAAATGGATATAGGGTATACATTTTTTTAAAGGATGGTTATGGAAGGGCTTTTTTAGAGAATAACATTTCATAATAAAGCTACAGTCTGAGCCATGAGGATATCTTAAGGAAGGGCTGTTCAGGCACAGCAACAGCCAATGCAAAGGCCCTGTGGTGGGAACATGCCTGGTGTGTACGAAAATGACATACAGGCCCTCATAGCTGAAGCAGGTGTCCTTTGGGTGTGGGAGTAGGAAGTAAGGCAAGAAAAGTAACAAGACTGGGGCATTTGAGAGCAGATCCCACAGGCCTTTTAGGCTATAACAAGATAGGGGCTTTTTCTTTGGGGTGAGAAGTCACCAGGGTGTTTGAGCAGGGAACGGACACCATCTGCACCCTATCAGGGGAGCCTGTGGAGGGCAAGTGTAGCAGCAGGGACACCATGCTGGAGGCTGATGTAATCATCAGAAGAGGCAATGCTGGTCTGGACTGCAGTCACTACTGGGGATTTAGTGAAAAGTGAGAAGACAAAGATGGACTGTGGAAGGATAGCCAATAGATTTCTGTTATGGGTGTGAAAGGAGGAGAGAATGGAAGAACGCATGGGGTTTCCACTGGCCAGGAGGGAGTTGGTGCTGAAGGAACAGGTGAAACTGAGCTATGGCCCTTTTACCCTGGCAGATTCAAAATGCATAGTAGCATCCAAGTAGAGGCACCCAGCAGGGAGCTGGATGTGAATATTTTGGGGGTTCAAGTGAAAAGTTTGGGCTGAGAACAGGAATCTAGGACAGTTCTACGTATTAAGCTCTCAGCAATGAGGAGGCATTGGCAGCATTGACAAGAGCAGTCTTGGGTTGCTGGAAGTGAAAGCCCATGGGTGTGAGCTCAAGAGAGATTAGAAGAACAAGACCCAGGCAACACCATGCTGTGCCGCTGGAAACTAGAAGAGTGGGCACTGTGCAGGGTACACAAGAGGGACTTTGGGTGCTGACTACACACTTGCCACCATACCCATAAGTGTAAAGCTCAGGAAGTGAAAACTAGTTCACTTATTGGGCATCACACTATGATTTGTATGCTTTTCCACAGGTATATTGTATTTTAAAGTTTTTAAAAACATTATGAGAAAAGTTCAATTGTATATGCCATATTAAGTTATCTCTTTTGAAAAGTTCTGTTTCAAACAGAAAGACAGAATTGCTTAGTAGCTAATAAGAGAGGAGATGTCAAGAGCATTTCTTTAAGTGGGATAAATTGTAGCACATTTTTATGCCAATGAACATGATCCAACAAAGAGGGGAAATCAGTGTGTCAGATTGGGGCTGGTGAAACAATTTCTAGAGAGATGTTCTTGAGCAGGTGGATGGAGTGAGAAGTGGAGGGGCTACCTTTCTTAGGAGCTCATGAGTTCATGCATAGTGGCAAGAGATAAGTGATTGCTGTTCAGGAAGCTGGGTTAAAGGAGCAGGTGCTGAAGTTTGAAGTTAGAGGAGGAAGGAAGAGTGACCAGGCTATGCCAGGGGCCCATAGAGAACATGGCAAGATTGTGGCACCTAGTTGGGGTGAAAGTGCCTTGGCAGCCAGGCCCTTTGCAGGGGATCCCTTAGCCACATTCTTGAGTGCACATGCAGCTGTAGCATGGGCAGGAAAGGAGTGCACCAGGGCTGCCAGCATGCCTGAAGAAGACCACAAAGCATGAGATGCAGGAATTCAGTGATGTAGGCAGAGCATTTGTGATGCTGAACATGAAATCTGAGCAAAATGGGAAGGGATGCCGTGAGAGCAGTGAGGAGCAATAAGCTCCTTGTGCACCAAGCATTTGCTATTCCAGGTCCATGCTGGTCTTTTGTACACACTTTTCCTCACTCATGTGCTGCAGCAATGTCCCAAGAGCAGTGCCCCTGTCCACATTTTCATATAAAAAAATAGGCCCTGAGAAGTCAAATGGCCAGTCCCAGGTCACATCCAGGCATAGAGCCTAGATCCTCCTGCCCCATCATCATTGCCCACTATGGGTTGGTGCTTAGTAATTAGGTAGCTGGTGACTTATTCTACCCAAATAATGTTTAAAGAAACCATGGGCCTTGTTTGGACATTATGAATCCCCATATAGAGAAGAAACATTTTCAATCTAGAGTCCTTTCCTTGTTTTCTCAGTGAAATAAGAACCCTGACTATAGCTCCCAGGGATATGTCTATCCTTCCCCCATCTGACTCCATCAGGACTGGATACTATTAAATTATGGGAGAGAAACAAGCAATCCTGATTAATGATATATACTAAAGGTACTTATTTCTCCTTAATTTTACTTTTTCCAACAAAGTAGATATATAAGTCAAGTACACTGCAAACTGTGCCTTTTCCTCTCTTAATAAGTAGCTCTGGTAATTCTGCAAAGGTGGAGGGAAACAATTATGGGATTTGGAATGTGAAAATCTTTCACTCAGATAAGCCCTGGTAGAGCACATGAGGGATACCACTGCTGTTCCAAAGGGAATTAAATGTTTCCCTCCTGAATCTTTACCCTGGATATTAATAATAATAGTCTATGGCTGGTTCCTAGGATTCTTGCCAGTGTTTTTAGTCAATTTCCCAGAAAGAACCCATGCTTTCCTATAAAATCACTGTCAAGACATTCTGCCTCTCAAAAAGACTGAGGGCATGGTTTTCTTGTAGACCATAAAAAGTAATGCTGTTTGTTAGATTTTGTTTTCATAGTTAGTTCTTAGGCCACTATGTTGTTTGTGTTACAAAGGAACCAACTAATAGGGCCATCAGGACTTGAATGACTTCCTCCATATTTCAATTTTTTAATATCAAAAGAACATGATGATTTGCCTCTGGAAGAATGTGAGGTTGATAAGGTGATTGGAAAATAGGGAGCAGGGGACTACTGAAGACTGCTTCTCATTGCCTAGACTGCTGACCTCCTACAACTGGAATAACTCCCATGTTTTATGTTTATTTGTGTGTGTGGTATGTGTGTGTGTGTGTGTGTGTGTATTTTGCCAAGAACTCCTTGAAGAGATGATTAACTGTGGCATTTTCTTCATGACATTTGCTTCTTGACCCTCCTTACACATGAGTTTTACCTGCGTGGAATTCCTGGGTCCTTGCTCTACCCACACCCTCCCCTCACATTCAGTCAGAATGGTTCAGCAGTTACCTCCTGGATGGGTGATTTTCTGGGTCCTCAGCCTGCCCTCCAGCTCCACTCAGAAAATTCAGTGGCCATCACATGGACATCTTCCTATTTACATGTTTTGTCTCTATACCAACCACACAGTGTCACTTGTGGCCCACAGCTGTTGCAGCCTGTGCAGAAGACAAAGGAACATTAGTCCTTGTTGAAATGGTACAGAAGGCGTCAGGGTGCCACAGAGGGAAACATGCAGTGTTTCAGGTGTGCTGAAGGCAATGGGATTGTTTTCTCCATGAGGCACATCAGGAGAGTTATTGTATCTGAATCTTCTCCTTCTTCCTTTCTTACCCCAGCCCATCACCCAAGGCCTTCTCACAGCTTTCTTCTGGAATGCACTGGGAGGAATGCTTCCCAGGAGACAGATGATGGATATGCACTGTTCATTTGTCTACACATAAAAGTGTGGGTCTGGAGGAAGAAATAGTGTCTGTAGAAGAGATTATGGCTTTTTGTTAAGGGAAGGGCTGCATGTGTTTTGGCTTGTTCCTGCCCTAATATTTAAAGACATAGTTTACCTCTTTAGGAACTGTCTCATTTCATTTTATGTCTATTTCTGGAAGAGTTGAAGTTACTACAGAGTGCAGTGTTTCTACAATAATATCATTTTGGCCTTATTTTTCAGAAGAGGCAGAGGCTGGGAGAGGCAATGTACTTACCACAGGGTGACTGAGTGAGGGCTTGGCCCATCAGGGCTGGAATGAAGGCTTCTGCTTCTCCCGATAGGCCCTGAGAGACACCTAACACCATAGAAGGGTGGATTGTGAGCACTGAGGGGAAACGTCTGCCATCCTCCTGGTCTTACCCTGGGCTCCCTAGGACTCAGAATCTGCAGCAAGCCTGGGTGCTGATGCTTTATTTGGAGGTAAAATTCCAAGCCACTAAAAGTGAGGGAAAATAGAAATAGAGTGTGGAAGGAAGAAAAGAAAAACAAACAGGTACCTTACCAGGCTGGCTACCACTTCCCAGTGAAAGAAGCTGGCTACTTACCATACAGGACCTCTTGGAAAAGTGGACAGATTCTGGAGAGGAAGTGTTTGTTCAGTCTCCACCACCCCCATGGTTGCAGTGACATGCCCTGCCTGAAGTTGTCATGGAGGAGAGGCCTGGGGCAGAATAGACAGGGATGAGCCTGAGAGACACGAGACTTAGTGACTCAGAGGCACAGGAGATGTGTCTGATGTCCCTCCTGGAAGCAAAAGGGTTGAGTTAAAGTTTCCTTGGTACCCAACAACCTGAGGCAACCCTCAATAACCCTAGTAACTGCCCCTCCTCTGAGGGTGCCAAGGGGTTGAAAATGTAACATGTAGACTTGTTCTGCTCTGGACCATACCTGATTAAACCAGTTGACATGATAAGCTGACATTTAGCCTTTTCTTTCAAAATGCAAACTACGTAAACCACACTGGAACCTACATTGGTGAAGATAATCCTTCCCAGGACAACCTTGTTTGGGTCCAGAAGTGCTACTGAGATCAACAGTATCCTGCTGGGCAAGGGCAAGGGCGGTAACCCCATCTCGGGCTTCTGGCAGACAGAGCACTGCAAGGGGTCTGGGTGAAAGTCCCTTCTCACAGCCATGGAACTAGAATGACAGCAGCATTGCCCTAAATGCAAACTGAGCAATGTACCAGTGCTTTACATGCACCTAATTATCACAGCAGTCCTGTTAAATGTAGTACAAGAATTATCACCATTTTACATATGTGCTGTGTTTATATCCTTTAAATATACCCAAAGCCACTTTTTCAGAATAAGCTCACAAGAACCACTGTGGAAGAGGCAGTTTCTATTGGCCCAGCAAAGGAGGATGCTGAAGCTCAGCAAATCTGTTAAACCTCCAGGAACACACAGCAGGTTAACTGCATACCAGCACTGGACCTGTAGAGGACAAGCTAAAAAGGAAGCACTGGAATGCTGAAGGAATATCTTTGTGGATGGTTGGCTCTTAGAGATTCTAGTCCAATTTATTCATGACCACAATTTTTTTGCAGTTTAATGCTAATTACTACTTTTCCATGGAAAAAAAATATTTATTTTCAATTATTTCCTGTTTCTCCATTCAACAAAGACAGTTTTGTGGCTTCAGAAATCATCCTATGATATCCAATTGTTTGTTGGAATAATTAGTTAAATATTTTCTTTTTATGTCTTTATTTTTTAAAATGTTGAAATCTCCAGGTATGAGATATATTATTGTACATTTCTTAAAGTTAAAAAAATAGAAAAAGGACTGGAAGAAAATCACCCCAAATATAGGTAGTGAATGGTTTATTTCCCTCTCCACATGTATATTTGTGTTTATTTGCATGTTTGTTTAAACACCATTAATGTGAAGATAATTTTCAAACCTATCATAGTTTGAAAACTTATATAGCTTAGCAAATTATTTATTTTATTTTTTGTTTTCTTTATTATTCTTTATACTGTTACAGTTGACCAATATTTTTACTTTTTTGCCCCTCCCACTACTCAGCCCTCTCCCCAATTCTATTGTCAATCCCACATCATTGTCTATGTCTATGGGTCCTTCAGTTATGTTTTTTAACTAATCCCTTCTCCCTCTTTCGAACAGCCTGCACCTCCCTCCTCCCCTCTTACCACTGTCAGTCTATTCCATGATTTTATGTATCTGGTTCTATTTTGCTCATTTGTTCATTTTGTTCTTTAGATATCTCTTATAGGTAAGATCATATGGTATTTGTCTTTCACTGACTGGCATATTTCACTTAGCATAAGGCTCTCCAGTTCCATCCATGTAGTCACAAAAGGTAGACATTCCTTCTTTTTTCTTCTCTGTAGTATTCCATTATGTAAATGTATCACAGTTTTTTAATCCACTCATCTACTGATGGGCACTTAGGGTGTTTCCAACTCTTTGCTTTGTAAATAGTGCTGCTATAAATATAAGGGTTTATGGAGAAAAGGGAACCCTAGTACATTGTTGGTGGGAATGTAGACTTGTGCAGCCACTGTGGAAAACAGTATGGAATCTCCTCAAAAAATTAAAAATGGAACTACATTTTGACCCAGTGATTTCATTGCTGGGAATATACTCTAAAAATCCTGAAAGACCAATTCAAAAACACTTAACAAATTATTTTAAAGCATAAAACCGAATAAACAACATCACCCAAGGCAAGAAATAGAATGTCTCCAGGGTCCCAAATCCTCCACTTCCATGCTTCCTCCTATTCATAACCAGTTTCCTCACCATTAAACACTGTAATGGCTTCTTTAGGACTTACTTCCTTGAATATCTTTATTATTTTACCTCCTAAATTTGTATGCCTAAGCCTTCACTTTTAATATTTTCTCACTGCAATCGCTAATACTATGTTCAATATAAGTGACATCCTTGTCTTGTCTTAGGTCCCCAGGGGAAAATTTCCAACTTTCATTGTTAAGTAGGATCTTTTAGTACCTTATATTTTTATCAGGAATGGATGTTGAAATTATCAAAAGCTTTCTGTGCCAATAAAATAATTATGAGTGTCTTCCTTTAATCTCTATATCTTCCTGTAATCTTCAATGTGATAAATTGCATTTACTTATTTGAAAATGTTAAACCAACCTTGCATTCATAGAGTAAACCCTCATTGGTCATAATTTTTATACGTTGCTGAATTTGTGTACTTCTGTGTTCCTTGAGATTTTTGCACCTCTCTTAATTAGAGAGATTGACCTGTATTATCCTTTCTAGTAGTTTCTTCCTTAAGTTTTTGTAGCAGTATTATGCTAGTTATGAAGACTTTCATTTTTCCCCTGCTCTGTAACAGTTTTATGAAACTGAAATTATTTATTTGTTGAATTTTTGGTAACACTGACTGGTGGATCTATATAGGCCTGGGGTTTTTTTTATAGAAAGTTTTTAATTACTAATATAATTTATTTAATATTGATAAGTCTAATTAGGTTTGATTTTGGCAAGCTGTATTTTTCTAGAATTTTGTTAGTTTTATCTAAAAAATTAACAATTTTATTAACCTTTTCAAAGTATGAATTTAGATCTTATTTCTTTTTTAGATATAAATGGTAGTAAGTATAGGTAGACAGATAGACAGACGGGTAAATGGATAGATAGACATACCTACCTCCAAAAACACAATGCTGATTATTGTTTTATATTGTCAGTGTTTATTTGTATATACCCACATATTCCACTTACTCTGTCTCTTATTCCTTCCTAAATCTTTAACCTTCTAGCTTGAATAATTTCCCTTTTGTCTAAAGACTATCCTTAGGATTTCCTTTAGTACAGACCTGCTCGTGGCAAATTCTCTCTATTTTGCAACATTAGAAATGCCTTTTCATTGCTTTTATCCTTGCAGGTATTTTTCTAGGTATAGAATTCTGATTGACAGTTTCCTCTTCAGTTTTATTTAAACTTCTGATAAACCCATTCACTTTTTAAAAAATTTATCAGTGCTAGAATCTCTTTGTTTCTTCTTTTCCAGATCTGCTGTAACTTTTTAAAATACTTTCCAGTTACCTTCCAAGATTTCAAACTTCTTTTTTTCTTGAATATATTAAAGCAGAGGTGTTTTATAGTCTGTGCCTGGTCATTACATCTGGAATACCTGTGAGCCGGTTTTTTTGTTTGTTTGTTTGTTTGTTTGTTTTTTCTCTTTGTTCTCCCTCATGGTATATTTTCTTAGATTTAAAAAAAAATCACAGTAGTAAGTTTAACAATTAGGATGATGACACTTTTCTTCAGATAGGCTATTTCTTTGCTTTTGCCAGGTACAAAGAATTCAGAGTCATCTTAGTCTAAGCTCAAGTTTTTAGTTGATGCAAAACCAGGCTGCAATTCATGAGCAGGAGGGTATTTTCTTTCTTCATTTGTTGTCCTATGCTTATGGTTTTTGGTGTTCCATTCTATGGCAGGGGCTGATTTACCAGGATCTCCCTCTTTGATGGGGTCTAAACACAAAAAGTAACCAAAAACTCACCCTCTCAGGCATCTCTTATCGTCAACAAACATCATCAGGACAGAAGTGTCTCCATGTTCCTGGCTCACCCCTCCAGAATCTTATTCTCTCCAGGTCTTAGCCTAATGATCCTTAATTTTCTTTTCCTAGACAGTGGTACCTGAGTATCACTCAATTTTCTTATCTCTTGGATGCTTTCAAATCCTCACAAATTTTCTCAAGGATTTTTAGCTGTCTTCTGCAGAAGGGTTTGTAGGGACATTACCAGAAACAGAAATCTGCATTTTTTTTTCTTTTCTTAATTGTTTATACAGATAATGTATGTCTCTTATAACAAGAATATTTTTTAATTAGAAAAATAAAGGCTTGGTTGAGAAACTTAGATTATCTTTACTTGAATTCTCATTCTTTCTTGTGCTAACAGAAACTCGAACTGGCTCTTTGCATGATCACAACTACAGTTCCATTGAGAATGAAGTGGTATATGAGAAAATGAGACATAGCCCATATATGCCTAATCAAACTATGAAAAAGTAGCATCCTGTATAGATGATACAGAGCACAGAGCCTGGCACTTCATATCACAGCAACTCACAAAATCCTCTTGAATTTTTGTGTGATGCAGAGATCTGCACACCAATGTTCTATTTGGTCATTTCATAAAGATAAACCATGTGGCTTATAAACGTAGTATCATCCAAATGTGTCCAGGCAGAATTGATAGGAGTTGGCCTTGCCTGAGATCAAATCAAGTCACAAAACTCTCTGGCCATGTGCTTTCAGTGGGGCTATGGGCAGCTAGCACTAATGCTACTAGGGACCCCTAGGAAATAGTGTCAGTCTCGCTCATCCATGCTGTTGTTCCAAGGAAGAGGTTGCTGTAAGTTCTAGGTCGAGAGTTGTTTCCAGGAAGTTTCTGGTTTTTCTGGCTTGTTCCTCATTCATCATAGGTGGAAACAGTAAAGACAGTGGTACCTGAGTTGTCACTCACAGAGGGAACAAATCACACTGACATAAACTTTATGCTGCAGAAGGCAGTAGATTCACTTAAGACTGGGAAGGCAGAGCAGGGCCAGAGAACATTAAATGCAAACTAGAGCCTGTCTCTTAACAGAACATTTTAAGCCAGAGAGTTAGAACACCAGGAAGAATAATCAGAAAGCATAGTATGGAAACAATATGTTCTAAAATAGACTCATCTTTAGACCATAACATCTTGTCATGAGGAATTACAGGGGTCTCTGTGACTATCTGTTGTACATCTTGGAGTTACCGGAGATAGATGAAAAAAACCCAGAACAGTTCATACCCCTCCACCCTTCTGTCAGCCAGCAGCATACTTACAATAAACCTTAGACTAGTGCAATAATTGAACTGGAACTTTTCCCAGCATTTAAAGTAAAATGCTTTAGATGTTTTCAGAAGCTGTCACCTGTCTTTTCTTACATTTATCCCACCAAAACAAACTAGCGTTTTCATGTTCTCCTATCTAAACATTGCCACAAACAAAGACAGACCTTTGAAGTGCGTTCATCATTCTTTTTTTTTTCCAAAGCCTGTGCTTAAAACATGTGCATTGCATAAAAATGAACCGTGTGTATTCCACACACTGAATGGTGTCATTTGTAATCATCAAGTCTTGGAGTTAATGTTTTATGTAATTCACCATGTTTCTCTTTTGTCCTCAAGTTCATTATTCTTGAATGTCTCCTGATTTGTATATTAAGTTGAATGTACCCAATGAATGCATATATAGGCTATCTCCTTGCCCATCACTCTATCTATTTCCATGTGTAAATTTTAATATGGTGATTACAGCTTCTGAAAGCTATTTTGCAACTTCTGGATTTAAACAATTCCTTATAAATATTAACAAGCCAGAGCAGCCAAGATAAATCAGATTTCTGTTCCATTTCTTCTCTTCTAGAATCTATGCTGGAGTTAAGTTATGGTTTTTAACTTGTTTTGGTGTATAAAGGAACAGTATATCATGTCTGTTTTGTTTCTTTGATTCATTGCACAGATTGTTCTTCAGTTATAGGTAATGCAGTGTCTCAGTAATGAGTATCTTGATTTTATGATTATTTGCCTGTAGCAGAGAAACTCACACATTATTGTTCGAGGGCAGAGACCATGTAATGCCTGCATGTTTGGAATCTAGAGTTAAAATTGCAGTGTATTAAATTTTACATTCTTCCAGCCTTATAGCTTACCTCAATTTTTATTTCCAAATGTGCGATCTTTTTATTTACAGATGATGTACCTAAAGGTCTGAGGATATATCATGCCTCTAAAAGCAAGATTGTTCATGTTTCTTTTGCATCACTTTTAAGATTGAAGCCCTCTCTGCATGGGTCCAGTGACTTCCAGAGAATTAACCAGAAAGTGCAGTGCTAGGAGGTCTGACCACCATCCATGTCCATGCCTATGAATACTGACTCCAGCTTGGCCATAGCCTGGGACACGCTCAACTGGGGATGCCCTGGTTGATGACAGAAGCACCAAAGGGTCACCACCAGTATCTCTCGGCACATGGACAGCCCTGCTGGCTTCAGATGGCCTCAAGTCAGATCTTGGGGTTCCAAACATGTCAAGGGCGTGGCTAACAGTGTGCCCAGTGGGACTCCTCTGCTTCCTGAACAGGGGATGGGCCAGAGCAACTGATCCATCTTGTCATTCATGCATGAAGTATCACTTTGAATGGAGAACAGAGCTTTCATGTTTCAATTCACACATATATTAATGAAAGCAAACATAAATTCAGAAAGGGCTGTCATGAGTTATTACTTACGAGCACTTTATAGATTTTCATGGAAGTCTAGGGTCATTTTTGGTACATCTCTGACATTTTGATTTTGACATCAATGGAATTCAGTCTTTCTCACTGATGAAATCCCTTACCGTTCAGGTACACTGTACACAGACATTTTAAAAGGTGCTTATAACATCACCATCTTCCATCTCTGCCATAAAATATGGTACAGAAAGAGGGTAGAGCCCTGCCTTATGACTCTGGAGAGATCTGCTGTCAGTAATGTCCCTCTTTTTCTCTTTCCTGATAACTTCAGTGTTTTCTGGCACCTTAGGAATTATATGAATCCCACACATAGAGATTAGCAGATACTGAATTTAGAGCTGAAAAAAATTACCTTGAGTATAGCAAGTACTATGACTCGCAAAGAATGTATGTTGTACTCCTGATTTTTATTTTCTTTATCTCCTTTTAGACAGGATAGTGTTTTTTTAACTTGTCCAGATTATGTAAAAAATAGTAAGGAGACTGAAATATGCTGCAGAAATTGTTTCCATTGATCTGTATCTAAATCCATCTGAGCTTTGTGTGGCAGCAATGTTCAGGAAAACACAAAAACTAAAAACCTAATGAGCCCCATGTACTCAGCTTATAAGCCTGAAGATAAGAGCTGTGAGGCTGGTTGCCTCAAAGAAATAATTCAAAGATAAAAAATGAAGCAATGAGTTCTTGAATGACATGACTGTAGGTTGCTTGGGGGACTTGGAAACACCAAGATATACAGAAAGATTTCTTTTAGGACTGGCTGGCCCTGCACTGGGCTATAGTAGAATGCAAGTGGTGAATTTATGAGTGTTAAGTCACCTGTTCCTGGGGCCAGTCACCTCCTTTGTCTGTGTCCTTCCTGAGATGATTTCAAAGACATTTGCCTGGTCATTATAGGTATAAAGTGCTTTGCATTCTTTTAGAAATGATATGTACATTTTGAAAACCAAAATGAACCTTGAAAGTGAAATATCTTCATTCCAGATCCATCTTTGTTTATGAACTCTTGGAATCACCCCATCAGGGGCTTTTGAGAGCGTGTTTATACATGTAACATTGCACATGAAGGAGCCAAGCACTAGTCAGCCAGCACCTGAGTGATAGTCCTGTCACTGATTCTGCAGCAGGGTGCCTGAGTCAAGCACACTGCTCACAAAAAAAGCTCAGATTTATGCAGCACCTGATTGCTTGGTCCTTAAGATGGTTGTTAAGTAACTGGTAATATATTTTGCAGGGAACACTCACAGCGTGGCACCATTTACTATACATGAACACTGAATGATGAGAAAAGGAGTTGCCCAAAGTCCAGCTGACATGCTCAAGTCTGGAGGAAGCCAGGGCCCTGAATGCAGCCACCAGCCTGCCCCTACTGGGCAGGTGCTGTGGATTTGCTTGGGTACATGTGGGTGTTCTTTACTAAAGTTGTTCTTGTCACTTCCCAGGGAGAGGGGGAAATGTGCGCATGGATGAAAGAGAGCTGATCTGGATTTGTCTCTTCCCTGCAAACCCCTCTGCGGTGGTGCAGTTACAGAATTGGGAGGAGCTTGTATCTTAGTTCTGTGGTCAGAGGTACTTTTTCTGTCCTGGGTAGGCTCTTAGGTAAAATGCCTAGAGGATAATTTAGAATCTCTTTCCCATGTGTGAACCTTGAGATGCTTGGGATATTCTGGGGACTGCCTAAGAGTGTTTTCTTTACTTCTGTTAATAGAACTAGCATTTGAGTACATAAAAGCCTCCAAAATGCTGCGTGAATGCCCAGGCCTCCCGGCCCTCTGCCCCCTACAATGCCCCTCACCTTCTCATTCCAGCAATGGGCCAAACTCCCATACCAACCACTGCCTCAGACTGCCCCTTAGGAATCCCTCCTCAGGCTTCCTGCCCTGCAGACTTCCACTTGGTCTACAGAATCCGTGCTGAATGCTCTCTCTTAACCCTTCCTCTGTGACCCAGATATGTGCCCAGTGCAGCGCCCCAAGGGAAACGCTCTTGTCCTTTCTGGTTCTGCTTTCATTTCATGGAGCTAATTTCAGACACATCTAGGAACCACCTCTTGGCTCAGTACTTACAGCAAATCAATATATACCTATCTTCTTGTCAGCGTCATCCTAGGAAGAGTGAACCTATAATTCAGGAATTTCGAAATAAAATACAGCAATACATGAAGCCCTAACTGTTGTCCTGTAATTAGACTTCATGAGATTGTTCTTACTTTATCAAGTCCATTGCATAACTGAGCTGACAGTTGCATAACCACCTAATGGTAATAGCAATAAAATATTACCCTGGTGGACATTCCATTAATTTATCAAATTCCGTAAGTACATGATTGGTTAAATGCAAATGATTTCTACTTGCCTGCATTCTTGGCCTAAGAGCCTTTCATGTGAAAGGTTAATTCTTTCTATAAGTTCTTTATTACCTCTTATCACCATGGTAGGATCAGGGAGGGGCTAAAGTGACTCAATTTATTTTACATAGAGTGACCTCTTCCCCCAAATAATTCCACTTTTTATTAGAAAGGAATAGTCTTGACTCCAGTTGAAGGGTTTGGAGAAGTGGTATATTTGATTTAGGACAGAGGATTTACCCCTTTAGTACCAGGACAGAGATCAGATGTGATTTGAGCACCATCAACAACCCCACCCCTGTCCAGTTGGGAATATTGTGACTGGCTCTTTGACATAAAGTCTTAGTGCCCTCATTGCAGGAAAGGTAAGAAGTCTGTGCACATCACACATAACATGGAACACTGCAATCGTAAAACTAAAGAATGGTCCTGGCAGCAGAACTTAAAAGTGATCTTGGCACAGCCTTTTATTAATCTACAAAATGATTAATTTTATTTTCCAGTAACAAAGAATTCAAAAACTAGAGGGAAAGACTTAAAGCAGAGTCAACCTTAGATATATTTCTAAATGTATCTAAATTCAGGGTAATATACGAGGTCTTTCCAGAAGGTATCCAGCCATGTAACGTGAAAAATAGAGACTTTATTGAAGAATATCCAAGATATAAGCAACATTGTACATATGACAATGATACCTCAGTCCTGTTCAAAATATGCACCTTGGGACCTCACACAGTTCTACCAATTGCCATGAGCTGCCCCATCATATTCTCCTGAATCTCATCAAGGGACTGAAATCTTTTTTTTTCCCCTAAAGATTTGATTTATTTTATTTTTAGACAGATCGGAAGGGAGGGAGAAAGAGAGGGAGAGACACATCAATGTGTGGTTGCCTCTCACATGCCCCCTGCTGGAGACCTGGCCTGCAACCCAGGCATGTGTGTTGACTGGGGAATTGAACTAGCAACCCTTTGATTCGCAGGCCAGTGCTCAAACCACTGAGCTACACCAGCCAGGGATAAGGGTCTGAAATCTTTTACCTTTCAAAAATGATTTTACATTTGGGAAAAGCCAGAAGTCACAGGGCACCAAATCTGGTCTGTAGGGGGCTGAGTCCCCCAGGTGATTTGATGTTTTGCCAAAAAACTCTGCATGAGACATGATGCCTGAGTGGACACATTGTTGCAATGAAGCTGCCAATCACCAGTTGTCCATAGCTGCGACCCCCTGAATCATCTGAATAGTTTCCATGTAGGAATGGTCAAGCTTAATGCAAAATTTGATGCAGATTCTTTGCTGTACTTGCTCAGTCATTTTGAATGCGATGGCCACACAGTACACATGCTCACTCAACGGTGTCTACCACTCCCACTGACTAGTACAGTGAAGTTATCATTGTTCACATGTGCACATTCCAGTCCACTCTCCTTGGCTGCCAGGTTACAATGATGTCATACAAATCATTCTTGTTATGTTAACAATGGTTGGACTTTTTCCAGACAGACCTCATATTCAACTAGACCTTAGAAATGGGGACTAGGAAAATGCAATGAGAAAGAGCCACTAACATGTGGGAAATGAGCTAACCCTCTGTTTGGATTCTTCTTAGAGGTTGTCAGGGTATAAATAAGACATAAATATAATTAAAGTACTAATTGACAAATTGTTGTCAAGGAGAAATTTTGATTTGCCTATTTAGAGGTTTAATATATTTAGATATTTATTTTACATAAATTAATGTAACCCAAAAGTGTAACTCCTCTCTTTCAATATGGGCATATTGGGGGAAAAACTGAACAGAATGCAACAATGCCTTAGAGTTTGAGCCACGTGTGGGGAAATGTCCTTAAAAATGTGAATGGTCAAATATTTTTTAAAGCATCATTAATGCTCTCAAGGATTTCTGTTACCTAGCAGTTAACTAATTTATATCTCGAAAGAGATTTTTTGAAGGCCTACTTTAATAAATGAAAGCTAATAGTTGAAATTAAAGGATTTGTACATGTTTATCAAATTCCTAAAGACTTTAGTAACTTAGTAGGTAAGGCAGCTTCCTTGCTAATATTTTTAAATGGATGTGAATTGGCCCACATAGTTCCTTATTCATCTTAATAAATAGCCTGCTCCTCCCATGTAATGTTCCTTCAAAGTTCCTGATCCCCTACACCTGTCTGAAATGAACCTGAGCAAGGGGCTGGGATACATTACTCCCGTGTGACAGAAGTAGGACTCTGAGAAGCCAAGGTGCCGCACAACCCACCTGAAATCTCTAGTTGGTGGTTCAGCCAGACCTTCTGACCCAAGCGCTACCTTCTCAAGGTTCCTCTCAGGAACCTTCCTTCCTGAATCAGGCTCCTATCCTGAAGTGCGATCTGCTTGTTGTCTGTTAATTGTGTTCCTACAATGTGCCAAGCCTGATGCCAGGTGTTGGGGACACAGCAGAGAACAAAAAAAGGAAGTAAGCTCTGTGCTTGTGAGAATAAATAATAAGATCCCAAGTGGAGCCCTATTCCTTAAGGCCTGTTTTCAGGTTCCCACTCCCTCATCTCCCAAACTCCCTTACCACACAGAACCTCTGTTGGTATCCAGATACCCACTTCTTTCTTCCACTGACTCCTGTCATCACTGCTTCAGTTGTTCTTCTTTCCTGCTAAGCTTATAAAGACTAGGTGAAGGTGGGACTCTCATGTTCACCTTTGGAGCTCAAAAGATTCATTGCATAAGGCCTGCAAACATAGCATTTCCTCCTCCTGGGTAAAGACAAGGCTGGACTTCCCACCAGCACTCCACCTTTCTGAATGACTCCTTCTTTTACCCCTAGTCCCAGTTGGCTGGGAGAACAAACATGGATAAAAAACTTTTGAATTCGCCAGGGAACTTGAGTTGATCCATCACAGTTATGTTTGCATTCTTTGGAAGAAGAGCAGCACTGACATCTTGGAGACACAATATTTAATGAGCTTAGAAACAGTGCTTGGTATTCATAGGATTCAGTTTTGTAATAATTATTTTGTTCCCTAGAAAAGCCCACAACCCTAAGGCAAGATTCACCTTGTTTATATCTGATCCAAAGGTGGGATTTAACAAAAATAATTATCTGGAAGGGGGAATAGGAAAGAGCCAAGATTATAGCACTCTGTTGTTACTAATTCCCCAGCCAGAAAGGTACTTTACTTCTGGAGATTGAACTTGTTTCTCCAATGGATAAGAGGGTGATAAGAATATTGAGGCTTCCAAATGGGGCAGCCACAAAAAAAAGGAAGAACAGAGAGAAAGTTTGTGGGCCACTGAAACCTCTCTAATTCCCTTCTCCATCTGCCCTTTATGTGTTTCTGTTCATAGATGATTCTCATGGGAGCTGGTATTTGTGTCATAAACAGGAGCATGCATTTGCACATGTGCATGCATGCATGTACACAGACATAATTTAAGAATCTTACCCATACATTACATTTATTTTTAATGTTTATAAGTCAGATAAATGTAGCATTGTCACTATATATAATAATATAGCCCTCACTGGCTATAATATTTTCATTAGCTTATCGTACTACAGAACTCCAGCAATTAAAGGGAGGTCATCTCCTAGTGACAAGAACATGTTGTATGCCTGACTCCATGCAGTATGACCCAGCCTAACTTTCTTGTCTAAACTCACAGTTCAGTGTTTTCCAGTTGAGAGCAGCATGAGGCAAGGTATGTTATCAAATTCTGCACATGAGGCAGCTGAGTTCCTGATATTTAAGTGTAGACTCAAAAGTATACCAACTAATAAGAGGTACAAAACCCTGGCTTCTAAGAAGAAATGCCCCAAGACTTCTGCAGAAGTAGGTGAATCTTCTGCTTCAAGGAAACGTGTAGAATTTCCTGCAGACTCCCACAATCTGTGTAATTCTTGGTTTTTACCAAGTGTTTTACATGTAACACCTGCTCCCAGTTTTCTGAAAAAGCTTTACATTTTATTTAGGATGATGGTTCATTTATTTCTAAACAATAAGCCACTTTATACTTAGTGGCATAAAACATTTTCAATATTTTCATGGTTTCCATGGGTTGGGGATCCAAGAGATATTATTAGAATGGTTTGTCTATACTCCTAAATGTCTGGGAAGATTTGAGGCTGGGCTGACTTGACAGCTAGTGGGGAAAGACCTATACTGTTTTCATAGCCATGTCTTGTAATTGATGCTAACTGTTGGTTGGGACTTTAACCAGACTATGCACAGGAGTGCCAATTACATAGCCTTTCCAAGTGGTCTCTCCAAGTGAGTTAATTTGAGCTTCCTTACAGCACGGTGGCTGGATTTCCAGAGAAAGCATCCCAAGATATCAAGGCAGATCATGAGACCTTGTTCTGACCTACTTCTAAAGTCATACAGCAAGTTCAAGGCCTTCTTAAAGGTCCATCCAGACTCATGGGAGGGGACACCGAAGTCAAGGCTTTGAAATAATATAAGGGATGGGAAATAGTGAAGCAGCTATTTCGTAGAAAAGAGATCAAGATGGCGGAGGAGTGAATGTAAGTCACACTGACCTCCTCCCAGGCCCAGTCTGGAATTACAACTAAATTGTGGAGAAGTCACGCAGAGCAAATGACTGAACAGTAGTGAGAGAGAAGCCTCAAAACCTCGGAAAGACAGAAGAATCAGTTCAACACAACCTGACTGGTGAGGAGTGCAGTGGAGATATGAGACGGCTAGCTGGGCACACTTGGGCGGCAGTGCCAGAGGGATATTTGAGTGGCCCATTGGATCCCCCTGAGAAGGGCAGGGTATAAACCATAGCAGAAATCCCCAGCCTATAGCACCAGAGCCCAAAAAGTATACAGATAAAAGACAGCTGTGAAAAGTGGCAGGATTGCCCTCTGCCAGAGATGGGTGGCTGGAGAATGAAAGAGCCATTTAAAGAGCCAGCGCATAAATTTTCATCTGCAGCCACTTACCCTGGGCTCTGGCAAAGGTAGGGGCAGAGTGGACTTGAGATGCTAGAGGAGAGACTGAGGACGGAGGCTTTGGGGAGAGAACTGAGAAAGCAGCTGCCGGGGTCCTATTGCTGAGTCATCTCCCACAGAGCAGCAGCCATCTTGCTCAGGCAGACCACTCCCAGGAGCAATGGCAGCCTGAAGGAGCTACTACCATTCAAAACAGCATGGATGGAACTGGAGAGCATTACACTAAGTGAAATAAGCCAATCTCTGAAAGACAGATATCATATGATCTCACCTATAAGTAGAACCTAATCAACAAAATAAACAAACAAGCAAATATAACCAGCAACGCTGAAATAAAAAACAGACAGTAACCAGAGGGGAGGAGGAAGGGGGATGACGGGGGAAAGGCAGGGGAAGGGTCATCAAGGAACATGCATAAAGGACTCATTGACAAAGCCAAATTGAGGAAGGACTGTGGGTGGGAGGTGGGGGCGGGTGGAGCAGCGGAAAGTGGTGGAGGGAAAATGTTGACAAAAACAAACAAACAAAAAAATGTGGTCAGGTGGAGGCTGGCAGTAGTATGGGAAATTAAGAAACCAAAGAACTGGTGTGTGCAGCCCATGGACATGGACTAAGAGGTGTAGCAATGATGGGGTGGGTTGTAGGGTGAAGGGGATAAAGGGGCGTAAATGGGACAACTGTAATAACATACTCAATAAAATATACCAAAAATAAATAAATATATATAAATAAAAATAAAATTAAAATGTTAAGTCTTTAAATTTAAAAAAAAATTTTAAAGAATTGTAACAAATAGAAAACACAAACTGCTCAAAATTATTCCCTTCTGCCAGTGGACCTGGGAGTGGTATAAGGGATTACATTACAGCATTTCTCATTTTGTATTATATCTGTGTTCTCTATGTCTATGTCCCCCATAGTTGTGAACTCCTTAGGGGCAGAAATGAAATGTAATTTTATTTCCCCTGCATCTAACAAACTACCAAACATATGTTCATACTTCAGAACATACATTTATTATATGTTCTGAAGTAAATTAATACCAAAACCTTAACTAAATAAATATTTTAAAAACCATTAAAAAAAGAAAATGTTATTAGTCACAGCTGTATTTCTAGAAATTAAAGAAAATTATACACACAATATATAAGGTGAGCTAAAATTAGATTCATAGTTACGAGTGTGCTATACAGAGTTACTCCTGTGTTATTAATTATTGTATTATTTTCTATACTTACAACTGTAAACCTACTTTTACCTCACCCTGCATTTATATTACTAGGTTTATTCGAAAATGAATAATTACAGAACAATTTTCTTTCCTAAATACTACATTCACAAAAATTATATAAAATTAACACTTCTGAGACCTAAAATACCTTCTAGTTTATTACATCATGGCATTATTACAGTAAAAATAAAGGGTATTTTTACTCAAAAACCATTATATTTATCATATGCACATTGGCATGCATAAAACATTGATAAACATATTGCCTAGTGAAGAAAGAAAGGCTGAGAATCTTATAAATCATTAGTCAGGAAAAGATAGCATTATTTTGGTAAGGGCAAGTTATAGCATTAAATATTTTAAATAATTTTTTAAATGAGCTAATTTAACACAGTCCTTCAACCTAACACCATGTGTACATACAGGAAAAGAACAGAAGCTTTCTGAACAAAAGAGAGCCATCATACAGCACTGTTTAAGTCTTCAACATGTTTTTCATTTGTTATTCCAAAAGCAAAGTGCTGGAAAAGCTTATCATATTTACGTTTCCCACTTAAGTAAATAATTGATTGCATTTTAAGTACATTGCACTTCAAAGGTTTAAGCTTGTCTTAGCCCATGGTTAACACCAATTTGGCACACTGTCTTATTGTTAAGTGGCCATTTATAAAATATATCATCTCAAATTTGCTGAAATACTCCATTTCTAAGTTACCACTTTGCTTATTCATAGTTTTAAATAACCCTTTCACTATTTGACCCCAAACCCCTTTATTGATGTGTCTGCTGTGCTGGTATATCACTGCTTCCCCTGTGTTCATGTCTGATGCAGGGTGGCCTCTGGCATGTTTTGACAGTGGCGGAGCTGAGATGGGGAAGACTCTCTCCTGTAGGAGGGATAGAAGGAATGTGAAATTCATATCTCTTTGTGGAGTATACCCCAGGCTCTCTATGAGTTCTAAGGCCTGAGACTTAGACTCAAACCCTACCCTACCCCAAACCCTACCAGCATGTGAATAAGCCACCAGTATAATTACCATGGATTTCAGCTGGGAGAGATGAAATACATACACTATGTTTGAGAAGTGCATAGGGAAGTCAAGAGGGAAAACAAAACTAAAGACATTAGAAGACTTTGACACCTTTGATACCCAAATTATAACAAATATGCTCCACTCCTGGCAAAATTAGCATAAATTTTCACTCTAAGGGACTATTTACCTCAATATCTATTGCCCTATGTAAAGTGTCTTTCAAAAAATATTGCAAGGCATGCCAAAAATCAAGAAAAATCTGAAGAGACAAACCAATCATCAAAATCAAAGTTGATTATTATTTAGACATTGGAATTATTAGACATGTAATTTAAAACAATTATTACCAATATATTAAAGGCTCTATAGAAAAATCAGACATGTATTCACAGATGGGCAACAATTTCAGCAGACAGGTAAAACCTATAAACTGAAATGTTAGAGTTAAAAATTAAACCAGTAAGAGAAATGAAGAATGATTTTTGTTCATTAAGTTGATACAGCTAAAGAAAGAATCAGTGAGCTTGAAGAGAGGTCAAAAGAAATTACTGAAACACAAAGGAAAAAAAAGAATGAAAAAGAAAGAGCAGAACATCCAAGAACTGAGGAAAGTGGAACCACAGGGACTGGTGTAACATGTAATTGGAATACCTAAAGAAGAAATATTTGAAGAAATAATGGTCAAGAGCTGTTCAATCTTAGTGACAGACACCAAACCACTGTTCAAATAGCAGAGAAATCACCAAGCAGAATTAAACAAAAATAATACTAAATATGTATACACCTAATTACAGGGTCAAAATATGAGGGAAAATCTAATAGAACTGAAAGGAGAAATAGACACGATTATAGTTGGAGATGTCAACATTCTACTCTCAGTATCAAGCAGACAATCAGTAAAGATAGAGGTATCTTTACTTGATATATGACACTATCAGTCAACTTGACTTAAATGACATTAAAAGAACATGCCAACAAACAACAGTAGAATGCACATTCTTTTGAAGTACATGTGGAGCATTCACCAAGATAGACCATATTCTGAGCCACAAAACAATCCTTAAAACTTTTAAAAATTAAGAAAAAATACAAAATACATTCTAAACTAGACCATACAGGAATTAAAGTAGAAAACAATAACAGAAAACAATAACTGGAAATTTCCCAAATATTGGGAACTTAAAAGTATACCTATTGGAGTGCTAGGGCTGTAGAATTTGGGTTTTTGGTTTTTGCCACCTGTTTTGCAAACTAATGAACCAAATTATTTTCTTTTGTTAAATAACTATCTATTTTTGGTAACCCGGGCAATGTACAATGGCCACTTCTTTTGGAGTCATGAATCTAATAAGTCCAGGATTTCCTCTAGATGTTTAATTTCATTCCTGCCCGATATTCATAGACTTCCTTCTTCCCATATAAGTCCTTGTGCATGCACAATGGAGAAGGCATACTTTGAATCAGTATTAATGATTATACTTTCTTTTAGATCCAAGGTGTAGGGCTGTCATGAAGGCTATGAGCTATGGTTTTTGGGGCAGATATACCTGGATGGAGGGTTCTGCTTCTAGGACTCCTGATGAGCTATTACTGCACCTGACCTTTAGGAGTCACCAGTCCATGAAATGTTTCTTTCCAAAACATCTCCATGCTTGAATTTTCTAAAGGCTGATAATGCAGGTTGGGTCTGCTAGAATAGACTTCTTCAGTTATTTGTATATAGTCTTGACTATGTTCTTCTGTTATATTGGGGAGCAGATAGGCCAGATTTAGAGTAGACACCACCTAAAATTTAACATTCAGATTGTCAAGTTATATGACCTGGCGTGTGCCCAGCATTCTTAAAGTAAGCCAGTATTCACCCTTTTGTTCAAGTAGAGGTAGGACACAAAGTAGACTGTGTACATTGGTAAGCTAGCTCAGGGTAAATTTTTCAGCCTCCTGTAAAAAGGTCACAGGTTGTGGTCACAGCCCACAGGCAAACTGGCCACCCTTGAATTACAATGTCCAACTGTTTGGGAAAGTAAGCTACAGGTCTTCTGGCTCTGACTTAGTGTTCCAAGACTCAAGCTGTGACTTTTATGCACAAAAAGATCAAATGGCTTTCTAATGTCTTAGAGACTGAGTACTGAGCTGTTAAAGGTTTCTCTTTGAGGTATGGAATGCCTTAAGGTATTCTACAGTCCAGTTTAATGGTTCATTGTCATTTCCTTTAAGAGCCTCATGTAGGGAATTTGCCATGAGTCCAAAATTAGGAATTCAAATTTAATAAAATCCAGTCATTCCTAGGAATCCCTGTAATTGCCTTCTGGCAGTGGGTACACCCTGACTAATGGATCCCTCAATCCAGCAATGAATGTCTTTGTCCTTTTGATAACTCAAATCATAGATATTTTACTGTAATTTGATCAGAAGTTAGTTTTACTAGCAATTAGTATGTTGTCCACATCCTTAAGTCCATTGTTAAGAGGTCCCTAAAGATAGTGGGGGCATTTTTAACTCTTTGTGGGAGCACTGTCCAGCAATATTGTTGTTTCTTACTAGTCTCTGGATTATTCCATTCAAAGGCAAACTATTTCTGGGATTCAGAACTTAGAGATATGTAGTAAAAGGCATCATTCAGGTTCAGAACAGTAAGCCAACAAAAGTCTCCAGATAAGTATTAAGCAAAGTATAAGGATTTGCCACCACCAGATGTATATCCTCCACAATTTGATTAATGGTTCTCAAAACCTGTATAAAATTATAATCTCTAGTTTCAGGATTTTGCACCATCAGAATTGGAATTAATATGGGGACTGACAAGGTCAGATTATTTAAGAAAGGTGTCATCAGAGGCCTTATACCTCCTCTTGCAGGCCTCTTCAAGGAAATTGTTTCAAGTTTGGATTTTTTTTTTTTTTTTTTTTTTTTTTTTTAGAGAGAGGGGAAGGGAGGAAGAGAGGGAAAGACAAATCAGTGTGTAGTTGCCTCTTGAGCACCCCCCACCAGGGACCCAGCCTACAACCCAGGCATGTGCCCCAACTGGGAATTGAACCAGAGACTTTTTGGTTTGCAGGCTGGCACTTGATCCACGGAGCCACACCAGCCAGGGCCAAGTTTGGATTCTTAAAACCTCGATGAAATATTAGTGTTGCTGGGTCAGCCATCTTGGCTCTTCCTCATATTCTATCAGCCCAAACATTTGCTCTTACCTTTTATGGAATTTCTTCAGGGATTTCTGGTTGATGCTTGTCTCCCAATTGTAATAGCACAGCTTGGAGGGCACAGGCTTGATCTGGTAGTACTTTGATGTCCACTTTTTCTTGTGAGAAAATCACTTGCGCATTTAATTTTGTTAGTAGATTTCATCCCAACAAGAGAATAGGGCATTCAGACATATATTAAAAGCTGTGTTTTAAATTAGTTTTTCCTATGTGACTTTCTAGTAGGTGAAGTTAAGGTTTTGGGAGAAGTCTCTCCAGATAATCCAGTAACAGCCATTGTCACCCAGGGTTCTTTATGGGAAATATTGCTAGAGTTTATAGAATCTAGAGAAGCCCCAGGGTCTGTCAGTCCTGGTCATTATCAACCAGCTGTGGCATCTGGTGGGTTGATTTGTGGGAAGTTCCTTCCCTATCTTTTGGGGGCAATTAGGACATTCTCATCTCTAATAACCCTCTTGTTTACAATGTGCACATTGTAAACCGAATGGTCCAGGTCAGGTGGAGGGGCCTCAGAAGTCTTACTCATTTTCTCCAGCAAGTGCTTTGCTGGGCCTTGATTGAACACTCTTAAGTGCTGCCTCCAGTACTGTAGCTTATTGTAAGACCCTCATGAGGGGCACACTGCCCACTTCAGCTGGCACACTGAGTATCGATCCCATTGGCTACTGCAGGCATCTGCATGGAGCTCAGGGTTTCCCGTGGCTTGGGGTTAGCCCAGGCTTGTTGGCCTTGGAGATCCCAAAGCTGTGGCAGGAGACCTAGGCAGGGGTTTGAGGTTGGGGAAGTGTTCCAGGCCCCAGTGCTGTTAGAGCCCCTACTATTTCCTGCTGTGTGTCTTCCTAGTGGGATTCACAAAGCATCTTCTTAAGTAGACACTTAATTTTCCTCTGAGTCCTACCTTTAGTATTCACAATAGTTGTAGAGTTAACTGCTGTACCTGGAAAAAGCTTACTATCATGGGGTTCTCTGTTCCTTTATTTACATCAAACTCCAACTTGGTTGAGGATTCCAAAATGCTGACATGAAGAGATTCACCATCTTTTTAGGATCATCTTAGTAAGATGGCAGAGGTAGAGAAGGGGAATGCACATACACAAATCCCCTAGGCTGACCTTGGTTCCTTAGACCAGCTGGGAGTTTTCTCAATGGATATTGCCCTGCCTGAAACAAAGTGAACATTTGAGCCAAACTGAGCACTAAGACCAATAGAGGGATGGGAACTTATTCCTTTCCATATGGCAAGGAAGGGTAAAAGGCTGGACCTGTGGACTATTGATGGAAGCATTGGCACTACTTGAAGGAATTCCCACTTCATACAGACAGGGATTCACAGGAGGAGCCAGATGTAGGAAACAGAGATTATCATTTGGCTCTGATTTCAACAAGAAAAGTTTTTCTCATTTTCCTAGTTGTAAAGTAGTAGTATAATAATTTTGAAGAATACACCCCCAAAGACTTCACTCAGGTATGCTTTTCTTTTAAGTATATTTTATTGATTATGCTATTACAGTTGTCTCAATTTTTTTCTCCCCTTTATCTCCCCCCCGACCCTGTACCCATCACCTTCCAATATCCCCCCTTTACTTCATGTTCATGGGCTGCACATTTAAGTTCTTTGACTTCTCTATTTCCTATACTATTCTTAATGCTCCCCTGTCTATTTTATACCTAGCAATTATGCTTCTTATTCCCTATACCTTTCATCCCGTGTTCTCCCCCTCCTCTTCCCCACTGATAACCTTCCGTGTGATCTCCATTTCTGTGATTCTGTTCCTGTTCTAGTTGTTTGCTTAGTTTTTGTTTTTTAGGTTCAGGTGTTCATAGTTATGTTTATTGTCATTTTATTGTTCATAGTTTTTGACCTTCTATTTCTTACATAAGTCCCTTTAACATTTCATATAAGGGCTTGGTGATAATGAACTTCAACCTTACCTTATCTGGGAAGCACTTTATCTGCCCTTCCATTCTAAATGACAACTTTGCCAGATAGAGTCATCTTGGGTGTAGGCCCTTGCCTTTCATGACTTTGAATACTTCTTTCCAGCCCCTTGCCTGCAAGGTTTCTCTTGAGAAATCAGCTGATAGTCTTATGGGAGTTCCTTTGTAGGTAACTCTTTCCTTTCCCTTTGCTGCTTTTAAGATTCTCTCCTTATCTTTAATCTTGGGTAACATAATTATGATGTGCCTTGGTGTGTGCTTCCTTGGGTCCAACTTCTTTGGGACTCTCTGAGCTTCCTGGGCTTCCTGGAAGTCTATTTCCTTCACCAATTGGGGAAGTTTTCCTTCATTATTTGTTCAAATAAGTTTTTGATTTCATGCTCTTCCTCTTCTCCTCCTTGCAGCCCTATGATTCAGATGTTGGAGTGCTTAAAGTTGCCCCAGATGTTCCTAAGACTCTCCTCATATTTTTGAATTCTTGTTTTTCATTCTGTTCCGGTTGGCTATTTATTTCTTCCTTTTGTTCTAAATCGCTGATTTGGGTCCTGGTTTCCTTCCTTTCACTGTTGAGTCCCTGTATGTTTTGCTTTATTTCATTTTGTGTAGACTTCACTTCTTCCTTCATTTTGCAACTGAGCTCAATCAATTCTGTGAGCATCCTGATTACCACTGTTCTGAACTGTGCATAAGATAGGTTGTCTGTCTCCCCATTGCTTAGCTCTTTTTCTGGAGTTTTCATCTGTTCTTTCATTTGGGCCATATTTCTTTGTGTCAGTGGATCTGTTATGTTGTAGGGGGTTGGAGCCTTAGGTGTTTGCCAGGGCGGAGCAACCCTTTTTGCTGCACTGTGGTGCAGTCTGTGGGGGAGGGGTCAGCGAGGGAACAATGCCACTGGCATGCTCCTCTTTAGCCCCACTTTCAAACGGACTCTCCTGTGAGACTGGGAGTTTCCCCAGGCTTCACAACCCCCACAGTATTTTACAGATAGAGACTTTGAGTCTTTAGTGTCCCAGTCAGCTAGCCCCTCCTCACCTGCTCAGTCTTCCACCTTGCCTCAGGTCCTCTCTTCCCACCCAGTTGCCCATCTCTGCCCCTCCTACCAGTCTGGATGAATTTTTATCTCCTTGGTTGTCAGAGTTCCATGAGGTTTGCTACTCTGACAGTTCTGGTTGTCTACTGCTTTTAAATTGGTTGTTATCCTTTTGGTTGTGTGAGGAAGGGAAGTGTTTCTACTTAAAACTCCATCTTAGCTGGAACTCCCCAGGAATGCTTTTAACATCCCCCATAATTTTATGCTGTTATAGATCTGATTATAATGCAATTGACAAAGGAATTTGCTTTTCCCTGTAAATCAACTAGAATTATTATTGCTTTATTTGACAAAGCTTCCTATGTAATTTTAATATCCTAATTCGGTTATTATAAGGATAGAGACAGCAAATCTTTGCAGCCTTCCAGGGGCCCACTGGAATAACTCAAAGATACTTCAAAGTTAAGGAAAAGTCTCCTCTTAAAACCTGAACCATATGAAGTTAAACATATTTGATCAAAAAATTATGTGTGTATATGTGTGTGTGTGCACACACACATATACACACATATATATATACGACAATTCTTTTTTCCAAAGTGACAATAAAATATATCATAAATATAGATACTTAGGTTAAAGTGATCAAGTTAATGACTTCCCTCCTTCAAACCAATTAACCTGAAACTCCAGTACCTTTGATCTGAAACAAAATACCTGCAAGACTGACACAAATGCAATAAATTACATGGAGTACTTCAAACAAAGTAATCCAAGACTCTGGGGCTGGAATCCAAGGTTCAGGACCCAGTCCCAACATTTGAGAACCTCAGCAGTTGTAACCGATCTTCCAATTCTCTCCCTAGGCTGAGACTTGAACCCACAATCCTAGCCCTTTACTCTAACCCAAGTCTCTGGAAGTGGGATTCAAATCCACAATTCTGAAGAGATATTCAGGAAATTTAAGCACAAACATGTATTAGCAAGGTCACTCATCTGAGACACATCTGATCCAGAAGCTGTTTCTTGCCTCAAAAGTGAAAGGAGCTCTAAGGACCCTGGAGCATTATGACAAGGGAAGCAGAAACCCAGCAGCCAAGCCTTTGGATAAACCAGTCTAGGTGACCACTCAGGATCTGCTACGATGGCCCACACCCCATTAGAAACTACAGTGCCTTGGGTAGGCAATCACAAGAATGAAAGTCCCTTTGTAGTTACCAAAATTGTTACCAAACAAGGGTCCACTGCGCAACACACATAGAAGCCAATACTATGGCACCATTTTATTTGTTTGTTTTATCCTCACCTAGGGACATACTTACTGATTTTAGAGAGAGGGGAAGGGAGAGGGAGAGAGAGGGAGAAAAACATTGATCTCATACATGCCCCAACTGGGGACTCACCCCACAACCCAGGCATAGGAATTGAACCTGTGACCTTATGATTTACAGGATGATGCTCCAACCAACTGAACCACAACATCCAGGATTGACACCAGTTTTTGAGAAAAGAAAAGGCTTTTATTTGGAAGTAGACTAGCAAGGAGACAGGAGACAAGGTTCAAATATGTCTCCCTGGTGCACGGTTTGGTGCGGAATTTTAAGAGGTGGCAGTTAGGGTTCATAAGTGTTACACATGAGTGATATTTCACAAGTTTTACTTGTAAGTGATGGATCCAGGGCTTAAACTTTGTTTCTGAGTCTCATTAAAAACAGGATAGGACCAGTTTGAGCTGGTGCTTCAGGTACATGCCTCCACACCAGGTACTCTGCTGTGCAGTCAGGACATTGGTCTTTGGGCCAGACACAATCTCCTGAAGTCAAAAGCTGGATCCCAAGCCCAGCACTACGCATTTGACCTCCCCATGCCGTATTTTACTCATCTTTAAAATGGGAGATTCTGCTAGTGGTGATGATACCTATATAAAAATAGTCATATATGTTTATTGACTATATTAAGAACATGAACAACTTGATAATAAAAATACAAAAAACTTTATACTGTCATGTGCCACTTAACAATAGGGATATATTCTGATAAATGCCTCATTAGGTGATCTCATCAATGTGTAAATACCATAGAGTGTACTTAGACAAATCTGGACAATACAGCCTACTGCACAGCTAGGCTATATGGTACAGCTGACTGCTCCTAAGCTACAAGCCTGTACAGCATGTTAATGTATAAAACAACACAAGATTAAATCAAGCACAAGAGAAAGCGATGCAATCCAGAGACGCAGTAAACACAAGATGTATAAGGCTGGTGCTGGTTCACTATGGCATACTGTTTTACAGAAAACTTATTTTTTAAATAGAAAGAGTATACTATAAAATAGAAGTATAGTAAATACATAAACCAGCAATACAGTTCTTTTTACTATTATCAAGTATTATGTATTTTACATAAGTATACATGTTATACTTTTATATGACAGGGAGCACAGTAGGTTTGTTTATACCAGCATCACCACAAACATTTGAATAATGTATTGACTATGATGTCATGATGGCTATGAGATTCCAAGTGATAGGAATTTTTCAGCTCCATTATAATCCTACTGGATGACCATTATATATATGGTCTGTCATTGACAGCAATGTTATTTGTCATATGACTATAGTTTATTCACAAAGGAAGATACCAGGAAACACCAGGAAGCATGAGGAAAGGTACTCATAATTATTTATCACTAGAGGAATGCAAATGAAAATGACATGAGATGCCACTGCACACCTACTAGAGTGGTTAATATTAACAAATTAACAACATTGCTGAGTGCTGGTGAGGATGTGGAAGACTGGAATGCTCACCCACTTATAAAATGCTACAATCACTGTGGAAAATGGTCTGATATTTATAAGTTTAAACTTTGATTCCCTATTTCACACCTAAATATTGTACAAAAAGAACTCTTGCGCTCAGAAAATATTCTGTACTGGATTGTTCATAGCAAACTAGAAACAATCCAGGAAAGCCAACACAGAGCTCGACAATGGATCTAAAGAAATCTATGAGTAGAAACTGTTTTACCAAGGGAGGGCAACATGGCTGGGGGAGCCTGAGTGCTGGTGCTCGCAGATAAAGAATTGAACCAAACACACAGAGAGTTTATAGCAGAAGGAGAGAGAGCATATTTATTAAGCAATAGTACACTCCACAGAACATGGGAGCGGACCAACTCTGAGCAGAGATTGACCTCAGGGCTGGAGGATTTCTACTCTTATAGGGCAGATATTTCCTGGCTAGTTTTGTCAGGCTTTTATTGTGCATGTACAAGTAGTTATATTACTTTAAAGCTAGTGTGCATGTGGTCTCCCATGCTTTTCCTTGACTGGCCACCAGGGGAAGGGGTCTCACAATGCTAAGTTATTATAATACTATTGTAATGAAGCAGGGGTCATGTAACATCTGTGCGGGTGTATTCATGATTCATCATGATTCACCATGATTCAGCGCTTTTCCAGAAAGTGGAAACAACCGGTCTTAGAACAGGGTCTGTGTCCTGTATCGATGTCCTTTGTCTTAGCCCTGGGTTACCTCTGAAGTTTCCCCCTTCCTATCTCCTGCCTCAAATATGCAAAACCATGCCCTGTGAAGTTAGTCTTATTTTCAGTGACCATTAAAGAGTTGTAATAAAATAAATCTCTTGGGCTGTTTCTATGCTCCACCATCATCTGATTTTGTTTAAAATTATGGGCTTACAGTGTCGATGGTTTCTGAAATCGAGGACCCAACATTTTGGTAACAGCCTAGATTTCTGGTAGTTATGCCAACCAGGACTCTGGAAAATTGTGGCATAAGGTCACCACTGTCCTTCTAACATGCCCCTGTGGTCTTATTTTCTGCCTCAGAGCAAACCAGAGTAGTTCATCATTTTACAAATGTACTGTTGGAGCCAGGCTGCTGTCCTGGTGGGAACTGCTGGCCTTCAGGAGCTTGGAAATGGGTTCCAATCATGTGGAATCCCTGTGGCTTGCCTTAGCACTGAATTTAATTACAACATTCCAACCCAATCAAAATATGCACCATTTCAATGAGATGTTATCAAAGCTGTCACAGAGACTCAGGTCCATTCCTCTTGCTCTTTGTAGGGAGCCAAGTAACAAGATTATTTGGTGCTGGTGGGATAAGATGTAAAAAACATCAGGAAGCTGCCTTTTCTTTCAGATGTTTCCTAAGTGTTTGGGGGAAAGAGGGCAGTAAACCCAGTTGTGCCTTTCCAAGGAAACAGATCTTCTGGAGCTGAGTACTCACAGAGGATGTGGGTATGGAAAAGCCACAGGGACTTTTAAAGACAGGGCCTCACAGAGTGTTTCCTTCCATCTGAAATAACTTTGTGAGAAGCCTAAACAGAACTTGAAAGAAACCGTGGCATTTTAGAAGACTCTGGAGAATACTGGAATGACTTGCTTTTCTTTCCTTTTTTTTTTTTTTCCATCAGCAAAGTTATCTACTTTTGCAGCACAGAGTAATCTTTTCCATCATTTCCAGTGGCTCTTCATGTTCTGTTCTGGTCCTTGCCCCCCACCCCGCCCCAGGAAAATCAGAACATTGGGATGGATTGTGTCCAATGTGAACATGATGTGTTTTGTCTGAAGCTTACTACCATTATAAATATTCAGTGAGGAAGCAGGCCTGGAAATTGTCTCCCCCAGTGAGAGATCACATCCAGACCAAGAACACTCTTGCCCTGCTAAAGGGATCACAGCCTCCACCCTCAGCAGGTCACTAATGGCTACCAACCTCAAACTCTGCCACCTAACTTGAAGTCCCACTACACTGAAGATGCCTGATGTCCTTCCTGACATCACCCTTTGTATTATCTGGCACACAGCCCTAAAGTATCTCAGCCAAAAGTTAAGCAAGCCAGGCCTTTCTTGCCTCCAGGCATTCATAGTATGCCATGTCTCCCTCATCACCTGAGTGGTCAAACAGTACCTCCTACAGGAATTTTTACAACTTTCCTGATCCTATCTAAGCCAGGTTTCCCCCCAACCTGCCCCTTAGCAGTATGCATGTGCCCTTGCCATGGTTCCGCTATGTAGAGTGTGGTTCTCTGTGCTCCCTTGGGGGCTGCCTAAGATGGCAGGCTCCTTCCTGTTCAAGAGTTCCTGAACAAGACTTCCTGCCTTCAGTTCCTGAGTCTGGTCCATGGTGGGGACTCAGTATCTTGGGTTGAGGGACTGGAGACATGATTTATGACTGCCAATTTATTAGTTATACAGGGAAACACGTATTATTTTTTCCTTTCTAATTGAACAATTTGCCTAAAATTCTAGGAAATAAACTGTGTTATGACAAAAGTGAAAATGAACTTCAAGTTTTGGTTGAGGTTTTGAGTAGAGTGGGTTTTTCCTCTTTTTCACGCTTTACAGATGAGGAAATAAAGGTTGGAAGGAGGAGAGCCAGGATCTGAACCTAGGCAGTGTGAAGGCTGTAGTGCATGAGAACTATGTGTTAATCACACCTGACAGAGGCCTCAGCACCCAGCAGGGGAGAGTCTAACAGGGGAGCACAGGCATAGATGGGGACCAACATTAGCTGACCATTATGAAGTTAACTTTCATGGAAGTGAAGTTCCCAGAAAACTTTGCTGAGCCCCTTTATGTTGGCCTCCTTTTAATTATAGTTTATTATCTCAGATGAAATTACAAAATTCAGTAAGATGCTCCTACTTTACTGACTATAGTGGTGATTTACAAAATGTTGTTCCCCAATTAAAAAAAAAAGAAAAAGAAGATCAGACTTGTGAACAATAAAATGCCAATAAATGCATCTCTATCATGAATTGAATCTAAAAAAAAACTAAGCAAACAAGAACAGAGACAGATTCATGGATATGGAGAGTATTTTGATGCTTTCCAGATGGGCAGAGGTTGTGGGGGGATGGGTGAAGAGGTAAGGGGATTAAGAAGTACAAATAGGTAGTTACAGAATAGCCATGGGGATGTAAAGTACAGCAGAGGAAATGGAGTAGCCAAAGAACCTACTGGCGTGACCCATGGACATGAACAATGCTGGGGGGATTGCCTGAGGGAGTGGAGGATGCTGGGTGGAGGAGGCAAGAGGGTAAAATCAGGACAACTGTAATAGCATAATCAATAAAACATAATTAAAAAAAGAAAAGAAAATTTCAAGGATACCACATTGCTGCTTTTGAAGATTGAGGAAGGGCCCTGAAGCCAGGGAATGAGGAAGGCCTCTGGGAACTGGAAAGGGCAAGAAATGGATTTTCCTGTCAGAGCTTTCAGAAGGAACACAACTCTTGCTGACACCTTGACTTGAGCCCAGTGAGATTGATTATGGACTTCTGACTCCTGGAACTGTAAGACAATAAACTCTTGTTGTTTAAAAAAAAAATGTTGACCAGCAACATCATCATGCCTGAGCTTAGAAATGCAGATTCCTGGGTGCCACTCCAGACCTACCGAGTCAGATACTCTGGGAGTGGGGCCTGGTGAGATGTGTGTTAACTAGCACTACAGAGGATCTGATACTGTTGTAGAAAGTGAAACCGGGAAAGACTCACACGGCACCAGGAGTAACGAAGGGAAAGTTTATTTATGCATGCGGGCCCAGTGGAGTACCCTCTCAAAGCCTGGGCTCAGAACAATAGCTCCGCACTCCTTTTATGTTGGGCCAAATGGGGAGGGTCTTGGGAGGCATGGTACAGGTCTAAGGAGGGTCCTGAGAGGCGTGGTATAGGTTTGGCGTGGAGGGGTTTACAGAGACGGGAAAGAAGCATTTACAGCATTAGTCAAGGCAAATAGCGTCTCAACATCTACAGCATTAGTCGGGGCAAATGGCATTTCATCTTTGGTTTCTCAGCCTTGATTCCCTCTACAATACTTGCTCAACTATACCTAAGTCCCTCTTTTCCTGATGAACCAGGGTATTTCTTATGAACCCCAGTGCCCATGGCAGGGTGTGGTTCAGGATTAGTAAGGGAAGGAGGGGCAAATATATGATAACCTGCACCAAATTTCGTCCTGGGAATTCATATCATCATGTTGTCACTTGGTACTTTTTAGACCTGAGAGCATTTCTCACCAGTACCCCTCACAATCTGCCTCCTAGTCCTTTAATTATCAGTGAAGTATTTACATACACATCTCTATTCATTTATTGCCCTTTCAACTGGCCTAACAAATGCACTCCCATAGTAAATAGAAGGAGGAGGAGTATGGGGAAGGAGGATAAAGAGTGAATCTCCCACACCCTGGCCAGGTGCTCAGTTGGTTGGAGTGCCATCTCATATAGCAAAAGGTTGTGGGTTCAATCCCCATTCAGGATACATTCAGGACACATTCACAACTGATGGATGTCTCTCTCTAACATCTAACATCTATGCCTCTCTCTCTCTCTCTCTCTCTCTCTCTCTCTCTCTCCTTCTCTCTCTCTCTCTCATATTCTCCTTCTTGCTCTTGCTCTTGCTCTCACTCTCACTCTCGCTCTCGCTCACTCTTCTCCCCAGTCCTTCCTCCTCTCCCTAAAATCAATGAAATTATATCCTTCGGAGGATTTAAAAAAAAAGTAAATCTCCCTCACCATGCCACTTTCTTAAAGTCACCCATCCAAGGGGACCACCTCCTACCATGCATTTCATTTATAAACCTGTGCATGCAGTTTTGATGTATAAATAAAAGAGGATCAATATGCATTGCAATGTGCTTTTTCATGCAATATACACTCGGTATCAGTAGATAGAGATCAGCATGGTATTTTAATGATTTTGTAGTGTTCTGGTGTAGGAATGTATACTAATTAATCATTTCCCTAACAACATACATATACGTTATTTTCAGTTCCTTTTTTGCAAGCACATCCACAAGTAAAATTCCACTGAATCAAAGATTATGCAATTTAGCAGATACTATAAATTGTCCTCCAGATGTCTGTACCAATTTTCATTATCACTAACAAAATGTGAGTGCCTGTCTTCCCCACTTTTCACTCATCTGCTAGATAAAAATAGAGATCTTATTACTTTTTCTCAGTTTGCATTTTATCAGTTTCTATGATGTTAAACATTATTGCACATGTTCATTATTTTTAGTACTTTTATTATTTTCTTTATAAATTGCCATCATACTTTAACCTGATTCTTATTGGGCTTTTATATTTTACTCATCTGTAGACACTCGTGTTATAACTATTAGCCCATTCATGGTCCATTCACTTTATCACAAACATTTTCTCCTGGCGAACTTGTCAGCAGTGCCATTTGCCATACAGAGGAGTCCTAGAATCTCTGTGGTTGTTGAAAGTAACTTTTGAGTATTCAGTTCTTTATAGCTGATGTAGGCTGTTTAGCATCTCAAGGCCACTTAGCAGAAAACTGAAGGTAGCACTGCTGTCTCGAAAACCTCTTTTGAATGAGCAGCTCCCACTGAGGGCGCTTCAGAAGCAGGCTGGCTGAATGACTCAGCAACCTCCAGTTCCTTCCAGATGGGAGGAAAGCATGGACTTTCATGACTGCAGGAAGACCACCATGACTATGGAGAAAAGCAGTAAAGATCCCCATTTGTTAGTGCTGGGCTGTGGGGCCAGGTGCTGGTATCACACTTGTGATTCATGACCCCATGTGGAGTCAGGTGTACTTTCTTCTTCCCAAAAGATAAGGTCAGAAAAGGACAAAACTGTGTAGGAAAGCGCCCCATCATCCTGATGTAAAATCCATTGCTCAGCCCAATGCTCAGAAAATGTTTTATTTTCTTTGTTTTTTATTATGGTAATGTAACAGGTATAGGGTAGGGTTCAGAAAAAAAAACCGTCCAGACCCATAGCTTGTGGAGGCCAGAGGCAGAGCACAGCAATTGAGAAATTTTGCATATCTTTGGCAACTTGGCTAGCTTCATAGTTATGCTAAATAGCTGAACCTGCCCTGCTGGGGGGTGGGCGTTAGGGAGATGGGCAAGACTTTACTTACAGTGCATGTGTTAAGCTGTTAAGCAGGCAGGGGGCTCCAGGGTTACAGCATGCCAGCACTGTACTCTGTGTCATGAGGCTACTCCATCTCAGACTTACAATTGCAGCCAAGAAAATCAGAAGATATGGGGGATGGGCAGATGTAATCTACTGTGGGAGGAGTCAGAAGTGGGTTTAAGGAGGAAGCTCCAGGCTGGAATTTAAACACAAGCACAGCAGCCATGCTTTCTTGGTCATGCAGTTTGAAAGGTAGTAGAAGAGCCATAAAGAAGCTCTCTCACTCTATCTCCCAAGCGTGTGTGCTCTTGACCATGAAGCCTGGGAAGGAGAAGGCTCTTGGTCATGCAGGGAGTAGTAGTGAGGGAAGAGTCATGCTGTCTATAGTTAGCGATTTTTACCATGAGGCTTGGAAGGGAGAAGGAAGAAAGCAACTTTGTAGTTTATACTGAGGAAGGAGGCCATGCAGCCTGGACTAATAAGAAAGGAGAAGCTGCTGCTGTGATCATGCCAGCTCTAGCTGACTCTGGAGCTTCAAAGGACTTCCTTACAAGATCCTGTCCTGCTACACATGGATTTTACCTGGACTTTTAAGACCTGTACCTTTCCTCAGTTTCACTGTGATCCAGAGTAACATGGCACATGCTTTTCTGAACTATCACGTGGAGGCTGAGGGCAACGTATTCCAGATCCTGCACAGATTAAGGACATAGGAAACTTTTGGGGATGATTTTGGCTAATAGCCTGGTGGGGAGCATGTGAAGCGCTGGGTCTCATGGAAAAGGAGGACTCTGAGCTGAGGCGACCTAAGGTCTCCCAAGGTTGGAATATTGTAAATAAAGACCTACTCCTTCCAGCATTAATTGTTGCATCTTACACCAAGGTGACACGTGGATGGGCCCTGGTCTGCTTGGTAACAGTAACATTGGTTACTGTTAACCAATGTAACATTGGTTACTGTTTAACTTTATGTAAGTTTCAGGTATATGTTATAATTACATATGTGTATAAATTATAGCGTGCTCACTACCAAAAGTAGTTTCCACCCCTTACCATACATTTGACCCCACTTTTCCATTTTGTCTTTCTTTTATCCCCATTCCCCCTAGTAAAAACAAGTCTGTCATATCAATGAATTGGTTTTGTTTTCTCTTAATTGTTCCTGTTTTTGTTTTATATTTTACATATACGTGAAATCAATTTTCACTTATATGTGGAAAAATAAATGGGCAGTTTTTGTCCTTTGCTTCTCCACATCCCTTCCAACATTTTTTTTTCTTTCGTCTTTTGATAATAGCCAGTCTAACCGATATCAAGTGATATCTAATTGGGGTTTTAGCTTACATCTTCCTTGGGAAAATGTCTATTTTTATCCTCCACCCATTTTTAAATTGAATTGTTTCCTTTTCATTGTTGAGTTGTATGAGTTTGTTATATATTTTGGATATTAACCCATTATCAGCGATATCATTTGCAAATATCTTCTCCCATTGGGTTGGCTGACTTCTTATTACATTGATGGTTTCCTTTGCTGGGTAGAAGCTTTTTTTTTGATGCACTCTCATTTATTTACTTTGTTTTTGTTTCCTTCCCTGTTTGTGTCAAATCTGAAAAATATTGCTAAGACCACTGTCCAGAAGCTTAGTGCCTAAATTTTCTTCTGTGTATTTTATTGTTTCAGGTCTTACATTAATTGTTTAAAGCATTTTGAGTTAATTTTAGTGTATGGTGTAAGATAGTGGTCTCTTTTCTTTTTTTCTTTTTTCTTTTTTTATTTTAACATGTAGCTGCCCCATTTTCCTAACACCATTTATTTAAACTTTATTGTCTCCATTGTGTTCTTGGCTCCTTTGTCATAAATTGTCTGAATATGTGTGGGTATATTTCTAGGCTCTGAATTTATTTTTTTTTAATTGAACTTTTTTATTGTTTTTCTATTACAGTTGTCTTAATTTTCTCCCATTGCTCTCCACTATCCTGCCCACACCCTGCTCCTACAGTCAATCCCAGGCCATTTGTCCATGTCCATGGGTCATTTATACTTGTTCTTTACCTCCCTCCTTCCCCTTCTATGTCACTTACCCAAGAACCACATCCCCTCTGGTAACTGTCAGTTTCTTCCTTGTTTCTATGCCTCTATTCTATTTCGCTAATTTGTTTCTTTCTTTCATTAGGTTCTTGTTATAGGTAGGATCATACGGTATTTGTCTTTCAGCACCTGCCTTATTTCACTTAGCATAATATACTCCAGCTCAAACTATGCAGGCATGAAAGGTAAGACTTCCTTATTTCTTTCTGCTGCATAGTATTACATTGTGTAAAACTACCACAGTTTTTTGATCCAATATTTACTGATGGGCACTTAGGCAGCTTCCAGTACTTGGCTATTTTAAATAATACTACTATGAACATAGGGATACATGGGTTCTTTTGAATTGGCGTTTCAGGATTCTTAGGGTATAATCCCAGCAGTGGAATCAATGGGTCAAATGTCACTTCCATTTTTAGTTTTTTGAGAAAATTCTATACTGTTTCCCACAGTGGTTGCAACAGGGTGCATTCCCACTTACAGTACATTAGGATTCCCTTTTCTCCACATCCTCATCAGCACTTGTTGTTTTTTGATTTGTTAATGATAGCCACTCTGACTGGTGTGAGGTGGTATCCTATGGTGGTTTTAATTTGCATTACTCTGGTGTCTAGAGATGTTGAGCATCCTGTCATATGCTTATGGCTCTCTGTATGTCCTCCACAGAGAAGAGTCTGTTCAGGTCCTTTGCCCATTTTTGAATTGAGTTGTTTGTCTTCCTGGAGTGGAGTAATGTGAGTTTTTTATATATTTTGGAGATCCAACCCTTTTCTGATGTATCAGTGGCAAATATATTTTCCCATACAATTGATTCCCTTATCATCTTGCTGATATTTTCTTTAGCCATGCAGAAGGTTCTTATTTTAATGAAGTCCCAGTTGTTTATTCTTTCCCTTATGTCCCTTGTTCTAGGGGACACATCAGTGAAAATATTACTGTGTGGGATATCTGAGATTTTCCTGCCTATGTTCTCCTCTAGGACTTTTATGGTGTCACGGCTTATATGTAAGTCTTTTATCTACCTTGAGTTTATTTTTGTGTATGGTGTAAGTTGGTGGTTGAATTTCATCTTTTTTGCATGTAGCTGTCCAGATCTCCCAACATCATTTGTTGAAGAGGCTATTTTTACTCCATTGTATCTTCTACCTCCTTTGTCAAATATTAACTGACCATAGAGACACGGGTTTATTCCTGGGCTATCTATTCTGTTCCATTGATCTATGCATCTATTCTTATGCCAGTGGATTTATAATATAGTTAGATGTCAGGCATTGTGATCCCTCCTGCTTTGTTCTTCTTTCAAAATTGTTGCAGCTATTCAGGGTAGTTTATGCTTCTATATAAATTTTTGAAATGTTTGTTCTATATATGTGAAATATGTCATTGGTATTTTAATAGGGATTGTGTTGAGTCTATAAATTCCTTTGGATTGTATGGACATTTTGATGATGTTAATTCTTCCAGTCCATCAACATGGTATGTGCTTCCATTTATTTGTGTCTTCCTTTATTTCTTTCTTCAGTTTTGTGTAGTTTTCTGGGTACAGGTCTTTAACCTCCTTGGTTAAGTTTAATCCTAAGTACATTATTTTTCTTGCTGCTATACAAAATGGCATTTTTTCCCTGATTTCTGATTCTGATATTTCATTGCTGGTGTACAAAAATGCCTTTGATTTCTGAATATTGACTTAGTATCCTGCTGTTTTGCCAACTTCACTTATTGGGCTGAGTAGTTTTTTGGTGGAGTCTATAGGGTTTCTCTGTATGCTACCATGTCATCTGCAAACAATGACAGTTTTACTTCCTCCTTTCCAATTTGGATGCCTTTTATTTCTTTTTCTTGTCTCATGGCTGTGGCTAGGACTTCTAATACTATGATCAATATAAGTGGTAGAAGCAGAAATCCTTGTCTTGTTCCCAGTCTTAGTGTGAAATCTTTTAGTTTTTGCCCATTCAGTACAATGTTGGATGTAGGTTTCTCATATATAACCTTTATTTTGTGAAGGTGTGTCCCTTTTATTCCCACTTTGCTGTTTTTATGAAAAATGGGTGCCATACCTTATCAAATGCTCTTTCCACTCCTATTGATATGATCATGTGATTTTCGTCTTTTCCTTTGTTTATGTGATGTATTACATTTAATGACTTGCATCCCTGGGAAGAATCTCACGTGATCCTGGTGGATGATCTTTTTAATGCATTGCTGCAAGCGATTTACCTATATTTTGTTGAGGATTTTGGCGTCTATGTTCCTGAGGGATATTGATCTGCAGTTTTCTTTCTTTGTTGTGTCTTTATCTGGTTTTGGGATTAGGATAATACTGGCCTCATAACAAGAGTTTGGGAGTCTTCCTTCCTCTTGGATTTCTTTTGGAATAGCCTTAGAAGGACAGGGGTTACCTCTTGCTTAAATGCTTTGTAAAATTATCCTGTGAAACCACCTGCTCAAGGGCTTTTGTGTGCCTGGAGTTTTTTGATCACTGCTTCAATTTCAGTAGCTGTTATCAGGCTGTTCAGGCTTTCTGCTTCTTCTTCATTCAGTTTTGGATGATTATATTTTTTCTATAAATTTGTCCATTTCACACAGGTTTTCAAATTTCTTGGCACATAGTTGCCCATAGTAATGTCTTATAATCCTTTGTATTTCTGTGCTTTCAGTTGTAATTTTTCCTCTTTCATTCCCGACTTTACTTATTTGTGTCCTCTCACTTTTTCTTGATGAGTCTTCTTAAAAGCTTATTGATTTTGTTTATCTTTTTGAAGAATCAGCTCCTGGATTTATTGATCTTTTAATTGCTCTTTTAGTCTCTGTGTCATACAATTCTGCTCTGATCGTGATTATTTCCTTTCTTCTGCTCACTCTGGACTTTGTTTGTTGTTGTTTCTCCAGTTCTTGTAGACGTAGGGTTAGGTTGTTTACTTGAAATGTATCTATCTTTTTCAGGTAAGCCTGTATTGCTATGAACTTTCTTCTCAGAACTGCCTTCACTATGTCCCATAGGTTTTGTATGTTCATTTTAATTTGTTTCCAGGAACTTTCTGATTTCTTCTTTGATCTCATTATTGACCCATTCATTGTTTAATAGCATACTATTCAGTCTCCATGAATTTGAATGTTTTTGAGTTTTTTCCTTGAGGTTAGTTTTTAGTTTTAAGCCCTTGTGGTCTGAGAAAATGCTTGATATGATTTCAATTTTCCTAAATTTGTTGAGGCTTGTTTTGTGTCCTGTCATGTGGTCTATCTTTGAAAATATTCCATATGCATTTGAGAAGTATGTGTGGTTTGCTTCTTTGGGATGAAAGGTTCTATATATATCAGAACCATTGGATCTAATGTGTCATTCAGTTCCACAATATCCTTCTTGATATTTTGTTTGGATGATCTATCCATTGTTCACAGTGCTGTATTAAAATCCCATACTGTAAGTGTATTGCCCTCTATATCTTTCTTGAAGTCCTCCAGGATTTTCCTTATATGTTTGAGTGCTCTTACGTGGGATGCATATAGTTTTACAATGTTTATGTCTTCTTGATGGATTCTTCCTTTGAGTATTATGAAGTGTACTTCTGTGTGTCTTTTTATGTCCTTTGTTTTGAAGTCTATTTTGTCTGATGTAAGTATTGCTACCCAGCCTTTTTTCCTGTCCATTTGCTTGGAATATTTTTTTCCAACTCTTTACTTTCAGTCTGTGTAGGTCTTTTGTTCTGAGGTAGGTCACTTGTAGGCAGCATATGTGTGGGTCCAGTTTTCTTATCCATTCACCTACTCTATGCCTTTTAATTGGAGCATTTAATCCATTTACATTTAAAGTTTTTATTGATAGGTACTTATTCATTTTTTTTCCCTTTGTATTTGTGTTCCTCTCTCTCTCTCACTCTTTTTCTTCATCTTCTTAAAGCAGACCCTTTAGCATATCTTGCAATACTGGTTTAGTAGAAGTGTAGTCTTTTAGCCTTCTTTTGTCTAGGAAACTCCTTATTTTGCCCTCCATTTTAATTGAGAGCCTTGCTGGGTAGAGTAGTCTTGGTTGCAGGCCTTTGCTTCTCATTACTCAGAATATTTCTTGCCATTCCCTCTGGCTTGTAGTAATTCTGTGGAGAAGTCAGCTGCTAATCTTTTGGGGGCTCCCTTGTATATTACTTCCTGTTTTCCCTTGCTGCCTTTATAATTCTCTCTTTGTCTTTCACATCTGCCATTTTAATTATGATGTGTCTTGGAGTGGGTCTCTTTGGGTTCCTTTTATTTGGGACCCTCTGTGCTTCCTGGACTTGTGTGACTTCTTCCCTCCTCAAATTAGGGAATTTTGCCATCATTACTTTTTCAAAGAGGTTTTCTATCCCTTGCTCTTCTTCTTCTCCTTCTGGTATTCCTATTATACAGATATTATTACATTTCATGTTGTCCTGCATTTCCCTTAACACCTCTTCATTCTTTTTTTAGCCTTTTTCATTTTCTTGCACTTTCTGGGAGTTTTTTCCTACCATGTCCTCCAATTCACTGATTTGATCCTCTGCTTCATCTTCCTGCTTTTGATTCCTTCTACACTGTTCTTCAATTCAGAAATCATATTCTTCATTTCCTCTTGGTTCTTTTTGATAGTTTCCATGTCCTATTTCATGCTGATATTGTTCACAGTAAGTTTCTCATAGTTTCCCTGTAATATTTTGCAATTCTCACTGTTCTCATTGAGTTCATTGAGCTACCTCATAACCATTATTTTGAACTCAATATCTGATAGTTTACTCGCCTCTTCTTCATTTAGTAGTCTTTCTGGGGATTCCTCCTTTCCTTTCAATTGGGGATTGTTTCTTTGTCTTCCCATTATTTGGCTGCCAGAGCAAAACCACAAATCCCAGGAAACAAACCCACGACCTCAAAAATAACCCACCCCTGCGATCTCACTATCAATAGCAAATGAACCAGTATTATAAAGGCAGTTGAGATTAAGACTATTATAAGAAAGGAGAGAAATAAACTATAGTATAAAATCTAGCAACTTAATATGCACCATCTTGATGGACCAGAAATGAATATTAAGCTATGTAGTAAAGAAAATATTGCAAACCATGGAGATGACCACAGTGTATTTTGTCTCAGTAGCCTCTCGTATTTACCATTTGTTTCTCTTTCTGGATCCACCTTTGGTGATGTCAGATAGTGACCCTATCTGACATTAGGCAGTCTGTTCAAGACTGGGATCTACTGTCTGTGGTTGTCTCTTTCCATTGTTAATCTAGTCACTCTGTGCTCAGCAGTCAGGCTTAAGCACCACAGGGTAGGGCAGAATCCCTGCTATGGTTGTGGCTAATGTTTCCCTTCATTCTGCTGCTGCTCAGACAGGTGTGATCTGTGTCAGGTCAATGACTGCTTCTTTATGGGGGAATGATTCAACACCTGGAACACAGAGGCTACTCTCTCAGTTCTCTCTCCAAAGTCTCTGTCCCCAGTCTGTGCTCAGATTCCTCTCGTCCGCTCTGCCCTACTTTTGCAGGGATCTACTGTCTATGGCTGTCATTTTGCACTCAGCAGTCAGGCTTAAGCACCACAGGGCCAGGACAGAGTCCCTCCTGGGGGCAGAGCTATTGTTTCCTCTCAGGCTACCTCTCAGAGGACTGGTCTGCCTAAGTAGGATGGCCACTGCCGCATGTGGAATGATTAAGCACCAGGATCCCTATGGCTACTTTCTTAGTTCTCTCCACAAAACCTCCATCCCCAGTCTCTCCTAAAGCATCTCTAACCCACTCTCCCCCCAACCCCCGCCTTTTCTGGAGCCCAGGATAAGTGGCTGCAGATGAAACTTTATGCATTGGTCCTTTAAATGGCTCTTTCAGTGTCCAGCCACTTGTCTCTGCCAGAGAGCAGCCCTGCAGCTTTTCGAAGATGACTGTCATCTGTGTAGTTTTTAGGCTCTGGCGCTATAGCCTAGGGATCCCTGCTTATGGTTTAGACCCCACTCTTCTCAGGAGGATCCAACTGGCTGCTTAAACATCTCTCTGGAGCTGCTGCCTGAAGGTGCCCAGCCCGCCTTCTCATGACTACACCACACTCCTTACCAGTCATGTTGTGCTGAGCTGATTCTTCTGTCTGTCCGAGGTTATAAGTCTTCTTTCTCGCTATTGTTCAATTGTTCGTTCTGGGTGATTTCTCCACAGTCTAGTTGTAATTCCAGATCAGTCCTGGGAGGAGATCAGTGTGACTTCCATTCACTCCTCTGCCATGTTGGTCCCCTGAGATGTATATGTTCTTTATAGATTTTAGATATAAAACCCTTGTCTGAGGTATCATTGGAAAATATATTTTCCTATACAGTATGTTTCCTTTTCATTTTGATGACATTCTCTTTGGACATGAAGAAGCTTTTTAATTTTTTAAAACCCTATTTGTTTATTCTTTCCTTTATGTCCCTTGCCCTAGGGGGCATATCAGTGATAATATTGCTGCATGGAATATTGAAAATTTTCCTGCTTATGTTCTCCTGTAGGACTTTTATGGTGTTGTGACATATATTTAAGTCTTTTATCCAACTTTAGTTTATTTTTGTGTATGGTGTAAGTTGTTTGTTAAGTTTCATTTTTTTGCACATAGCTGTCCAGATCTCTCAACACCATTTGTTGAAGAGGCTATTTTCACTCCATTTATGCTTCTGCCCACCTTTGCAAAATATTAATTGTCCATAGATACATGGATTTATTTCTGGGCTCTATATTCTGTTCCATTGATATATGTGTCTGTTCTTATTCCAATACCAGTCTGTTTTGATTACAGTGGCCTTGTAGTATACTTTACTATCAGATATTGTGATCCCTCCTGCTTTGTTCCTATTTCTCAAAATATCTAAGGCTATCTGGGGTCATTTGTAGATCCACATAAATTTTTGAAATAATTGTTCTAAATCTGTGAAATATGGCATTGGTATTTTAATAGGGATTGCATTGAACCTATAAATGCTTTGGCTAGTATGGATATTTTAATGATGTTAAAACTCTTCCAATCCACGAACATGGTATATGCTTCCACTTATTTGCATGTTCCTAAATTTCTTTCTTCAGTGTTGTGTAGTTTTCTAAGCACAGGTCTTTTACTTCCTTGGTTAAGTTTATTCCTAGGCACTTTATTTTTCTTGTTGCTATAGTAAATGGGATTTTCCCCTTGAGTTCTGATTCTTATATTTCCTTGTTGGTGTACAAAAATGCCTTTGATTTCTGAATATTGGCTTAGTATCCTGCTGTTTGGCCACATTCACTTATTAGGTCAAGTAGTTTTTTGGTGGAGTAGATCGGGTTTTCTATATACACTATCATGTCATCTGAAAACAATGACAGTTTTACTTCCTCACTTTCAATTTTGATGCTTTTTATTTCTTTTTTCTTATCTAATCATTATAGCTAGAACTTCCAATATTATGTTGAATAAAAGTGGCCTAAGCAGGCACCCTCGTCTTGTTCCTGATTTTACTGGAAAGCGTTTAGTTTTTACCCATTGAGTATGATGTTGGCTGTAGGTTTCTTGTATATTGACTTTATGTTGAGGTATGCTCCCTCTATTCCCACTTTTCTGAGTGTTTTTATCATACATGTGCCCTGTACTTTATCAAATGCTTTTTCAGCATCCATTGATATGACCATGTGATATTTGTCCTTCATTTTGTTTATATGAAATATGTTTATTGCTTTGCAAATATTACACCATCCTTGCATCCCTGGGATGAATCCCACTTGATCATAATGTATTCTCCTTTTAATGCATTGCTGGATATGGTTTGCAAATATTTTGTTGATGGTTTTAGTGAGTATGTTCCACAGCAATATTGGCCTCTTCTTTCTTTGTTGTATCTTTACATGGCTTTGGAATTAGGATAATACTGGCCTCACAGAAAGAATTTGGTAGTCTTCCCTCTTCTTGAATGTTTTGGGATAATTTGAGAATGTTAACCCTTTCTAAATGGCTCATAAAATTGAACCATTTTCTTCTACAGAGAAGCCATCCTCTCCATGGTTTTTGTGTGCCAGGAGACTTTTTTTATTATTGCTTCAGTTTCAGTTGCTGTTAATGGTCTACTCAAGCTTTCTGATCCTTGATTCAGTTTTGGAAGATTATGTTGTAGAAATTTGTCCATTTCACTCAGGTTGTCAAATTTCTTGGCTTATAGTTGTTCATGGAAATTTCTTACAATCCTTTGTATTTTTATGGTATCAATTGTAGTTTCTCCTCTTTCATTTCTGATTTTTTAATTTGTCCCTCTCAATATTTTTGTTGATGAATCTGATTAAAAGTTTGCAATTTTGTTTATCTTTTCCAAGAGCCAGCTCCTGGATTTATAGAATATTTGACCTGTTCTTTTAGTCTCTTTGTCGTTTAATTCTGCTCTGATCTTGATTATTTTCTTCCTTCCACATGCTCTGCACTTTGTTTGTTGTTGTTCCTGTAGAACAACAAGTTCTTGTAGATGTAGGGTGAGGTTGTTTATTTTAAATTTTTCTATCTTTTATAAGTAGGCCTGTACCATTTTGAAGTTCCACCTCAGGACAGCCTTTTTTGTGTCCCATAGGTTTTGGGCTATTGTGTGTTCATTTTTATTTATTTCCAGAAACTTTTTGATATCTTCCCTGATCTCACTTTTAACCCATTCATTATCTTTTAGCATGTTATTCAGTCTCCTTGAATTTAAATGTTTTTGAGTTTTTCTTTTATGATGGTTTCTATATTCAAGCCATTGTTATCTGAGAAAAGCTTGATACAATTTGAATTTTCTTGAATTTGTTGAGGCTTGTTTTGTGAACTACCATGTGGTTTATCATTGAAAAAGTTCCATGTGCATTCAGAAAGAATATATTTTGCTTCTTTAGGGTGAAAGACCTGCATACATATTCAAGTCCATTTGATCTAGAGTGTTGTTCAATGACACAATATCCTTGTTGACTCTTTTCTTGGAAGATCTATCCATTGTTGACAATAGGATGTTAAAATCCCATACTATGAGTGTGTTTCAATCAATGTCTTTCTTGAAATTCTTCAAGATTTTCCTTATTTATTTTGGTGCTCCTATGTTGAGTACATGTGTGTTTAGAAGGGTTATATCTTCTTGATGGATTGTTCCCTTAAGTATTATGTAGTATCCTCCTTTGCCTCCTGTTATGGCCTTTGTTTTGAAATCTATTTTGCCTGAGACAAATTTTGTTACCCTTTTTTTTTTCATATCTGTTTTTCTGAAATATTTTTTCTATCATTTCATTTCAGCTTGTGTAGATCTTTTGTTCTAAGGTGGGTCTCTTGTAGAGAGCATATATGCAGGTCATGTTTTTTTATTCATTCAGCTACCCGATGTCTTTTGATTGGAGTTTAATCCACTTGCATACAAGGTTATTATTGATAGGTATTTATTCATGGCCATTTTTTCCCTTTGTACTTCTGTTCCTCTCTCTCTCTCTCTCTTTTTTCTACTTCTTCTTAAAGCAGTCCCTTTAGTATATCTTGAAATGCTGGTTTGGTGGAGATGTGTTCTTCTATCTTTGTTGTTGTTGTTGTTGTTGTTGTTGTTGGTCTGGGAAGCTCCTTATTTCACCTTCCATTTTCATTGTGAGTCTTGCTGAATAGAGTAGTCTTGTTTGCAGGCCTTTGCTGTTCATTAATTTGAATTTGTCTTGGCATTCCCTTCTGACTTGTAACGTTTCTGTTGTGTAATAAACTGATAACCTTATCAGGGTTCCCTTGTATGTTACTGTTTCTCCCTTGCTGCCTTCAATATTCTCTGTTTGTCTGCAAATTTTCCCATTTATATTATGATGTGTTTTGGAGTGGGTTTCTTTGGGTTCATCTTGATTGAGACTGTCTGTGCTTCCTGGACTTGCATGACTTTTTCTCTCATCAGGTTAGGAAAGTTTTCTATCATTACTTTTTCAAACAGGTGTTCTATCCCTTGCTTCTCTTCTTCTCCTTCTGGTATTCCTATGATATGAATACGATTACATTCATGTTGTCCTGCAGCCCCTTTAAACCCTGTTCATTCTTTTTTAGTCTTTTTTTTTGTTTTATTGTTCTCTCTGGGAATATTTTTTCTATCTTGTCTTCCAGCTCACTGATTCTATCCTCTGCTTCATTTAGCCAGCTTTTAATTCCTTTTACTGTGTTCTTCAATTCAGAAAATGCATTCTCCATTTACTCCTGGCTATGTTAGTTTCTATGTCCTTTTTTATGCTGATCTAGTTTGCAGTTAAGTTCCTTGTAGCTTCCCTGTAGTTCTATATAGTTCTCACTGAGTTCATTGAGCTTCCTTATAACCATTATTTGAACTCAGTTCTGATAGTTTACTTGCCTTTATTTCACTAACACTCTCTGGGATTCCTCTGCTCCTTTTGAGTGGGGGTGGTTTCTTTGTTTCCAATGTTAGGTACTCTTCTTGTTTGTTTCTGCTTCTTAAATTGATCTGCTTTACTCACTGTCTTCATGGTGTGAACTGTTATGGTAGGAGACCTTTGGGATTCAGTGTTGCACTCTCCTTGATCTCTCAAACTTGTAGCTCTTGGGATGCCTTTTATGCTATTTATGTTGGCTCTCTGGTTGTAATTGGGTTTTGATCCTTGTTGGGTCATTCTTTGGTGGGTCCTTCTCTCTGGCTGGCTGATTGAGGGTCACTCCACTCAGTATGTCTTATGTGCTTTTCTGCATGTGCTGCCAGAACAAAATCATAAAACCCAGGAAACAAACGCACTTCTGCAAAAAAAAATTTAAAAAATCCCTCTAATCACAATGACATTATTAATGGCAAGTGAACCAGTATTAATAAGGTGCAAAGGGATTAAGACTATTATAAGAAAGTTCTCCTTTCTTACATGAATATGAGATGACTAACTGAATGAAAAAAGATTTGGGGAGGGTAGAGCGAGATGCAATAATAAGAGAGGGAAATTAGAGCAAGACAAAGAGAGAAAGTAAAATTTACATTGTAAACAAAAATGGAATGAAGAAAGTGGAATGGAGCAAGAGAAAGGGAGTATATGGTAATGTTTAAACAGAAATTTTAAAAATATATACTGAGAAAGAGAAAGAAAAAAGAAAAATAAGTAAATAAATTTTAAAAATGGAAGCAAATTGGAGTCAAAGGTCTGCCACAGCCCTGTCAACAACAAATGAGCTAAGATTAATATAGATGGGATGGGAATAAGGGGGAAGAAAGAAAGACAGAAAAGCTTAAGAGATGACCAGAGGAAAGGGAAATAATTTTGAGAGGCTAGAGGGAGAAGGAATATTAAGAGTGAGAAATGAAAATCGGGCTAAGGCAGGAAATTATTAAAATTTGAGATAAAAAAGAAAGGGCAGGTGGAAGGCAAAATGAAGTAGGAGAGGGGAACAGTAAAATCTGAGATTTCAAACATAGTGATCTACAGATAAAAATTGAAATTAACAACCACCCTGTCCACAGCCAACAAGCAAAGATTGATAAAAATGGAGAGAGAATAAGAGTATTTTTTTGTATATTTTATTGAGTCTGCTATTACAGTTGTCCCATTTTCCCCCTTTATCCCCTCCACTCTGCACCCCATACCATCATCCCCACACCTTTTAGTCCATGTTCTTTGTCTTCTTAATTTCCCACACTACTCCCTGCCTCCCCCATCTACTTTTTTTTTGTCAACATTTTCCCACCACCACTTTCCCCCACCCCACCCACCCCCACCTCCCAGCCTCAATCCTTCCCCCATTTGGCTTTGTCAATGGGTCCTTTACGCATGTTCCTTGGTGACTTTTCCCCTCCTTTTCCCCTGTCATCCCCCTCTCTCCTCCCCTCTGGTTACTATCAATTTGTTTTTTATTTCAATGTTGCTGGTTATCTTTTGTTTGCTTGTTTTATTTTGTTCATTAGGTTCCACTTATAGGTGAGGTCCTATGGTATTTGTCTTTCACCGCCCGGCTTATTTCACTTAGCATAATGCTCTTCATTTCCATCCATGCTGTTGCAAAGAGTAGGAACTCCTTCTTTCTTTCTGCTGTGTAGTATTCCATTGTGTAAATGTACCACAGTTTTTTGATCCACTCATTTACTGTTGGACACTTAGGTTGCTTCCAATTCTTGGCTATTGTAAATTGTGCCACTGTCAACATTGGGGTACATAGGTTCTTTTGAGTTGGTGTTTCAGGATTCTTAGGGTATAATCCCAGCAGTGGAATTGTTGGGTCAAAAGGCAGTTCCATTTTTAGTTTTCTGAGGAAATTCCAAACTGTTTTCCACAGTGGCTGCACCAGTCTGCATTCCCACCAACAATGTACTAGGGTTCCCTTTTCTACACATCCTCATGAGCACTTAAAACAAGGGTATTTTAAGAGCTGAAAAAAGAATATGAGATGACCAATGACAAGAAAAATGGTTTTGAGAGGCTGAAGGAGGGGAAAATAGTAAGAGTGCAGAATGGAAAGAAGTCATAGCAAGAGGGAAAACAACATATACAATGAAAATAAGAAGAGGAAAGAAGAAAGTAAAATCAGTAAGAGAAGGGAGAAGCCAAGTATGATATTTGAAATAAACTATAATATAAAATCTAGTGACTTAATATGCACAAACTGGAAGGACAAGAAATGAATGTTAAAAAGATATGTTGGAGAGAAAATATGGCAATTCATGAAGAATACCTCAGTGGAATTCATCTCAGTAGCATCTAGTAATCAGTATCTACCATATTTTGCTGTGTATAATGCACACCTTTTTGCCCAAATTTTTTAGGGAAAAACAAAGATGCACACTATACATGGGTAGTACTAATTTGTTACTGGTACATAAAATTTCCTTTACCTTATATCTATTCATGTGTTTTGTAATTATTTGTTATATAAAATTTGTTGTACTATAATGTTAAAAATAGATGATAAAAGTCCTTTATAATACAAAAAACAATCTAAATATAAATAAATAAATAAATAAATAATTGTATTAAAAATTAAAGTGAAATTTTTTTTTCCTGAAAGTTTGGGCCAAAAACATGGATGTGCATTCTACATGGCAAAATATGGTACCACTCTTTTTTCTTTCTGGATCTGCCTCTGGTGATGTTAGATGATGTCCCTGTATGACCTTAGACAGACTGTTCAAAACTACCATGGATCAACAATCTATGACTTGCTCCTTCAGTTGTTAATCTAGTCACTCTGTAATCAGCGGGCAGGCATAAGCACCACATGCTGGTGCAGAGTAATTCCTATGTGCAGGTCTATTGCATCCCCTAAGGCTAATGCCACATGGAGGGGAATGGTCTTCCTGAGCAAGATGGCTCCTACAGTATGGGTGATGGCTCAGTACCAGGATCCTGACAGCTGCTCCCTCAGTTCTCTCCCCAAAGCCACTATGCCCTGTCTCTCAAGTGTCTCTAGTCCACCCTGCCTTCCTCTCTGCCAGAGCCCAGGATAAGTGGCTGCAAATTAAATTTTATGTATTGGCCCCTTAAGAGGCTCTCTGTGACTCTAGCCATCTGTCCCTGGCAGAGAGAAACTGTCACTTTTCACAGCTGGGTGTTAATTAGGTTCTTTTCTGGCTCTGGTACTGTAGGCTGGGGAACCCAGCTTGAGGTTTCAACCCCACACCTCTCAGGGGGAAGCCCCAACCACTAAAATGTTCCTCTGGCACTTTAACTGCCACCCGTAGGAGCCAGGCCAGCCATCTTGTATCTCCTCTGCACTCTGTCCCAGTCACGTTGTGGTGAAGCTGTTTCCACTGTCTGTCCATAGCAATATGGCTTCTTTCCTGCTATTGTTCAGCCATTCACTCCAGATGATTTCTACACATATACTTGTAATTCCAGATTGGTCCTGGGAGAAGGTTAATGCAGCTTCCACTTACTCCTCCACCATCTTGGATCTGTACTGGGTTCTCAATTTGTTTCATGGGTCTATGTGCGCATTTTTCTGCCAATTATACTGTTTTGATTACTATAGGTTTGTAGTATAGTTTGAAATCTTAGAGTGTGATACATATGGCTTTGTCTTTTCCTCAGGATTGCTTTGGCTACTTGGGGTCTTTTGTGGTTCCATACAAATTTAAGGATATTTTGTTTCATTTTTGTGGAAAAAAAATGCCATTGGGATTTTGATAGGGATTGCATTGAATCTGTAGACTTATTTAGGTAATGTGAACATTTTAACAGTGTTAAATTTTCTAATCCATGACCATGAAATATCATTCATTTTCTTCATGTCCTTTTCAATTTCTTTGAAACAATGCCATGTAATTTTAGGAGGTCTTTTACTCCCTTTGTTAAGTTAGCTCCTAGGTATTTTATTTTTGTTATTGTAAATGAGATTGTTTTGTTCATTTACCTTTCTGAAAGCTTGTTGTTAGTGTATACAAGTGTAACAAGTTTTTATATATTTCTTTCGTATCCTAAAACTTCACTGTGCTTGTTTATTACTTCTAATTTTTTTCAATGGAGTCCTTAGGGTTTTCTATATGTAAAACCATGTTACCTACAAATAGTGACAGTTTTACTTCTTCATTTCCAATTTGGATGCCTTTTATTTTTTTCTTGAGTAATTGCTTGGACTAGGACTTCCAATACAATGTTGAGTTAAATTGTCAAGAGTGAGTATCTTTGTCTTGTTCCTTATCTGGAAGGAAAAGATTTCACTTTTTAAACTTTGAATACGATGTTAGCAACCTGTGGTCTTTATTATGTTGAGGTGCTTTCATTTTTATACCCATTTTATTGAAATATTTTTTATCGTAAATGGATTTTGTATCTTATCAAATTATTTTTCTGCATCTATTGAGATGATATGATTTCTTATAAGTGAGATCATATGGCATTTGTCTTTCACTAACTGGTTTGTTTCTCACTTATAAGAAGAATCTGATGAACAAAATAAACTAATGAACAAAAGAGAATAAGAAGTATACAATAATGGCATAGACTTACAGCAGTCAGAGAGGGGAATGGAGGTGGGGACTGTTGGAAAGTAGGTGAAGGTATAGTCCAGGAACATATGTGAAGGACCAATGGACATGAATAACAGGGTGGGGATTAATATGGATGTGGGGAGTGGCTGGGAGGAGGGGGGCAAAAGGGGAAATAATTGGAACAACTGTAATAGCATGGACAATAAAACATAAAAAAGATGATTTCTGTTCCTTTTTTAAAGATTTTGTTTGTTTTTAGAGAGAAGGGAAGGGAGGAAGAAAGACAGGGAGAGAAATACTGCATTACTGTTTGTCTCATACGTACCCCAACCAGGGAACCTACCTCGCAATGCAGGCATATGCCCTAATAGGGATTCAAACCAGTGAACTTTCACTTTGCAGGACAGTGCCTAACCAACTGAGCCAAACCAATCAGGGCTGATTTCTATTCTTCATTTTGTTAATGTAGCTATCACTTTGATTCATTTGTGACTGTTGAAACATGCTTGCATCTCTGGAATCAGTTCCACTTTATCATAGTGTGTGATCCTTCTATTGTATTGTTATATTTGATTTTTCTAGTATTGTGTTTAGAATTTTTCTTTATATTTATTAGAGATATTGACCTGTAATTTTCTTTTCTAGTGTTGTCCTTGCCTGGTTTTGGTATTAGGGTACTATTGGATTCTTAAAATGAGTTAGGAATCATTCCCTTAGCCTCAATTTTTTGGAAGAGTTACAGAAGGATAGGTGTTAAATCTTCTTTGAATGTTTGGTAGCATTCACCAGTCAGCCAACTGGCCCTATAATTTTGTTTTCTGGGAGGTTTATGATTACTGTTGTAATTTTCTTACTAGTGATAGGTCTATTTATATTTTCTATTTTTTTCTTCAATCAGTTTAAGCCCACATTTTATTTCTACATCCACTTCCTGCATGTGCTTTCAAGAGCCTCCTACTAAGGCAGTTTTCTTAAACCATTCACAGATTTTATAATTTTCTGTTCCTCTGAATGACCTTTTCATTTCCTGATGGTCTTTTATAATTTTTCACCATAGATGTGGAGGAATGAAAACAATGGGCATGACAAAGGCAGGTTGGAGACACCTGTGGAATTGCCCATTAGACCAATTGGACAATGAGGTGTCTTCTCTATGCTGCACAATCCCTTCCCCAGTTCTCTCTTTTCCTGTTAATACTTGAATTTCTAAATTGGAAACAAATCTTGATGAGGAGGACAAAAGAGTACCATTTTATTAACATTATTTCTTTAAACAGTCATACAACATACATAATTTTACACAATTTCAAAAATATAGTTATCACACACACCTCATATTTTTTAGTGCAATGTTTTTTCTCTCTGTTTTACTTGGCTTTTACTGCCCCAACATTAGTACCCGCACAGGGTACCTATGTTAATCATGTTGATTGCCCTCCATGGCTCCTCTATCGTCATCCTTTTATACAAGTATAGATGTAGAATTATAGCAGATACTCAATTAACATTGTTTCCTTCAATGCATATATCAGTATATATAAGTATAAAAGGTCTGTCCAGAATGTATCCAGCCATGTAATGTGAAAAATAGAGATATTTATTGAAGAAAATACAAGGTACAAGAAACATTCTATACAGGACAAAGATGCCTCAGTCCCCTTCAAAGTAAGCACCTCGGGACCTCTCACTCTTCTCCCAATTGCCATCAGTTGCTCCACCTTATTCCCTGAATCTCTTAGATGGTCTAAAATCTCTTCTCTTTCAAAGGTGATTTCAGTTTTGGGAAAGCCAGAAGTTGTAGTGTGCCATATCTGGGCTTTAGGGAGACTGAGTCACCTGGGTTATTTGATGCTTTGCCAAAAAGCTCTGCACAAGACATGATGCGTGAGCAGGCACATTGTCTTGATGAAGTTGCCAATCACCAGTTGCCCATAGCTTCTGAATCATCCAAATAGTTTCCAGAGAGGAATGTTCACACCTAATCCAAAATCTGCTATAGATTTACTGCTCTATTTGCTTAGTCATTTTGGATGCAATGGCTGCACAGTACACATCCTCTCTCAGTGACATCTATTGCCCCCACTTACTAGTACAGTGAAGTCATCATTGTTTATGCATGTCCTTTCCAGTCAACTCTCCTTGGCTGCCAGGTTACATGGATGTCACCCAAACCATTCTCATTATATTAACAATGGCTGGACTTTTTCCAGACAGATCTTGTATGCCCCCTGGGGCCATGTCCCAAATATTATCTTAGAACCATGGCAACAGACTGCACTAATTGTAGGGAAAGGTCACAAAAATGTCACAAACATCTCTCTTGATCAAGAATATGAGGGAGCAAGAGATTATGAGTTAATTTATATGTAAACTTTCCCCATCATGAGTCCATCAAAATTTCTTAAAGTTGTTGGCAGGCAACCCTGCCACACAAGTAGCAAAGGATGAAAAATAAGAACACATGAACCTAATTTATGACTTTTATACTAAAGTTATTTTATATTTAAATTACATTTTAAAAGGTTACTAAAATTATCATAAAATAAAAATCATAAAACCATGAAGGGAAAAGAAAATGTAAATGAACCAACAGGAAAAAGCAGCACCTTTTGGAAATGTAGGTATATAGAAGATCTCAGTAGTCAGCCCTGTTGTACTCACAGAGCATCTGGTTGACCTTTGATGCTCTTAAATGTCAAATATCTGCAAGTGATTGCCTGACATTTGAGAATGCCTTTAACCTGAAAATGTGAGACCTAAACTGATGGGTGAGAGTAGGAGGAAGAACTTGGATAAAGTAGAAAAATATCTTTCAAAAAATCAATATGGTGAATATTTTCAGAGAGAGGAGAAATTAAATTTCTGAAACAAAAACAGAAAGTTGTGAAAAAACAACAAAGCTTCTAGAGGGAAGAAGCAGGAAAAGCAGTGAATGCAGTATAATAAGGATGCTAGACCTTTTGATAAGATTGAAAGTGAAAAGAGTATGGGCCAAAGTCTTCAGAAATATGAGGGAAAATGATATCCAATGTGAAATTCTATATCTAATCAAAATATCAATGAAGTGTGGTGATGGTGGTGGTATATGGTCATTTATAAATATGTAAAGTCTTACAAATATAGCATTCATGCACTAATTGTTCTCAGGGGGTTTCAGAAGCATACCCTGCAGAAGTAAGTCTTCCTGAGAAAAGACCTGAGGAAAGAAAAACTTCAACATAGAAGAAAAGTAGAAGTGAATCTCAAAATGCAGTTAAAGACCTTGGCAGAGCAGCTCAGTTGGTTAGAGGATTATCCCAATATGCCAAAGATGTATATTCGATCCGCAGCCAGGGCACATGCAAGAATCAACCAATAAATGTGTAAATAAGTGAAACGACAAATTCTCTCTCTCTCTCTCTCTCTCCCCCCCCCTTCGTCTCTAAAAAAAAAATTTATTGGCATCAAAGATCAATCAAATTAAATTGGACTGGAAGGATAGCAGACCCCAGGAGTGTTGTTGTCTCCATGGAAATAAGGAATTGATAGGTTATCTGATTTGTTTGATCATATAATAAAAATATATATATTGAGGGGATATTGATGAATGTAATAAAGAAAAAGAATAATTCCATTGAGCCTATGAGAAACTACAGTAATCATGTCTAGAAAATGAGTTAATTAAATGCATTAGGAGAATGGGGGAAGAGGTGACAAAAGGAGTGGGCGGGGGTAGAGGATATTATAAGAAAGTGACTCATTATGTACCACAATAGCTGGTCAGTGACATATAGTTGAAAAATTGATATATTAATAAAAATTTATAACCTAAGAAATCAGTAAATACCAGACAGATGCACTAAGAAGTTCACCACGTGTATTTGGGGAAAGACCTCAGAAGTACAGAAGTACTCGTAACAGCTTAGTAACCATGTATTTTATAAAACCCTCCATGCATACTGCTGTGATTATAAAAACTATTTTATAAACTAAGTATATATGAGGTCTGTCTAGAAGGTATCCAGCCATGTACTATGAAAAATAGGGACATTTACTGAAGAAGATACAAGGTACAAGAAACATTGTACTTAGGACAATGACATCTCAGTCTCCTTCAAATTAGGCACGTTGGGACCTCACACACTTCTCCCAGTCACCATCAGCTTCCTCATGGTATTTTCCTGAATCTCATCAATGGTCTGAAATCTCTTCCCTTTCAAAGATGATTTGAGTTTTGGAAAAAGCCAGAAGTCACAGTATGCCAAATCTGGGCTTTAGCGGGGCTGAGTCACCTGGGTGATTTGATGTTTTGCCAAAAAACTCTGCACAAGACATAATGCCTAAGTGAACGTGTTGTCATGATGAAGTTGCCAATCACCAGTTTTCCATAACTGTGGCCTTCTGAATTTGAATAGTTTCTGTGAAGGAATGTTTAAGCTTAATGCAAAATTTGATGCAAATTTGTTGCTCTACTTCCTCAGTCATTTCAATGAGATGAACACACAGTACACATGCACACTCAACAGCATCTACCACCCCCACTGACTAGTACAGTGAAGTCATCATTGTTCATGCATGTGCATTCCGGTCCACTCTCCTTGGCTACCAGGTTACATGGATGTCATGCAAACCATTCTCATTATATTAACAATAGCTGGACTTCTTCCAGACAGGCCTTGTAGATGCTTACAGTTTGCCTCTTTGCAGCACAGGTAAATTCAAGAATGCTTGCCTTATGAGTAAACATATATGAACAAATGAAAAGAAGTTAAAGGAATAAGAAAATATTAATAAAAAGTAAAAAGATGAGAAAAGGCAAGAAATAAAGAATCATTGCTTGGTACAATAGCAAGCTCACATAGCTCACTGGCATTGGAGGCAAGAAGTGAGTTTTAAGAAGTACAAGATGTATTGTAGTTTCAAGGAACAAATATTTGTTTTCAAATTAGAAAACAATTTAAATATATACTGTAGAACAATAACAGCTGACAAAACAGCATCCTAAGGAGGATTCTAACTGCAGCTGTGTAGATTAGCATTTTGAATTCTGAGACTCAATGCTTATTGTGAACAGCAGGGCAGTTTCCTCACCTGGAAAATTTGAACATACAAATTTTTTCTTGAATGTTCTATAATTCAATCAAGTAAAAGATAAAATGGTATGGAAATAATGCTACCCCAAACCATTTGTTTTATTTGACTTCATGATGCTGTCCATAAACATAATGAAGCTCTGACAATGTCACATAGCACTGGATGGAACCCAAATGCAGGAGATCATATTTCAGACATAGAGTTAGACATGATCTTTTGTGGACTGAGGATGGACAGTCAAGTATGCCCAGGACACAGCACAAATTGGATTAACTGTTTATCTCTAGTTCAGCTGGCAAACTTGCACCTTTCTGTTTAGGAATGTGTTATTTCTTGGAAGGTAGGCATAACTTGTTTGCATTGTACTTTATAGTTGGTTCACTTTCTATAAACCCCTTTCACAACAACCTTAGGAACTAGTCAGGCTTCCATGTTTTAAATGAGAAAGAGAAGGTTGGGAATGATTCATGGACATAGTAAATAAAGGTTTGAGAGTAGAACTTGTGTTTCTTCACCATACCCAGCACTCTTTCTGCTCTGCATGTTACTCTGTTCTAATTTGGGTAACTGTGACCATGAGGTCTGTCTGACAATAGGGAACTGTGTTTAGTGGCTGTTTTATGCCCCCCAAAATCCCCAATTACTATCTATCTGTTATCACAGAATATGTCAAAGGTGAGAGTATGTCATAGGAGGAAATGACTAACTACTTTTGAATTACAGTTATGTTTGCATTTTTTAGTGTATTTTACTGTTTATGCAATTACAGTACTCCCATTTTTTTCTCCTCTTTATTCCACCCTGCTATGGACCCCTTAGTCCATACTCCCCCGACCCCTTAGTTCATGTCCATGGGTTGTACATATAATTTCTTTGGCTTCTCCATTTCCTATACTATCCTTAACCTACCCTTGTCTATTTTGTACCTACCAATTACGCTTCTTATTCCCTGTACCTTTTCTCCCTTTCTCCCACCAAACCACAACACTGACAACCCTCCATGTGATCTCCATTTTTGTGATTCTGTTCCTGTTCTAGTTATTTGCTTAGTTCGTTTTTGCTTTAGGTTCAGTTGTTGATAGCTGTGAGTTTGTTGTCATTTTACTGTTCATAGTTTTGATCTTCTTTTTCTTAGATAAGACCCTTTAACATTTCATATAAGGGCTTGGTGATGATGAACTCCTTTAACTTGACCTTATCTGGGAAGCACTTTATCTGCCCTTCCATTCTAAATGATAGCTTTGCTGGATAGAGTAATCTTGGAGGTAGGCCCTTGCCTTTCATGACTTTGAGTACTTCTTTCAAGCCCCTTCTTGCCTGTAAGGTTTCTTTTGAGAAATCAGCTGAGAGTCTTGTGGAAACTCCTTTGTAGGCAGCTGTCTCCTTTTCTCTGGCTACTTTTAAGATTCTCTCCTTATCTTTAATCTTGGGTAATGTAATTATGATTGCCTTGGTGTGTGCTTCCTTGGGTCCAACTTCTTTGGGTCTCTCTGAGCTTCCTGGACTTCCTGGAAGTCTCTTTCCTTTGCCAGATTGGGGAAGTTCTCCATTATTTTTTCAAATAAGTTTTCAATGTCTTGCTCTTCCTCTTCTCCTTCTGGCACCACTGTGATTCAGATGTGAGAACATTTAAAGTTGTCCCAGAGGTTCCTCAGCCTCTCCTCATTTTTTCAAATTCTTGTTTATTCATTCTGTTCTGATTGAATGTTTATCTTTTCCTCTGTTCCAAATTGTTACTTTGAGTCCTGGCTTCCTTCCCTTCACTGTTGGTTCCCTGCATATTTTTCTTTATTTCACTTTGCATAGCCTTCACTTTTTCCTCTATTTTGTGACCATACTCAACCATTTCTGTGAGCATTCTGATTACTACTGTTCTGAACTCTGCATCTGTTAGGTTGGCTATCTCTTCATTGCTTAGTTCTATTTTTGGAGCTTTGATTTTTTGTTTCATTTGGGTCATATTTCTTTGTCTCTGGTGTGCCTGTTACATTGTAAGGGTCAGAGCCTTAGGTATTTGCCAGGGCAGGGTGACCCACATGCTGCTTTGTGGCAGTGTATGTGGCAGAGCGGTCTAAGAGGGAACAATGCCACTTGGTCAGCTCTCAGAGGCTTTCAGTCACTTCCCCTTCTACCCACAAGCAAATTGGGCCCTTTTAGTGCTAATTCCTGGGTGGGTGGATTTGTGTACATTCTAGGACCCTGAGGGCTTTCTCCATCGAACTCCTGTGAGGCTAGGAGTTTCTTCTGCAGCCACCAGCCCCACAGGTTTTTATAGCTAGAGGTTTTGTGGCTTTCTTTTCCCATGCTGGAACCCTGGGTTAGATGGCCTGTCTCACCCCCTTGTTCTTCCTCCCAGTTTAACCACATGCAAATGCAGGACCACCAGCTGCCATCCTGCCCACTAGCCTTCCACCACCACCTTGCCGCGCCCCCTCCGCCCCAGCTTCCCATCTCCATCTTCGCCCCTCCTACCCATCTGGATAAACATTTCTTCTTGAACTCCTTGATTGTTGGACTTCTATATGGTTCAATTTTCTGGCAGTTCAGTTTATTTTTTGTTTTTAAGTTTGGTGTTGTCCTTCTTTGGGTTGTGCAAGGAGGCAAAATGTACCTACCTATACCTTCATTTTGGCCAGAAGTCCCTATGTTTGCATTTTTTATTCTAATTGTTTCCTGTTTCAAAAAAAATATTTTACCTTCATTATTGTCATTGGTGCTTATTCCACAAAATGCACTATGTCCTGCAGTCTGGCATGATAGTTAAATGGCCAAGATGGGAGATCTCTCCTTCTGGGAAGACACAGAACCATGCAGCCAAGATTAATGCACTTCAAGGGACAGTGTCAGGGCTGTGGATGGGTTTCTAATGCCTTTGAGCGGAGACAGTCCTTGGTTCCTGGCCAGGGGAGACCCCATGCACAAATCCCATAGCCTCAAAGAATGTGTCTTTATGAAAAAGAATAGAAACTTCTCCCTGCAGCTTAAGAAACCAGGGAGTAAATTCTGTGTCCACCCTGGACCCTGAATGTACACTCAAAACCTCAGAGCAAGGTTAATAATAGTTGTGGTCCCTAAATTTATGAATATGCACAGTTCAGAAGCCCTGCTCAGAAATTAATATGTATATATGGATTCAGGACTTAAGCCATGGAAAATATAAAGAAGTTCTCTGAGGACAATGACAGTTTCACAAGCTAGAGATCATGGGTTTCCAGCAGAAAAGATAAAATTAATTCTAGCTCTAGATAAAACTACAATGGAAAATTATAAATTACATGGGTAGATATACAATATAAGAGGGTAGCCAGCAGATATGCTCCCAAACCAGAATTATTATTTTCAAAATTAAATTACTTCAAAACAATTTATTTAAGTCTCTGACAATTCAAAAAGATTAAAATAATTGAAAGAATTTAAGTGATTAAGAAAGAAAAGAAATTCATAGTGAAAGAACAAAAACTGTATTTAAAAATGAAAACTTTGATAATTTACAGTTAGAATTTTATAATTAAAAAGCATAGAGTACTTGATATAAAAAAACAATTTATTTGTTGAATAGTAGATTGACTAGGTGCAGCAGAAGAGAATCTGTATACTAGAAGATATATAGAAGGGAAACAACTAGGTAAACATAGAAGGATATAGAGATGGAAAATAGGAGATTTAGCACATAAAAAGAAAAAGTCTGAATGCAACCAAAAGGAATTTCAGAGGAGAGAATGGTGACCTAAGGAGGCAGCAGCAATATTCAAAGGTGGGAATTGTCCAAACTGAAGACATATATGCATCATCAGATTAAAGTTCACTGAATCCTGAGCAGAATAAATAAAACTAAATAGCCATAAAGACACACCATGGTGGAAATGAAGAGAATGGACTGAATCAACAAAAGGCTTATTCTAAGCCCATCACACACCCATTTTTTGTTTTACCCTTAACCGTATCACTAATACCCATAATTTTGATTACTACCTATATATAGTGAGCTTCTGCTTTTAAAATTCTAGCCCAGACGCATATATACAACTTCACTTGGATATATCAAAAATACACTCAGATCCAGTGCTCAAGAACAACCTTGTCATCATTCCTGCTGGCCACTGCCCCACTCAACCACCACTATTGTCAAAGCCATTCTTCTTCATTACCTGATTTTCTAGTCTTCTCTCAGAATACTGGGTTTTTCCTAAAAGTAAAAATCTATACTTCCCCATTCCACTGCTATAATCTTTGACTATGTCAGTCTTCTACTCCCGGCTCTTCACTCTGGCTAATTTGAAAGAGGAATGGAGAGTAGCTTTAAAAATACACAGCACATACTCTCCACCCACACTCCTCGCTCTCTTCTTCAAACAGCCCCTCAGTAGCCTCTGATCCTTAGAGGGCTATTAAGACCTATATGGTCTGGTCTTTTCACCTCTCTGTCTTGTTCTCTTCTGTCCAGCCTGATTGGTCACTTCTCCCTGCTCACTCTCTGTCCCTATCTGCCTCCACAACTGGACATCTTCTGATTGAACTCTAGTCCTCAGTCCCCAGGGAAATCTTGCCTGACTCCCAATTTGGTCACACTTCTCTGCAGCATGCTTTCATGAAAATCATGACCTTTTATTCATGTCATTTATGACATTAGTATACAGCTCTCTCTAGACTATAAGCTCCAAGGGAACAGATGCCACTTTCTTGTTAATCTTTTTATATTCAACACTTAACACAACACCTTGCACATTAATGGCATTAAAAAATATTCCTGCCCTGGCCAGCATGGCTCAGTTTGTTGGAGTGTTATTCCTTAACCAAAAAGTTGTGGGTTCAATTCCCAGTCAGGGCACATGCCTAAGTTGCGGTTTGATCCCAGGTCTGGGAACATAGGCTCTCCGGTCCAGGTGCATACCATCCGCTGTGCACAGGCATACAGAAGGCAACCAATTGATTCTTCTCTCTTGCATTGTTGCCTCTTTCTCTCTCCTCCTCCCTCCCTTCCTTGTTCTCTAAAAACAATGAAAAAGTATCCTTTGGTGAGGATAAAAAAATATATATCCTTTTAATGAAGGATTTTCACAGGTCCTTATTTTTATAATTATGTTCCAAATACTTGATGGAATCAGTACTTTTCCAACATGAACTCAAACACCATGCTGACTTACTAATATAGCAAACACATCTCCTGCAGACATAGGCCTCTGCCAGCTGTGAACATCAAAACATTTACTGTTAAAAGTGAGTCTGGCTCTAGTTGCTTTCCCCCTGTGTGGCTGTGCTCAGCTTGCACATTCATTTATAACATTTATCTTTCTCCCTCTTATGATGGTTTGCTTAGGAAAGAGCTGGATATGTACTTCCTTAAATCATTTTGCATCTGCTGCCAGCAAGTAACCCATGCTGGTCCTTCTTTGGGACTCTTTTCTGGCCATCTGGCCTCTTCCTGAGGAACCTCACTGCCTTCTGGTTGGATGCAGAGTCTGCCAACTAGGGGTGTGCACTTTCCAATTCTACTCCAAGAGTTGCTAATTTGTTTTTATTTTCCTGCTGCAAAAGTTCCTGACCATAAGTAACTCCAAATGTGTGATAATGACATAGTAGGAAAGTAAAAGTTGGGATTCAGGATTTATTTTTCATTCAAGTGAAATGAAGCTGAAGTGGTCATGGTAGGCATCACTGGGAAGGCAACACTAGGTCACACCTTAAGGGAGAATAATTGCAATCACACATGAAAATCCTCAAATCTTCTCTATTGAAGGAGAAGTGTTCAATTCAAGTTGGGCTTCAGTTCAGTTGATGTTGCCTTGTTATCTCCCACAGGCATGTCTGCTAACCAAACTACAATAGACTGATTGGGTCCCCCTAAATTTGCACAAGGGGGCCCTAATGTCCAAAGTAATGATATTTGGAGGTGGGGCCTTAGGGTTTTGATCGAGTTTGGATGAGGACATAAAATTAGAGCCCCCATGATGTAGTTGCTTCCCTTCTAAGGGAAAAAGGGGCAAGAGCACTGTCTCCCAGCCATGTGAGGACACAGCAAAAAGGCAGCAACTTCATAGTAGGAAGAGTGAATTCACAGGACCAAACTATACTGGCTCCCTGATCTCAGACTTCCAGCCTCCAAAACTGTGAAAAATAAATTTTTGTTGCTTAAACCACCCAGTCTATGGTGTTTTGTTATAGCCCAAGCTAAGACACAAACTTCCCAGTCTATACATAACCTCCCACAGGTCTCTGTCGCATGTACCTAATTACTAGTATAAAACGCCCACTTCCTAAGCTTTTTATCCCAAATAAAAGAGTGCACTTCCCTTTAGAAATAAGCTTCCACCTGGACCAGCTGATATAACTGGAATTATTTTATGAAATGTGTCCAGTTGTCTCTCACTTTCCCTGAGTTCTTCAGAGCTGCCATTTGAGAAACATCCCATTATTTCTACCAGGACTGAAAAGTGACTCTTCTTTCCCACAGACATCTGTTGGGTAACATCCACTGTGTCACACTTTGGAGTACACACCATTACCCTTCTCTAAGGAAGTGTTTGGCTTAAAGAGGATATGACTATAATACTACTTTCCTTTCTCTACTTAAAGAAATCCTGCCTAGGTTCTTGCAAGCTACTGTTGGAGGAAAAAAAAAGAAAAGAAAAACCTGTCCTCTGCAGCTGATCAGCACCAGGAGCTCTCACTACAGCTCACTGGATTAGAGAGGGGAGAACCAGGGCCTGAATATTTTGGTCCCTAGGACTGTTGAGATGGTATCATATGAGGATTTGCTAAGCATTTTCAGCCCTATAAGTACAAGATAAATTAAGTGGTAGCTATATGTACTGGTGGTAAAAAGTTCTCCCTCAACCACCTCCTGCCTCTCTCAGCCTAGGTGTAGACCTGTAGCTTATAGGTTGAATTCTCTGCTAATGCAGAGAGCTGATTCTCTCAAGAGCCTACTCAAGACTGAGAGTTTGCCTCACCCATGTGAGAAGCAGTCTGTTGGCTGAAGATGCTTTCAACTGAAACAATAACAGTAACTGTAATGAACAAGGGTGTTCAAAGATAGTCATCTTCCTTGTTCTAACAGGAGGATCAGTCCACCAATGAGGAGACAGCATTGCTGATATAGCATCATCTACCTGGCTATAGTTTGATCTCAGGTGCCATGGTTGGTAATTGTAATTTCTCCAACATTTCCTTCTTAAAGTGTCCCCCAAGCAATTTTGAGGGGCAGCATGGCCTAGCATAACAGAATTTCTCTCAAGTCAGACCTTCAGATTTCAAGTCTGCAATTTTAACAGTAGCATGATTTTTGACATTTCTTTCTTTCCCTGTGCTTCAGCTTCCTCACCTGTAAACTGAGGACAAGAAAAGTCACTGTGTCATGAAGTGTTTGAGAGTGCTAAAGAGTTAATATATGCAAGTCTTCAGACCAGTAACCAGGACATAATAGTGAGTGATCTATTGTTCTGTAGCTAAATACCCAAGTGGCTTAAGACAACAACCTTTGAATGCTCATGAATTTGGGAGTTAAGAATTCATTCAGGGCTCAGCTGGAGGATTCTGTGCTCCTCAGTAGTATCAGCTGCAGGATGGACTGGCTGATCTGAAAACCTAATTTGACTTCTCTTAGATATCTGGTTTCTGGGCTCAGACGACTCAGAAATGAGGACTGTGGGCTGGGGCAACTACAAGCAACTTTTCCATGTGGTTTAGGCTTTATCACATCATGACAGTCTCAGAAAGTGGGACTTCTTACACAGCAGCTCAGAACTTCAAGAGTGAGTATCTCAGTGAACAAGGCAGAAATGGCATGACCTTGATGATCCAGCCTTGGACATCGCACACCACCCTTTCTGCTGCATTTTTGGTAACAAGTAAGGCACCAAATCCAGCCCTGAATCAAAAAGAGAGGAATTAAACTCTACCCCTTAATAAAGGAAGTGTAAGGTCACACTGTAGAAGCATATGTCATCAGAAATATTGCTGTAGTCACCTTTGGAGGGTACAATTTACCACAGAGAGCAAAATGGTTTAACTGTCATTTTAATTACATTTTTAATATCATCTATGTGGGCAACAGAGGGTTAGGAAATAACAATGACCTTGCTTAATGTATGAGCATGTGGAAGTTCAGTAGAACAGCTTAGTTTGCCCATAATCATCTCCTTAATTCAAAGTGTGTTTAGAACCTGAAGCATCATGAACCCTGAACAATCTACTGATTTGCCTAAGTCCTCTGAGAATGATGTTTAGGTGTCTGGGTGCAACTACGTTAAATAATACTCCTTTCTCCTTTGGGAAAGAAGGTTAATCTTTGCATTTCAAGATATAGGAAGCTGCAAGGACTAATCCATGAGGACTCAGTTTTCTAGATGACTTATCTCTTTTCCTATTGAGCAATCTGGGGAGGAGTTATAGAGCAGGAGGAAGAAGCTCAGCATCAGACAACTAGGTTGGACACCACACCTTCTGAGGCTCTTTCCACAAAGCTGTGTTGCTTCTTCTTGGGAGCCAGTGTATCTGTGTACTGTTCTACATGGTACTATCATGATGAATTCATGGCACTATGTATTTGTCAAGCCCATGGAACTTTACAGCATGATGGATGAAACTTAATGTATACTAATAAAAAAACTGAATATGAAGTCAGAGCTTACCAGGATAGAATGCAGATTGTGACAAAATAATCTATGTTACAAATAGATGAAACAACCTAACTGAAGTGGGTGGGGAGAGAATGTCAACCTAAGTAACTTCAGAGATGAGTTAAGACTATAATACAAAAGGCCAAAAGAACTGTACATAAGCATTAAACTCTAGTTGATAAAATTACTTCCCATGCAGATACAGATAAATAATTCTGAAACTACTATAAATTTGTACCAAAATTAAACACTTAAGTAAATAAATAGCAGATGGTTGGAGCCATGTTTCTCACTGTTGAAATGGAAGGTTAAGAGAAGCAAGAGAAGAAGGCTAAAATGATCTGTGTTAATGGATTACAGCCAGAAACTAATCATTATTAATATTTAGCTTAATATAGATACAGATAAATACATATAAAATAATTATACATATAGAAATATTTCTATATATAAATATGTAGAAATATGTTAATTTCTACACATAAAATAACATGAATGCATACACATATATATTACCCATTTCTTAGCTCTTTTGCTTAGAAAATCCAGAGTCAATGACACCCAGTAGCAACAATCGCACCCAGTTCTCAGATCTTGGTTTCTAATACCATTTTCCAATGGAAGGAAACAGAAATCCATGGGGAAATGGCTGATTCTAGGACCTGGGCACAAAAACATACAGGATGAATCTTGGGCAGCATCTTCTGGTGCAAAGAAGGAAATGCACTCCACAATCAAAAAGATAAGGACATGTCACAGGAGCCAGCCTAAAAGAGCCCTCAATGGCCAGTCTTTGAACTAATTTTAATTTTTATGTGTATTTGATTTTTATTTTCCCCATAAAATAGAGTTATAATATTTATATGGATGGTTGTTGTGACAAGTATTAGCAACAATAGCACACTAATCTACTGCTTTATGTCAAACACCATACCAACACTTGTTGCATATTATTTTCTTCTTTGCATGAAATCATTATTATTAATTCTGCTTTCTCCAATAATGTATTATGACAAAATTTAAAATACAGAAAACTTAAAAGAACTTATAGTGAGCACCTATATATCCACCATCTCAGTTTAAAAACCAGCGTTTTTCAATATTTATATTATTAGGTATCCATTCATCTATCCATTTATCTATCTTTTTAAAAACGCATTTCAGTGTAACTTGCAGGCACTCCCTGTTAAACATGTCTGCACGTGAATTCATTAATGTAGGTTAAGGAAAGAAAAAGAAGGAATTGAGTTTCAGTCAGGTGAACTTATCCAAGATCACACAACTGGTGGATGACAGAGATTCTGACTCCTGTACTGTGATACGTACTCATGGATGGAAACTACTGCTGTCATTCTCATTCTATAGGCAAAAGTCCCACTTCCTTTCTGGAAATAAATGGGGAGGAGATAATAGATTTTAAGAGCCAGGAGAGGAAAATCAGGTCTTTTTCTTTAAATACCCCTTTGGGAAAAAGAAAAATTCTTAGAAAAAAATGAATGCTTGGACACATGTAACAATTAGCCATATGTGGGTGCAGGTTGGCCAGTGTCTACACCACATGCAGGGGCACCCCATTGTGTGTGTGTTTCATCCCTTTTGTGGTGGTTGTTTTGTGTCACTGAAAATCTATCAGGGTCCTAGTTTGATGCCACCACAGAATTTGTGGGTCCTCTCTTTGTTATCTGCTGAAGAAACCCTTAGAACTTGAATTTGTTTTTGTGCACAATACACATTCTCAAGTTTGTTATATTGTGGTTGACATGCTAGTCCTTTTGTTCTCTTTTCAGTCCCTTCTACAGGAAACCAATTATATAATAAACAAAATACCCTTGTTTTAAAAAGTCTTTTCACAACAAAGCCACTAGATAACCATGAAATATATTACTTTAATGATATAAAGGAAAGCTTGTTTCTTCAGGAGAGTAGAAACAATCAAAGTTTTAAGTAAAATTTAAAAATACAGTGTTATTTATTATACTGGAAATATAGAAAAAAATAAATGCTTTAAAATGTGAATAATTAAATAATTATATTATATCCATATGGTGAGATATTAGGTAGCTACAAAAAAACTGTGCTAAAGAGACATTGCTAATTACATGAAAAATGCTCAAGACACCAGTTATAAAAGGGCAAATTTTAACACTTGATTTTAACTATATGTAAAATAATATATTTAAAAAACTGGAAAGAACAGGCTAAACTCTTAAATATTACTTCTGAAATTTCCCTGTGTTTTCACATAATTGTTTTGGACAATTAATGCATTGTCCAAAATTTCAATGGTGGGAAACAAAAAAGATTACTGAGTGATACTGTGGGTGCCATTTTTCCTAGACAACATGTCAAGTTAACAACCCAATATGTCTCTCAAAATGTGGGCAGCCTGAGAAGTGTTAGTCTCCTGTCATTAGTATGAAGAACCTCAAATGCAGGGATACCAAACCATTCTTTCAGCAATGCAGAGACTGGGCCGCTTCCTAGAGCCCAGGGCTCTATTGTCAGAACGTTTGTGTGGGTGATAATATATCCTGATCTGATCATTTTCTTTAGAATCTGGTCCAGAGCCACAGGGACTGGACACATGACTTCTGTATGCTGATAAACTGTCTCGGTCAATGTAGTGAGCTTGGAGCTAGAAGCCACACCTGCCTGGTTCCTGGTTCATGGCTGTGTTGGAAATGAGTCCCTCACTGGCCACCTGATGATCCTCTTCTGAGCCTGTTTACACTATCCCTGGCCAGCACTCATCTCACAAAGCATGCTGCACATGCTTGTGCTGCACGTATGAATCTCTCCTGTTTCCTCACTTCAGATTTTGGCACATGATACTCAGTGTTATAATTATGTGCACGGCAGCCTCTGTCAGTCTTGCAGAGTGGATTATGCCTCCTTCACATCTATTTACTGGACCCTCCTGTTCATTATCCTGCACCAGCCACCCCTGATGAGAGGAGGTGTGTGAGGAGAGGAGGGTGGTTCTCCAGGCTTCTTAGAACAAGGCCTGAGAACTTGACCATTGGCCTTCAATATTTTTTGCACTACCCCTAAGTACAGTTCATAAATTACACAGTGTGTTCACTCTGTGGACTTGGAAAAGGAAAGCATCACATCCCAAGTTGAGACACACAGGGAGCCTTTCATGTCAGACGTCGGAGCCCTGGCTTCCCACTTAGTATGCCATTTATCCTGACAACTACCTTTCCTTTTTCCTTCTGGTTGGTTGGTTGTTTGGTTGGTTGGTTGGTTGGTTGGTTTCGGTAGCAACTGCATTCACAAATTTTCATCCAGTAGTACACTTATCAATTATATTTTTACCTTCCACTATATTGCTGTTCTTAATATATTTGAACATTTGTCAGTTATTGTCCCTTCTTTTAAAAATCCAGTTTCACACCAGCAGCTGAAAGGTAGGGGTAATTCCTTGCCTGTGAGGCAGGGAGCAGACCTGCAGCCTCTCAAGCTTTACTTATCGGGTATCTATTTGTTTCCTTTTGAACCTGATCTTCCCAAGGAGGGTAAGAAGGGGTATGTCTCTCAAATATGGTGTTGTCATGGTAATGCACAAACTTTGACAAACTTGCTGCAGTTCACTCTCATTTCTGTGTTATAGGAGGTGAAGTGAGGCCAACTTTTTCTTCTTGAGACTCAGAAAGACACCTCCCCATGAAGTCCCACTATTTTTGTTGAGCAGCAGTGGCTTGGGTGTCAGTTTAGGCTTCCAGCTTTTTGTTTGGTGTCCAACTCTTTGGCTAAGCCTGAGTGAATTGTGACTTGTCTGCCAAGTCTGCCAGCCTTACCCAAGTCTGCCACTCCCTTACCCAGGCAGCAGGTCTTAGTGCCTGGATCCTCCCCTTTCCATGAAAGCTGGCTTGCTCCTGTTGCATCTCAGTTCTATGTCACTAACTCTCTCAGCCTGCAGTGTCACTGAGGTGGTTAGCTTTGGTACAAGTTGACAATGCTGGGTTGTACTGTTGGCTTTTCTTCTGTGAGTGAGGAGTAAGCAACAATTGCTTTGCTTAGGAGGCCCTTTCACATTCATCTTTTATGACCCCTGTGTGAGGTTAGAGAATGTAACATCTAGAGGGAGCACTCTCTCTCTCTGATTCTCTGAAAAGCCAAGTGTTAGTCCCAGCTTGGCCATTAACCAGCTGTGGCCTTGGTCAAAGCATTTAATCTCTCAGGGTCTCGGCAGTTTCTAAGATATTTCCATTATGGTCCTGAATTGTATCCAGGAAGTACTGACTACAGAAAATCTGTAGGGGGTTGAGAGGTATTCTGGGGCAGAGGGGAGCCTCAAAGGGACCTGGAGTGGTCTATACAAGATAACTTGGTGGGCAGAGGGCTATAGCCTGCCTGCCTGCCCTGTCCCTGCACCATTTCTCCTAGTGAGACCTACCCCCTCTAATACTGTACCTCTGGACAGTGCCCGATGGGGGATCATCTGTTCTACAATTGTTTGTTTGTTTGTTTTGTTTCTGGAACATGTGCCTTCTCCTTTCCTTGGACTAATGACTTGGTATGTATCACATCAAGGGATACTAGCATTTGAAAAGGCTCTCCCCTGTGCCAGTGGGCACGGGGAGTCCACATTTTGATGAAGATTTTTTTAGGTTAGCAAGAGGTTTCATGAAGAGGATCTGAGGGCTAGGTGAGACTTGAAGACATACATCTCTGAATTGTGGATTGTCATTGCTGGCCCACTTTTCCTACCTTTTCAATGCCATTGCTTTTCACAGAGGTTGCTAGAGTGTAAGGAAAGGGGGCAGGTGATGGGATTGTTGCTCTGGGCAGAAGGAATAAGTTACCATATGGCTGATATCATATGAGACACACACACACACACACACATAGTGTGTGTTATTGCTTTTATTTGGCACTATGCTGTATGTAGTGGATCCTGTGGGTGCTATGCCCAGACACCCTTTTCAAGGCCAATGTCCCGTTGTCCCCCAGTTGTAGGGAGGATGAGTTCTGATGGCTCATAGTGGCATCTCTCACAAGGCACTACCTTCAGCTATAGGGAACTGCTTTGTCCAAGGTTTTCCTCCAAGGAAATGTTGGACCAATGACTGGCTAATGTAGAGAAGAAACTTCTCAAAAGGATTTTGAAAGTTCTCTGTGGGACTGACTGAGGTCTCAATGGCAACTTAAGATTTCCCACTGCATTCCAGGATGCAATATGAGTTTATTTATATGATCAAGATAAGTTTCCCCACCCTGACTGGTGTGGCTCAATTGATTGGAGCATCACCCCATAAACTGAAGGGTCATGGGTTTGATTCCCAGTCAGGGCACATGCTGGGTTGCATGTTCTGTTCCCAGACAGGGTGCATACAAGAGGCAACCAATCAGTGTTTCTCACATCAATGTTTCTCTCTCCCTGCCTCTCCCTCCCTTCCCCTCTCTCTAAAATCAATAAACATGTCATGAGGATGGTGGGGTGGTGAGGAAGACAAGTTTCCCCTATAATGTTAGTATAAAATTGTTTTAAAAATATCTATGATGAAAATTATTTTCCACAATAATAGAACTTTCCTATTTGTACTACTGCCACATATGGCAGGAATATGGATATAAATTTTCGCCAACAATCACCTTTGATTGAAACATAATTCCCTCTAAAATCCAGATAATAGTGAATGCACAGTGATGGGAAGACAGCTGAATAAATTCCAAATATATTCATATGAATTGCACCTCAATGTTAAAAACAACAATATGAGTTAACTAAGAAATTGGAAAGGTGTTCTGTGGTATTGTCAGTGAAAATATTGAGATGCCACAAGTGTATAGAATCTTATCCAAGCACAGTAAAGTATATACTTATACATACCTTATTCTTAGGAGTTCTATTCTTAACTGTATACCCAACAGAAATATGTCTATGTGGTCATTGAAAAAGTACTACAATATTTATGTTCATAACAGCCATATTTATAAAAACCTAAATGCTTTTGCACAGGAGAATGGATAAATAAGTCATAGTACATCATGCAGTAGGACACTAAAGAATAAATAATGTATAACTGCATGCAACGGGAATAAATCTCACAGAGTGAAGGAAGCAAGTATTTACACTATAGGATCTTTTGCAGGAAATCACAAAGCAGGCCATAGTAATCTACATCACTAATTTTTAACCTTTTTCATCTCATGGCGCACATAGGCTAATTACTAAAATTCTTCAGCACACCAAAAACTATCTACCTTTTTTATCATTCTGACAAAAATAGGTATAATTTTTAATCCTTCACACTGGATGGCTATTGTGTTGGCTGTTCTCATTATTTTATTTGACAGTCTAAGGGAAAAGAGGTCCCTAACTAAAAAGCCTGGTATTGCATGTTTTAAAAATTGCCGTAGGCACACTGGTTGAAAATTGCTGGTCTAGGCTGTTGTAAATAAGTGCCAGTGACAGGGATGGGGCAGTGGAAGGCTTTCAGGTGGTAATACTGTTCTGTTCTTGGCCCAAATGATGGTTACATGAACCTGCGCTCATTGTAAAATTTCACCAGCTGTACATTTATGAAATTATAAATTGTGCACTTTCTCTATGAATCTTATACTTAGTATGTGTGTGTGTTTATGTAAACAAATGTTTAAAAGAATTATGGACACAGGAAAAACTGGTATACAAACATATGGCCATTTACAATGTTAAAATTTAAGAAATGGAGATGGTGACAACTTTCAGTCCCTCTGATTTTGTCTATAATTTAGATTTAATAATAGAAGTTATTATTATTACTCCCTAACAACTTGCACTCTGAGCACCTGTGGCACCCAGAAGAGAACAGGGGTGCAATGGGGCAGCATGAGTAGAAGAGTAGGGAGGAGGTTGCTTTGAGAATGTGGGTGATGGCCCTGAGCCCCAGTCACCAACCTGAGTAGTGGTGAGAGGGCACCAGGAGTCAGGGCTGAGTGGAAGACACCCATTTTCCCTGCCCCAGAGACTCCCATTTTATTTGGATTACTCTTAAGAATCCTGTGCTCTCACTGGAAGAGTCTCAGCCCCTAATTCCCCTTCTTACAGCAAAGAAAACTTGAGTCTGTGGAGAGACCAAGGCAGGTTTGTCTCCGGAAGGGGGCAAGAGCATGAAACTGCTTAAGGCTCAGTTGCAGGGAGCAAGACCCATTGGGAAGGCTTCTCATGAGCTGAGTGGCTTCAAGACTTTGAGATTTCTCTAATCTCATCCGGAGAATGGAGAGATGATAGTAGCTCAGGTGTCCTGCATGGTCCTAGAACAACAGATGTTGTTCCAGTGATGTTTATATTGTTGAGATTGTGATCCCTGTAAAATAAGACCCACAGAAGGGGTGACCTTAATGATAGGAACCTGCAGATATCTCTGTAGGAAGTCCCCTACCCCTGAGTACAGTGATACAAACCAAGGACAGGTAGGGTTGGCTCTGTGAAAACCCATGCATGTGAACCAATGTTTGAGTCGGGTGTTACCCAGGCATAGTTGGTACATTTGTTTCATAACTGATATCCTTTAGGCCATTCAGACCTAACTAACAACAGGTATTTTTTGATGGCTTAAAATAGAATAGTTGCTTAAAAAGGGCAATGGTGGGAGGGCAGGTGGTAGGTCCATAAAAATATGCCTGGAATTAGATAAACATAAGGAAAGAAATGTGTGTTGAGGCTTGTACGTGAGACCACCTGCCTCTGAGAGGCTTTCCTTCCTCAAGGTATATTATGTCTAAATTATCTTGTTATACAAAATATTAAACTGAGTCTGCCTATCTTTCAAGCACAGCTCTGAGTGCCTTGTGAGGGCATAGCAAATGTTAGGCAGTAATAAATAACAGAAATAAACTTCGTGATAATACAAAGAAATGTAATCCAGCCAGCTATTGGTACTAGAAGAAAGATAAGCCATCACGTCCCCAAAGTACTATAAATTTCTGAAGAGGTGGTTCTTGAGGCAGCAGGCATCTTTGGGAGCCCATCACACATCTTAGAGCATGGTTTCCAGTGTTGGCATTTTCTGCTAAGGCCCTTCAGTTGTGCCTGGACCCAGGCCCTCAACAGGAGCAGAGAGAATGTGTCTCTGGTTTTTGTGGAATGTGGAAACATCAGACTTACCTGTTCTTACCCCTAAAATAAATTTGCAAGAAAAACAAAGCAACGGGGATATATTTCAGGGAAAAATCATGATTTTTCCAAAACCTCAAACAATAGTGGGTGTTTTAAAAACTCACACATAAATGAAAACTTTGGCAAAAACTTAAGGGAGACTGAATCCAAAGCTAAAAGAAATGTTAACCCAAGGTTCCTGGGCCATCCAAGAGGCACCAGAGCCCAGGTCCTTTAAAACATCTTTGGGTTGGCTCAAGAAGGGGACATGGTTACATACCAAGAGATGGAGTTCAATTTAGAGGTCCTTGCCTCAGTGTCACCAATCTGCAGTTGGTGCATCTCCCAATGAGAGATTCCAAATATAAAGGAGACCTGTGTACCCCCAAAATACGGGTAACCTTGTGTCAGGCTGTGGAAGTCCAAAAACCTCCCATAGTTATCATGGGTCACCAGTTTCCTTCATCTAACTGTTTCCCTCTCTCCAAGCTGACATTGAACCAAGCTGGGGTGGGAGGTAAAATAAACTCACACATAAATACACATAAAGCAGGCATGTGTGGAGTCAATTTTCCAGGGACCTGAGGAATGCCCCACATGCAATGTATAGACTGGCAGACACCTTGAACTTCAATTGTAGGCATTTAGGCTTTGTTGTTGTTGTTCATGCCAACACTAGGGTTCTTCTCCCTAACATCTCCCCCCTGTAGGATCTTACGCCATGTATTTTCTCCTGGACCTATAGCCACCTGTGTTCAATAGCCACAGATGGCTAGTGACCACCAGGCTTGATAGCATAGACATAAAACATCTCCATCAATCACCCTCCTCGACATCATTCTGGACAGTCACTCTCCAACCTCTGTTTTCTTGGCTGTGCCCTCCTCCCTGCTCCTGCCTCTTGTACTCCCCAAGGAGCAAATAGAGGTTTCCTTCTGTCATGCAGAGCTTTGTATCATGCCCACACAGAGATTGCCAAATCCTTCCAGGTGCTCAGCAGAGCCAAACCGGCCTCACCATCCATAATATAGAGCCACGGCTTTAAATATTTTCTGTCCAGATACACCTGATTATGTCATCTTCATCAACTTGTTGAGTCTACATAAGACCAGTGATTATCAGCTGAGAGGATGCTTCTAAGGGGCTACTTTATGGAGTGGAAGTGTTTCTGGCTGAAGGATGCTGTGCTTAGAATGATGGGAGAAAAGACCAGCAGCCACTGCATAGTCCTCTGTGGCTCATTCATTGAATGAACATGCACTGAGACCATTTAGGCACGTGAAACATACAGCCCCTGCTGGGTGAGGCACCCAATATAGAGGGAGACAGACAAGAACAAGTGCAAGTTCATGGGGTGGTGTGTGCTGGGATGGAAGCCTCAAGAGTCCCCCCAGGGCTTTTCCCCCAGCAGAGGGCAGATCAAGTTCACATGAAGATATTATAGATGAGTTAGGGGTTCAACTGATGATAAGTGATGAAAACACCACTGCGAATATAAAGACCTCCACAGAGCAGTCTGGAGAAGGAAGCCTGGGGCATGCCTCACTTTCTGAATCTCATTTTCATCTATGTTTATAGGGAAATTAGCATCTCATTTCCTTTTCTTACAGTTTCAAAAAATGAGTTTCTCTATCCTTTATTGACACTTATTACCTGTTCATTTAACTCTTGATAGAATCATTTCTAAAGGTATCTTGGGGTGCAAAAGTCGATTTTTTTTAAACTATGCTTTCTTCCAATTATTGACCCTCCCCACAGATATGTACTAAGCTGACTGTCAGCAAAAAGCACAGCTTATTTTGGCCTATTTTGTACATTATATGAATAGAATCAAGTGTTATATTTCCTCTGATCAATATTATGTTTCTAAGATTTATTTCATTACTATTTTTGGGTACCATTATTATTTTTCCTTTTCATTGTCATTGGACATTTGACTGGTTTTTCATTTGGGGGCTATTGTGATTAAGATTTCTATGGATATTGTTGTAGATGCCTTTTGGTTAACATATGCAGAATTTCTGTTCAGTATTCACCAAGAAGGGAATTGTTATATAATGTATCTATAAGTTCAACTATAAGAATTTTCTCTAATTAGTGAGACAAATTTTATACTTTCACCAGGAGTGTATGACAATTTTACCTTTTCCACATTGTTGCCAACATTCTGTACTGGATCTCTTCACCAGTTGGTAGTTGGTAGCAGTGGCATGCCTGCACATTGGGAAGGAGGCTTTGGTCTCTTCTCCTCCCCCATCCTCCAGCAGACAAACGTGGTGTCTGCCATTTTGAAGTGAAGCTTAGTGAACAGAGAGAGTCTTATCAAACTTGGACTGTCATATGAGGTCTCATTCCCTTTGGGCCTGCAAAGCATGTACAACTTTATTTCTCATCTGGACATTTTGGTGGATGATTTGCAGACCAGCCCCCGCCCCACCATCTACATTCTGAATCATCAACTCCAGTTTACTTGAGACAAGGTCATGTGTTTTTCATCAGTATTTTCTGAAGAGGTCCACTTGTGTCTGTCCCTCAAATTGTTCCAGGTGCTCAACAGAGTCCCCCCAGGGCTTTTCTGAATCTCATTTTCATCTATGTTTATAGGGAAATTAGCCAAACAGGCCTCACCGTCCATAATATAGAGGCATGGCTGTAAATGTTTTCTGTAAATATTATAGTTGGGCCCCACTGGACAGGATAGAACACAGTCTCCATGGCAGCCTACATCTGGACCCTGGGAAACATCCAGGTCTCCCTTTCCTGACTCACAGGGAAGACCTGGCCTGTCCCCACAGTGCAGTACTCCTCTTGGTTTGGACCCTGAATTTGATGGTCTGCCCACCTCTTCCTTTTAAATTCTCCAGGCAGGAATTGGTCACCTGCCCTCTGTGCAGGGGCTTCAGCATGCCAAAAAACATCAAGGTAAATTTTTTAGGTAAGCCTGGGACCACAGGTGAGGAGAAGGGGAGACATGACAGGGAGTTGGTGAGGACAGCCTGTCTAATCCTATAGGCAACACCTGACATGCCAAGAAGCATCAGAAGAAAGCAGGGCCTGAAATCAGGTCCACAAGAAGGAGCCCATCATGTGATAAAACCACCCCCTAAATGTTACCAATCGCAGGTTCTGTAACCAATAGATATGTCTGTGAGTAAATACAGCATAAGAATTAAAAAGTCCCACCTGAGGAATATAAATTTGACTTTATTACTCTACAAACCGATCATTTCTCATCATGCAAATCTGAGCAAAATGAGCTTTAAATGTGTATAAAGAGTATTCTACCTTCTGATAGCATGTTCCTCTGGGAAGGTGGTTTGTTCTGGCAGCTGTCCCAGCTTCAGGAGTCATGACTGTTGGTACACATTGTGTCTGACTTCACACTTTTATCTACCACAACATGGTTTTGGTGGTAGATATTTCAAAGTGTTTGTCCTTGTTGTGCACTCTGTTTATATAATCATTTCCTTGGGTTAAATAGCACATTACTCAGGGAGAGAAAGTGGTTGTTTTCATGAACTTTAGCACTAATGTTTTAATTTTGATCTTCACTTTAAAAATCGAGTTTTCTATGTATCCTCGCAACCAGGTAAGTGAAGGTAGCAATACAATTAAAAAACCAGAGTGCACATTCAATGTTTCAATGTGAAATGTTCCAGTGAGCTAGGAGTGAGCTCAGCACCTCCTGAGTGTGAGTTTAAAGGACACTTCTTTTGTCTGGGCTGTGTTTGAACCTCAAGCTCAGTAAATTCCCTAGAGCCAAGTGTTTCTTGGATTCTGACCCCAGATTACCGTGTTCTGATCCTGAGCCCTGTGATAAAGCTTTCTCTACTTCTGCTGTGACTCGTACTCAAAGACTTCATAAGGGTGGAAGTTATGGCTCCCTGGATCCCACTGAGTCCCCACTAGCACACAGAAATTGCAGCTGGGTGCTGTTCAGAACCTTGACAGCCACCTGCACTTTTTGTTTTCTGAGCAAAAGTCCCCCCAAAAGAAAGTAACATGCACTTCACTGGTGACCTGTGGGCAAAAGGGCAGAGAAAGAATATTCAGCCACAAGGGAGGTCCCTGCCCAAAGAGGGAACGGGTGTTCTTCTACTATTTTTAGAGCATGAACGGGATTGCAGATGGGGTTAGAGTCTGGATGGTGCCACCCACAGTCACCCTCCCTCCATCCAACGCACTGGCCCTTGGGGTTCTGCCTTCATGATGACTGAGGATGTACTGAGAGAAAGCTGTCTGTAGGCTACCTGCCTTTGAAATGTGAGCTCCTGAGAGTGGAGCAGCACTTGCCATATTTTGCCATGTATAGTGCACTCCTGGGTATCGTGCGCATGCACATTTTTGGTCTAAACTTTCAGGGAAAAAAGCCTTTCGTTTTAATTTTTCCTTTATTATTTATTTATATTTAGATACTTATTTTTTGTATTATAAGGGAATTTTAGCATTTATTTTTTAACATATTATGGTACAACAAATTTTATGTAACAAATAATTTCAAAACACAAGGATAGATACAAGGCATTTCAGGTACTACGCATGCATAACATTATTTTTCCCTCAAAAATTTGGGAAACAGTGCACATTATACATGGCAAAATATGGTCGCTTATCCCAACTTTGTCATTTCCTTAATGGTTGGCAATGATTTGATTCTGCTCTGGAAGGAGGAGCTGTCTATTTGACATCATGTGTGTATCCTACAGCTTCATAGGAGTGTACATTTACTCTGGGCAAGCAGGAGCAGGCTCTGTGGATGCCAGCCTGAGCCATGAATCATAAAGGGACCCCCAGAAGCATATCTCAAGATGCTGCAAGAACAGGCCATATGTCTAGGAGGGGACTGTGGGTAGGCTGGAGGTGACCAGGGCCATGAGGAAGGAAATATTTGAGCAAAGGGGCTCTGTGAACAGGTGGGACCTGCCCCACCCACCAACCAGGTGACTGTACTGAGCAAGTACTGGTCATGGGGCACCCCCTATTGCTCCTGTCTCAGCCTGTGACCTGTGAGGATGTCAAAATAACTACAGCACAGGCCTCTCTGAGACCAAGTAAGCCCCACCCCCGGCCCCACTGAGCAGATCTCAAATTCCTGAACCTCAGAAACTGGGATAGAGGTAAGTGCTCATTCTTTTAAGCCACAAAATTGGGGATGCTATGTTTCTCAACAGTGGACGTTGAACACACCTTTCAGAAGAGAGCAGGCTGGGTGTGGATGCTGGAGGGCCCCTCACCAGCCACAGAGAGCCTACGGGTTGGCCTGCCCAAAGGCAGTCCTCAGGGAGCACTCTCTGGGTAGAGAGCCTTTTCACAGCTCATGCAAACATTTACAACTGTAATTGCAGTCAGGAAACAGATGGCTAGCTTGCACCAATTAGGTCGTTCAAGGAGGGATTTTTTACAAAGGCAGTGTCACCTCCCAAAGCAGAAAGTATTCTCCCAAAAGGACTGACTAGGATCAAAGGCCAGGCTTCCACCTACAAGGAGTTGACCCCTCACATAAACAGGTGTTAGCTTGATACTGCCATTAGAAAGGAGGTAATCAGGAGGTTATAAACTCCTGGGCACCATAAATCAGTCAAGAAGGACTGCAGTTTGGAATAACACCCAATGAGCTACAAACAAAATTGGAAGAACCCAGGGTCTGGGCTGTTACCCTTCCTGTAAACTGTAATTTCATGTGTGGAGTGCAAGCTATGTGTAGGAGGAGTCAGAGTGGTGCCTCTCCAGGGCTTTGCATGCTAATGAGACAGACCCTCAGGGAAGACAGCTGCCATGACTATATGGTCCTCAGGGTGGGGCTGGGTGGGGAGGCCAGCTTTCTTCAGGCAGGATCAGTGGATGCCTCTGGGAGGCTGAGCTTATAGACTTCCAATTTGCCCAGCTTCTTTTCTGTCCATCAGGGGCCTCCTGAAGTGAAAAGGTGATTCCTTTAGGAGGACAGGTCACCAGGATTCTCTCCATACCTGGTGATCTATGGCTTCCTTCCTGAAAAGTCTATGGTTCTTATCCTGGTTTGCTTGGACTATCCTGACCTATCACAGCAAGTCTCACATCATGGGAAACCAGGACAGCTAGCCTCTTTGATCTCACACTTGCCTGCACATTGGAATCACCCGAGAACTTCAAAGGCATGGAAGCCCAGATTGTAGTCCAGATCTTATGACTTACCTGGCCTGGGGCACGTCCAGGGCTTCAAAAGTTTTCAAAGTTCGCCAGGATTTTGAAGGTGCACCATGTTTGAGAGCTCCTGCTACAAAGCTGGCTGACATGGAGAAGCTGGCCCCATGGCCCAGCTTCTCAGTGTATTTACTAAACACTCAAAACAAAAGGGTATAGACAAGTCTAGATTTCCAATTAGGATAAACAAGTAAAATCTGCTCATTCCAGCCAAGAAGCACCTGTGATGTTCTATGGCCCCTGCCATCTGATGCTGGGTTGACTGTTTCTTAGTACCTCTTCTTCTTTCCTCCCTATATAGTGGGTGGAGCAGCCGGGAACACAGGTGTCTCAGGGGGGCACAGGTAACCAGGTTCTTGGTGACCACAAATAATGAATTGAACCATACAGAAAGTTTATAGCAGAGAGAGAGCAGATTTATTAAGCAATAGTATATTCTCTAGAATATGAAAGTGGACCAACTCTGAGCAGAGATTGGCCTTCAGTGGCTGGAGGGATTCTATTCTTATATGGTGGATATTTTCTGGATAGTTTTGGTGGGCTTTTATTGCATATGTATGAATAGTTGTATTACTTTTAAGCTACTGCACATGTAATCTCCCATGATTTTCCTTGATTGCCCAGTGGAATGGTGGGGACCCCACAATACTAATTGATTATAATGCTATTGTAGTGAAACAGGGGTGATGCAGCATCTTCTGTGCAGGTGCAGCCATGATTCACCATGACTTAGCAAAAAGTGGGAACAACTGGTTTTAGAATGGTGTCTCTGTCCTGTTTTAATGTTCTTTGTCCTAGTCTTGGGGCACCTTTGGAGTTTTCTCATTCCTGACTATTTCCTACCTCACCTTTACCCTGAGAGACATGGTTCTCAAAAATAATTTTTGGGGTTGTTAAAGAGTGATGATTGTGTTTTTGTATCTTCTTCTAGCTTAGACCAGACAGTAGTCCCTGCCTATGGAGAACCACAGAACTTTCACCCTATTCTATCTAGAGGTTGAAGAGGAACTCCTGAGAATGTCATGGATGTCAAATGTTGGTCAACTTCAACATCATCCTTAGAGATTGATGGGAAACCCCAGAGCATCATAATTTTGACGTGGAACTGCTTAAGTCTAAAAGATACAAATTTAACAAGTAAATTAAACAAAAAAGGTCCTAAAAGTAATAAGAGCAGTAGTGTTATTAAGGGACCTGGGAGAGGTAGTAGCCTTGTTAGGCAAGGGTGCCAGGAGGTCAGGGTATCTAATTCCTTGACCCTGGTTATTGTATTAATGTAGCCACGCTGCCTGTTTATAAATTTTTCTTATTTTGTTTCAACCATTCTGCTGTTATTTACATAGGTGCAGTAGGTGTTATTGATACAACACATATCCCACATTTATTTTGCTAGAAGACAGTCAAGGGCAAGGCGGTTATCCATGACTACATTTGCTAGCGAGTCTACTGATCTTGATAGTGCAGCTAGGGCATCAGTGGTACCTTTGGAGACTTCCGTAATCTTAGTGAGTTCCCATTGGGTAGTCCCATCATAGACAAAGCCTCTCCAGGGGTCCACAGCAGCTGTTGTGGCAGCAGCTCTGGCTACTACTAGACCAAAAGTTTACTTTTTCCTGCTGACTGACTTCCTTCCAGACCCCTGGGTTATGTTTATAACAGTAAGGTTTTGAAGTGTCAAGGTCCCTAGGGTATAGGCACCCCCATGTTTAGAGTTGCTGGGATAAGCAATAGCTTCTTGAAGGTCTGAGTGATGTGTTAGCCAGTTATGGGGAGTTCCACATAGCTAAACAAGGCCCAGAGGTGATGAAATGATTAGTGGTATTGGTGGAGTTATATTTGTTAAGGAAGGCATACGGCAAGGGGGAAAGGCAATCCTTAAGGGGGTGTAAACTATTTTTCCAATCTTCCCCTCCCACAGGAGGTGGTAGAAATTTTGCTAATATCCCTTGAAGGGGTTGACTTAATTTCCAACCAACACATTTCATAGTATTGTTGGTATCTGCATTATTAGTTTTGTCAAAGCAACAATGGATATTATTAGGAATGCAGTTAGAATCATAATTCAGGTAGCATATTATATGTGACTAATTCAAAGATTTGAAAATTTCTCCCTCAGAAAGATTCTCTAGAAAGCTGGAACTTGAAAGAGAGGCCAGGGCTTCAAATGGGTTAATGGCCCCAGTATGAGTATTATTATAACATGGGTTATATCTTAGCACTATTGCACTTAAGATAGGTACAGGAATAATTAAATGTCTTTAATTCTAGTAGGGTCATATGGAAGAATGGAGAAGGGTTCCGCTCCCATCTGACTCTTAAAGAAAAGAGCAACATGTACAATTAGCAGAAGAATTTAAAGCACTAATTAAGGATTCATTAGCTATTAGGTAGGCTTTTATATGACTATTATATCTGGAAGGAGTTTCTGGATTAAAACGACATGTCCAACACTGGGTCAGATTTTCTCCTGCTGCTAAGGTTTGAGAAGCATTTATTAAAAACGTTCATCCCATTCCCCTGTACAGGGTGTAGGTGACTAGAGAATGGTTAATAGAAACAACAAAGAGATTTTCGTTTTGGACACTCATAGATATGATTCCACCCAGAAGGAAGTAAACAAGCATCCATAGAGAAGACCAGTATTGATAAAAAGATTCCAAGAAGGGCAACTATCCAAAACAGTGGTAATTTTAGTACATTATCATTAATCATTACTTATCTTTTAGGGCTTTTTCCTTTTGAACAGGTCCTCTAGTGGCTCACTGGTGTAGTCTGGGCTTTGGGTATCTAGCTAGTCCAGGGTCAGATCAGGATCACAGGGAGCTGGCTTTACCCTGGAAATATGAACCCAACTATTGACCCATACGGGTACTCAGAACTCCCTGGTAGAGTCCTTTCCATTTAGGATTGAGTTGGTCTGCTGGTGACCCCTCTTCCCAAGTTTTGAGAGTACCCAGTCCCCTGGAAATATAGTAGTTTGAAAGTTCCCTTTTGGGGTTGGGAAAACTGTGTTTTTATATTCCCATAAAGCTTTTTGTGCTTGCTTTAAGTTTATTATATACTTAAACACTTGACCGGTCTCTCTATCAACTATTAGATCCAGAGTTTTAAAAAGCTCTCCATACAGCATTTTGAATGGGCTGAGGCTAGTACTGGTCTCAGGGGAGCCCCTAATTTCTCACAAGAGCTATAGGTAGCAACTTAGCCCAGTTCTCATAAGTCTCCTGACCAAGTTTTGCTAATGTTCTTTTTAAAGTTTGATTTGCCCATTCACCTTTCCAGAGAACTGAGGTCTCCAAGCAGAGTGGAGATAATATTTTATACCTAGAGCTTCAGAGACTTGCTTGAGTGATCTTAGAAGTGAAGGATGGACCATTATCACTTTGTAGGGATCACGGGAGACCAAATCAGTGCTTATTTTCTTTAGGAGATGTTTTGCTACTTCTGTGGCCTTCTCCATCCTTGTCAAAAAAGCCTCAATCCATCCAGTAAAGGTGTCTATCAGGACTAGTAGGTATTTATATCCTCTACAAGGAGGCATTTTGGCAACATCAGCCTGCCAGTTCTCTCCTAGATAGGTCCCTTTTTGATGAATAGGTTCTATTAGCGGGGGCAGGAATGGCTTTTGCCCAGCGTCATTGTAGGCACAAAGAGTATAAGCCTGGCAAATATTCTTTACAGTAATAGCTATTCCCCGTGTATGAATAATTTATTAACCATTGTCATTGTAGCATCCCTTCCAGTGTGGAAGGAGTCATTCAAAGCCTTTAAGAATTTCCACTGGGAGGACTGGGGAAGGAAGAATTTGTGGCCAATATATAACCAGGGTCCTTCATGGACACCCCTTTCCTTCAAAGCCCAAGGTATTTCCTTGGATGTATAGTTGGGGCTTGCTATTTGAGCCATTTACAGAGGGAATAAGGCTATTTGCTTGGCAGTCCCCTAGTGTTGCCTTCTATGTTTCTTGGTCTGCTCTCCTATTCTCCTGGGAGGTAGGGGACATATTCTTCTGGTGGTCTTTGCAATGTATGACTGCCACTTGTTCTGGTAGCTTAACTGCTTCCAACATATTTAGGATATCTGTTCCATGTTTAATAGGGTAATTCTTAGCAGCGAGGAGCCCTCTTTCTCACCATATGGCAGCATGAGCATGCAGAAAAAGGAAGGCATATTTGGAGTTTGTATAGATATTAACCCTCTTTCCTTGTCCTAGGATGAGATCTTGAGCAAAGGCTATAATTTCAGCCTTTTGGGCTGAGGTTGAGGGTGGAAGGGGTCATGCCTCAGTAGTGTTATAAGTTGATTTTCTTACCTGCCATATCCAGAGTTATCCAGAGTTCCTCGATGGTGTTGGGAATGAGTATTCCCTGGGGCCAGTCTGTTTCCTGGGCACCCTTAGTCCTCAAGAATAGCCATGGCCCTGAGCAATGACCTCTTTTCTCTCTGGGATTGGGGGCAGTCTACCTTCCAGCACCCGGGGTTGGAACTTATGTTCTTTTATAGAAGACAGAGTCCCAGAGGTGGTCGAGTGCAGTGATTTGCCAATGTCCAGGGCACTTGCACTTATAAAAGGTATGATCCTTTTGTCCCTGATTCTTTTGAGGCCTCCCTGAGCTCCCCTGGTGGGGCTGTCTTCTACCAATAGCATTACTAAAATCTAGCACAAGTTGCTCAGCTTGCTTCTCCCTTTTCTTCTTTCCCTATTTTCTTTTCTCCAAATCCCTATTGCTAAAGGCCAAAAAGGCTGTATCTGTGAGCTGGTCTGGGGGGTAGGGGCATCTGTGGGCCCATTTGTTATTTCTGAAGTTTCCTGCAAATATACAGGGCAGACTGGATTAGAAAATGCTGTCCTATCAAGATTTGATGCTCCAGGGAAGATGGATCCAAATTTGTATAGTTTCAAAAGGCTTCTCCTAATCTGTTTCTGAAGCGAGCCAGGTTCTCCTCTTGGCCCTGAGTGATTTTCCTGATCTTTTCATAGTTTGCATGTTTCTTGATGCAGTTTCTCATTCCTGCCAGTAGGCAATCTATCATTGTATCCCTACTCCAGATTCCCACCTGAGTATTGTATCACCAGTTGGGAATTGGTCTCGGTTGCCCTGGGCAGTGGGCTGGTTAGCATCAGGATTTTGGGCATGCAATTGGTTACCATGTTTATGGGCCTCCTCCCAGACTGACTGCTTCTTATCTGGGAAATAGCAAGTGGTTAAAATTAAATATAAATCTCTCCATGACATATCAAAGGCCAAAGTAAGAGTTTGGAAATTACTAGTGAAGCACGTAGGATCCTCCAAGAAACTTCCTAGCCTGTCCTTGCACTGTTGTAGATCCATTATAGAGAAGGTCATTTGTACTCTTATAGGGCTTTTGGTTCCTGCCACCTGCCTTAAGGGAAGGAGTGCAGGATTGGTATAGGGATATGAAGCCCCACTCCTATTTATGCCCCACCGGACTGGATTTTCCCTCAGCTTGTGGCTTTGGGTAGACCAAAGAGTAAGATGGGGGACAGGCTGATCTTTCTGAAGTAGGAACAGAGGCTCCTGGATTCTGGGGTCCACTTAACTGCCCCTGAGGACAGGTGAGAAACTAAGGAGGATATCTTCTAATTGATCAACACTTGGGCCCATAGGTTCTGCCTGGGTGGGTCCAGAGCAAAACAAGGGGTCTTGGTACAGAGCTACGAAGGTCTGCATGTATGGAATTTTGGACCATTTGACTTCCCTCCAGCAAAATAAACCTAATTGTAGTATGGTATAAATATTGCTCCTGTTTTCAGCCCATAGCTCTCTGTCCCCTGATTTATACTGGAGCCACACAATATTACAAAAGAAAGCTAATCTCTTTTTTTTTTTTAATTTTAAGGACCAAATTTATCCCAATTGCTAAAAATGCAAACCCATGGTGATTTGGTAGGGATGGAAGGCATGGTTTCCATCTTGACTGCAGCAATCCTAAATAGAAAAAACAAAGAAAGAAAATGAAAAGAAATATACTCCCTTGCAATCTAGTGGTGTCCCTCTTTTCTTGCTTCAGATTTCCTTAGTGATCCATAGGGTATCCCCTAGGGTTCCACCATCCTACTAGACATCTCTGGCAAAAGAAATTGTAGTGAATGTCAGCCAACAAATCTAAAATACTTGAGAACTGGATCACCATGGACTAGCTTTGTTTCTTTTTCTGTGCTCAATTTGTGTGGGAGTTTGACCCCCTTGGTATGTGTACCTATAACACCAAGAGCAGAGTTCCAAATGCAGAACTTGGCACTAACGTGACCATTGAAGGGAACCAGCGTCCCCTCCCTCTCGGTTGTCCTGGTGAACATTACCTGACCGTTCTCTCACCCTTCTCCTCCCGTACCCTGGTAACAGATATAACTGTTAGCAATTCTATGTGCCCTTAGTAATCAGCCTCAATAAAAATCCTGGAAACCTGGGAACAGGAGTGTCCTCCTTGGAGGGGGCACTCTCCTCTCCCCAGGCTTGCAGCGCTGCAAAGCCTCCCACATGTTTCACTCTCCGCCAAACACCCGCAGGATGGGAAAGGGACAAATGGTGACCTTGACATGACCCACTGGAGAGTCTGCACCTCTACTTATGTAACGAAGGGCTGGCCAACCTCCCCCAATCGAGGAGTCAGGGATTTGCCAAATCCTGGGGCCATGTAGTACAGAGGAGGAACGCTTGCTTTGTTCTGCACTTACTTTGCTTTCGCTTTGCTTTCACTATGCCATGGGTGTCTTGTTAACAAAGCACCACCCGGTGTTTTTAAACTTATTGCACCAATAACTGCAGGCAGCAGGGTGTCAGGTTAAGGAACAACATTTGATAGACATGCTCCAGATAGTCAGAGACTGCTGTCCCTAGTTCCCCAACCAGGGGACACTTGATCACCAGGTTTGGGATGAGATTGGGGAGAAGCTCAAATGGCATGCCGAGCATGGCAGCAGGGTGCCAGCCCAAGCCCTAGTCACCTGAAGCCTTGTGTGGATGGCCCTTATACCACTCCGAACCACTAAGGTGGTCCTGAGGGAGGACTACCTTAGGCAAGCACCCAGAAAAGGAGTGAGTGAAACAGTGGGGATGCTGAAGAGCATGTGGCACCCCAAGACCCCATTGGGGAGCTTGAACACAGGGTCAAACCCTCGGTTTCTGCCATTGCCTCCATGCCCCCATAGCCAGGACCAATCTGGGATCCAGACGATCTGCTCTGAGACCCACCCTTTTTAATGCCCATGAAGGCCAAGCTGCTGGCTTTAAGCCCAGGAGGTTTCCAGTCCCTCATGGAGGGCTGCCTTAAAGAAGGGGCCCGGCAGGGTGACGCTGAGGCATTAGGGGCATTCCCTATCTTCATGAGAAATAACCAGCCCCATTGGAATTCCCTGCCCTTTGAGGTGTTCAAGGAATTAAAGAAAAGTGTAAAAGAATGGGTTGCAGTCACCCTTCACCCTAGGGCTTGTAGAGACCATAACAAATGGATACCACATGACCCCTTGGGATTGGAAAGTCTTAGTCCGGACTCTGCTTCCCCCACTGAGTATACGGTATGGCTCACAGACTGTTGGGATAGGGCCGCAAGGCAATCCATGGCTAACGTGCAGGATCAGATCCCTACAGGAGTGGACCTCCTTTTAGGAGAAGGGGCATTTACTCATCCACAACGATAGGCCCAAGCCGATCACAGGGCTAGCCAGCAGGCCAGTGAAATTGCACAAGAAGGATGGCGAGCTGTCCAGATAGTAAGAAAGGGGATAAGTTCTTTTTTCAATATCTGAAAGGGACCAACAGAGTCTTATATGGATTTCATAGATAGGCTACAGCAGACCATTCAACGGCAGGTTGAGAACACAGATGCTGCTGATACACTGCTTTTGCAGCTGGTCTATGAGAACGCCAACGAGGATTGTAAAGCCATCCTCTGGCCACTAAGAGGATCCTCACAGGGCATTGGGAAATATCTGAAGGCTTGCCAAAATGCAGAACCGAGTCACACCGCACTTCTCTGCTCACAGTGGCCCAAAGAGCCCCCAGTGGCAGGGAGATAAAGTGCTACAACTGTGGCAAGCCAGGCCATATGCAAAAACCTGCCCCGGGAAAAGGAAAGGGAAGCCTCCGAGGGACTGCCTGAGATGCTGAAAGGGCAAACATTGGGCTAGCCAGTGTAAGTCCAAATTTGATAAAGATGGAAACCCAAGTCCCCAGCAGGGAAACGGGATGAGGGGCCTGAGTTCTGGTGTCCTAAGAAAGCCCCAGGAGCAGTTCCTCTAGGTGAAGACTGCATCAGGGTAGCTGACCTCTGAGCTGCCACCCAGGGGAGCACAGGACTAGATCTCTGTGCTGCTGAGACAATCGCCCTTAAACAACAAGGCGTGGTCTCGAAGATCCCAACCAGGGTATGGGCCACTCCCCGCAGGGCTAGTAGGGTTAGTCCTAGGCAGATCCAACACAGCCCTAACAGGAATCCAGGTCCAACCCGGAATCATTGATTCAGACTGCACTGGGGAAATCCAGGTATTAGTTTCTAGTGATAGCTATCAGATCATTCCCTCAGGACAGCACATTGCTCAGTTCCTACTTCTGCTGTATTCCATTCCCAGGACCACCAAGGAGGTCCAGACCATAGGGTTCAGAAGCACCCACGACCCACATGAGGCACTGTGGACGACTGCCATCCAGAAATCAAAACATAGTCTTACCATTCAGATTAAAGATTGGCCATTCTTCAGGTTACTAGACACTGAGGCTGATAAAACTATAATTTCAGAGCAGGAATGGTGGCCAGAGTGACTGGTCATGGCAAGGGATGTCAGTATAACAGGGGTCGGAGGTGAAGCCTCTCCTAAGAAAAGCATCTGGCACCTACCCTGCCGGGGGCTGGATGGTCAAAAGGGATGAGTTCAACCCTATGTTCTTCCAGTACCCATTAACATATGGGGAAGGGACCATCTTACTCAATGGGGAGCCACTGTTAACATTCCTTTTCTTCCATAGGGGCCACGATCATTACATCTCCCCTCCTGCTGACCTGGCTGTCTGAGACGCCAGTCTGAGTAGATCAGTGGCCTCCTCCAGGGGAGAAGCTAGAACAAGCTAAGACATTAGTACAGGAACGGCTAGAAGCAGGACGTATTAAACCATCTACTGGTCCCTGGAATACCCCAATCTTTGTCATCCCTAAGAAGTCAGGAAAATGGCAACTCCTACACAACCTCCAGCAGGTAAACACAGTTATTCAGCCCATGGGGCCTTTGCAGCCTGGGGTCCCACCCCCAGCCTGTATTCCCAAAGAGTGGCCATTAGTAGTCATTGACCTTAAAGACTGTTTCTTCACCATCCCCCTTGCAGAGAAAAACAAGAAGTTCGCCTTCTCCATCCCAGTTATCAATAACAGTGAGCCCCTCCAACGATATCAGTGGAAAGTGCTTCCCCAAGGCTTGCTTAGTAGCCCTACCACCTGTCAGTATTTTGTACACCAAGCCTTACTGACTATTCGCAGAGCTTTTCCCAACATCTATATCTATCATTACACGGATGATATTCTCATAGCTGCCCCCACAGAGGAATGGCTACAGCACGTTTTTCAATGCCTGTAAAGTCACCTGCCCACCACCGGGCTCCAAAGTGCTCCAGAAAAAGTACAATTCAGCTCCCCTTGGAGGTACTTAGGCTACCTTCTGTTCGAGAGGGAGATCCGACCTCAGGCAGTTGCAATTCAGCCACCCCAGGAAATGACCCTTAAGGAGTTACAGCAGTTACTAAAGACCATTAATTGGCTCAGGCCCAGCCTCTGCATTAGCATGCATCAGTTAACCCATCTCTAATCTTTTGAATAACGATCTGAACCTAACTTCCAAACGGGTTCTAGCCAAAGCTTCTATAGCCAAGATTCAGGTAGTCAATCAAGCTACTCAAGAATGACAGCTTTTGCAGATAGACCCAGGTTTAGTAGTTTGCCTCATGTTTTCCCTCGTTAGGGACCCCTACTGGGCTCCTAGCCCAGTTCAAATTCTAGAGTGGCTATTCCTCAGTCATCAGCCCAAAAGAACTATAACCCCCTACCTGACAGCTCTTACTGCACTGCTCTGAAAGGGACACATGAAAGCCCAGCAGCTACTAGGGCAAGATCCCCAAGTCATCCACCTTCCCTTGGGAAAGGAAGACTTTCAGCACTTGTTAAGTCAGTCCCTTGAGATGCAAAGTGTGCTAGCTGAATTTGCAGGTGAAGTAAATTACTCCCTACCGGCTGACAAATTGCTCCAAAACATCCCAAGGCTCCATTTGGGGCTCCCACAGAAGGTCAGTCCCATGCCCCTGCCTGGAGCACTAACCATCCTCCTAGACAGGTCAGGACAAACCGGCAAGGCAGCAATCATTTGGAAGGAAGAGATAGGGTGGAAGTCTCTTATATCTCGTGACACTCAACTCCTCAGAGGGAGGAACTTCTGGCTGCGATTCTAGCTCTCTAGACCCATCCCAGTCACCCTCTCAACTTAGTCTGTGATTCTGGGCACACCGTTTACACTGTGCAGCATTTCAAACAGGCTCAGGTACGAGGGAGCATTACTGAAGAGCTACTCTCACTCTTCCTCACACTACAGCAGCTATCAGATTTGCGGCAGCATCCTCTTTCCATAACCCATGTTCGCTCACACTGCAGCCTCCCTGGGCCCCTAGCAGAGGGCAACCAGGAAGCCGACCGGCTCATGAGCTATCCTCTTCGCAACAAGTGCAGGCCTCAAATCAGCTCCACCATCAGAAGAGCCAAGTCCTGTGTAAGGAGTTTAGCATAGCACCAGGGGAGGCCAAAGAAATCACTCGCGTTTGCCCCGATTGTCAGTTCCATGCGCCTGCGGGACAATCCTTAGGGGTTAACCTGCGAGGCCTGAAGCCTCTTGCCATCTGGCAAACAGACTTACTCATGTTCCTGAATTTGGATGACTCGGGAATGTTCATGTTTCCATAGATACCCACTTGAGGGTGCTCTATGCCTCCGCTCATGCGGAAGAAACCACTAAGCACATCCATGCCCATTGGCTCCAGGCATTTGCCTACCTTGGCAAACCCCAACAAATCAAGACTGATAATGGGCCAGGGTATACAGCCTGAGCCATTCAAGCATTTCTTGAATGCTGGGGCATTGTATACCTAATGGGCAATCCCTATACCCCTACAAGGCAGGCAATAGTCGAGCGCACCCATGCTATGCTAAAGACTTACATTTTAAAACAAAAAACGGGGAGTAGGGAAGAACACCTTACCCCAACAGAACAATTATGCAAGGTACTATTCACCCTCAATTTTTTGAATTGTGATGACACTCACAGTTCCCATCGAACGGCATTTCACCCGGGGGCAGGGCGAGGGGGTCCTGCGTCTACCAGTTCCTCTTTTGCCCTGTCAATGGTGACAGAAACTGGCAAGGACCCACAGAGCCCTTGGTGTGGAGACGTGGGTATGCTTGTGTTTCTACAGAGCATGGACCCTATGGAGCCCAGGCAGGGCGGGGGTTAAACCCTTCTGTGCCCAAGCTGTGGCTGCCAGCCCATTCCATTGAAAGCTGCCTCTAAACCAACAAATGGCACAACCGATGGAGCATCTTGAGGTTCGACAGTAGCGACAACAGGACTGGACTCAACCATACCACACCCTATGCCCAGAGCCTGCCCCCATCACATGGGGAAGCCTGAAAAAGCTGTCCCAAGAGGTGGATTGCCTCCTAGCCCAAGGAGGCTATGACCCAACCCCCTCTAACCACTTGCTGGCCTTCTTGGCCATCATAGCTAAAAACTCAGCTAACATGACGATCATAGCCATTGTACTGCTGACACTTGCAGTGGTAGCCCATGGGGTGAGCGGGGAGGAGGTGGAGTGGGGGGACACCTTTACACCTACATATCATAGATCCCCCAATCTTTCACGTGTCTACATGGTGGCACACTGAGTTGCCCCTGTCCAGTAATGACACAGACTGGACAGGAGGTGCATGGCTCCTGCCTGATGGCCCTCTGATTCAGGGTAGGCATTGGGATTGGGTACATAATGGCTCACTCTTTCAGAGACCACACCTAGCACTCTGCCTCACCACTCTCCCTGATACCTATGCTTCCCTATTATTACTCAGGTGGTCTCTTATGGTCCAGCAATCAACAAGAGTCACCTCTGGTGGCGGCCCATCTTCCAGATCTTAGGCCTCAATGGCACATATCATAATGCCTCTGGGTGGTCTCTTGGGCAATGATGCCCAGCCCACGGCAACACCTGAAGGTGGGAACTGTGCCATGGGCAATTTCCCCTTGCCACAAAGGTCCTGGACCATAGTGAGACGGTCTTGGAGGACTGGGGTCTCTCTCTCTCAAGTCTCAGTGCAATGAGACTTGGTGGGGTCAGTGACAGCCCATCCCCGGGTCACGCTGCAACAAGAACCAGTGGCTTGACCAGGGCCTAGGAGGACCTCTCCTAAGGCTTGTTCACAATAACCTCTGGTGGCTCAGCCTTCCCTTTATTGAGAGGGGGATTGGCCAAATGCTGCAGATTGGTCCCCGTGCCCACGGTCGCAGAATCACCACAAACACACCTTTCCTTAACGCAACCGATTGGGTCACCATGTGCACCATGCATCCATTCCTTCTCTTAGTATCTTCTAATACCTTGGTAGCTCGAGAAGATGATACCTATGTTATAAGACCCCTACCCAGGTCTCTTCTTACTTCCTATCTCACTCATGAGAATGTAACCCACTTCAATTTTACAACTGTGTTTCTCGTTCACAGGCAGGCTGAGCTATGGCTCCCTGTCAATGCCACTCGACCTTGGAAAGACCCTGGGGGAATCATGGTCCTCAACTTGGCACTCACAGAGCTGAAGACCAAGCGATTCCTCGGGGTCCTAATAGTATGCATTGTTTCTGCCATAATACTTGCCACAACAGCCACCGCAGCCGCTGTTGGTCTAGCTGAATCTGTTCAGGCTGCTCATGTTGTGAGTAGCCTGCTCACCAACACCATGCAGGAGATGCTCCAGCAGACTCCCATCAACCAGGAAATACTCGGCGACCTTGGAGCCATTGAGGCAGCTATCATCTGGTTCAGGGAGTGACAGGACACCCTTGTCATCTGGCAGCAACTCACCTGCAGTCCCAGCTTCATCGGGCTCTGCGTGACTCCCCTCAGGTGGAACGCAAGCCAGCACTCCTGGGACAAGGTGAAACACCACCTCCAGGAAGCTTTCTCCTCCAACCTGCAGGGTCAGATATCCCAGCTCCAACAGGAGCTATAAGAACAGCTCTAAGCCCTCCAGGAGGCCACTGAAGATCATGTCTTCCAGACTCTGAGCAAACACCTACAGTGGCCCAATCTGAGCACGTGGACTGGGCTGCTACACCTCAGACAATGAGAGGTGGTGGTGGGTGTAATTTGGCTAGCATTATTCTTATCATCTGTCTTTGGTATCTTTGCTTAATGGGACGCACTATGCATACCCGGGAGCATAATGTCCTAATGCTTACATTGCAAAACAAAAAGAGGGAGATGTGGGAGTTCAACCCCCTTGGTATGTGTACCTGTGACACCAAGAGCAGAGTTCCAAATGCGGAACTTGGCACGAACGCAGCCATTGAAGGGAACCAGGGTTCCCTCCCTCTTGGTTGTCCTGGTAAACATTACCTGACCATTCTCTCACCCCTCTCCTCCCGTAACCCAGGAACAGATGCAATTGTTAGCCATTCTATGCACCCTTAGTAACCAGCCTCAATAAAAACCCTGAGAACCTGGGAACAGGAGTGTCCTCCTCCGAGGGGCATTCTCCTTCTCTCCACAGGCTTACAGGGCTGTGATGCCTCCCGTGTGTTTCGCTCTCTGCCGAACACACACAGGACAGGAAATGGACAAATTTGGAGACTCCGAATTCCCTGGAAACTATCTGCATAATTTATGGTCCTAGTGAGTGTACAGGCTGCAAAGAAATATAGGGAGGGAATCACTCCAGCAGCCTTGAGCAATTGCCTACAGTCCTAAGGACTCCTCACCAACTCTTCTATCCAGGTGGCCTGAATACATTTCCATCCCTGTATTTTTCATCTGCAGAGACCCTCATCTTCCTGTAAGCCTTCAGGTCTGAGACAAAGGAGGTGCCTAACTAGCAAAATAATTTTTGGCCCCATAAACCACCAAGAGGCACACTGAGATGACCTTATTATAAAATGATCCTTTTCCAAATTACAAATAAGACATTCGAGTATTCTTTTATCTAATTTTTCCAGAGTTTTAAGACATTATACCTGAGTCTGAAATTTCCCCAGGAGGTACCTCTAAGGGTATCTAAAGGTGCCCCCTTCACACTGGAGGTGGATCTAATAGCAGGATGACAGCCCTAGAGGAGAAGTTAAAATACCCACATAGAAGCAAGTAAACCACTTTATAATTTCAAATTCAATTAACTGAGTAAGAGTGTCCTCATATGGTCATTTCTGGTAACAAATGACCAGCAGGCACCTGTTAAGAGGCTCTGGCAATGTTGCTGCTTACAGTGATAGTATATACAGGCCAAATATGGGAGTGGTTCATCCCTACAACTGTACTTAAAAATGGAATTATTAGTGTCCCCAGAATAGATATTCTAGGTACAAATACAGCAGGAACTCTTTCTATAGAACAGGCAAGTGGTGTACAGGCACAGGTGTAAAAGGCCAAAAGTCAGCTGGGAAGGACAAGTGTAAAAGGCTGTCTGTGGACCTGACAAGGAGACAAAAAGGACGTCATAGCACAGGCAAGGCGGTAACTGATATCCCACATGGAAGGTCAAACTATGCCCATGAGGAAGCAGCTATAGGGTAGGCAGAGTCTTCTGGTTCTTCACAGTGTTTCTGACTGATATACGGACATTTTCTTGTTCCTGGTGGGAACTAAAAGCTAACCCCAATCCGCATCCAGGTTATCCTCTCACTGGTGTCTTCAAACAGTAGGCACTCCTGTGGCTTTTAACTGCCCAACTGTGTCCGCAATTTAGCAGTGGACTTGAGGCAGGAAACATGACTCACCAAAATGGAATAGAAACATGCAATCAAGTAGATAGCAATGGAAAGGAAATATCCTTGGATGCTGGGGCAGCAAAAGGGGCTTACCACTCTGGCATCTTCTCCTGGCTCACCAAAAACTGTCACAGATGGGCACAGGTAACCAGTTTCTTTGTGATCATGAATAATGAATTGAACCAAACACACAGAGAATTTATAGCAGAGAGAGACCTTTAAGCAATAGTGTATTCCACAGAATATGGGAGTGGACTAACTCTGAGCAGAGATTGGCCTTCAGCAACTGGAGGGATTCTATTCTTGTAGGGCAAATATTTCCTGGCTAGTTTTGGTGGGCTTTTATTGCACATGTGTTGTAGCTATATTACTTTTAAGCTACTACGCTTATAATCTCCCATGATTTTCCTAGATCGCCCACTGGGGCGCAGGGCCCTACAATGCTAATTTATTATAATGCTATTATAATGAAGGAGGGGCCATGCAGCACCTTCTGCACAGGTCCAGTCATGATGAATCATGACTCAGAACTTTTCTAGGAAGCAGGGACAACTGGTCTTAAAACGGTGTCTCTATGTTGTATCAATGTCCTTTGTCCAGTCCTGGGAAACCTCTGGGGTTTCTTCATTCTTGAGAAATTGGTCTTAGAACAGGGTCTCTGTTCATACTGATGTCCTTTGTCCTAGTCCTGGGGTACCTCTGGAGTTTTCTCATCCCTATGTCCTGCCTCACAGGTGCTTGAGCCTGGCTGAACCTATTATAAAAATGCACATGCATGCACAGTCTTGCCTTTAGCATGAAGGGTTCATAGACATATGGACCTAGGGAAGAGCTCCTACCCTTGTGCAAACAAGACAATTGGTTCTCAGACCCGGCATCTTTAGTTCAGAAGTTACCAGGATAGAAACATTTTTGAGCCTACACCCTCTCAAAGGGAGGAACAACGTGTTTTGTAGCACTGTGATCATTTTCTGAAACAAAGGAAGTATGATAGGGATCTCCCATGTTAGACCATAATGGCCAATCTGTATGTAACATGTAAATGCTAGTACTCCTCATGGAGCCTCTATGACATGAAGATGCTGAGTAACATGGCTGAAAGCAGCCTGCTTGTCAATGAGGCTTTATCTGTTTGCTGTTTCTGACACATCTTAGCAGAAATTGTCTCTTACACAACATAATTCTTGGGTTTTTGTTGAACAGTCACCCTAGAGCCAAACAAAAATGGATATCAAGTTCCCCCAGCGTGGCCTATGAGGGCAAAAAGCAAAAGTGATTCCCAAGCAGACAGCTGGGGTTTATGGGGATGACAGCGCCTGCACTGTGTGTGTGCTCAGAACCAGAGGGAAGGTAGGGATTCTGTAAATTTAAGCCAGAACTTAGATCGAGATTATCCAGGGCATTGCCTCCCTCACAAAGACCACCAGGGAAACCAGGAGCATGCATCTGGTGACCAATACCACTTGGGAGCATTTGAAGAGATGATCTTATACAGCCTATTTGCCTGCTCATTCATCAAATGTATAGTAAGTTCCTGCCATTCCCCCAGTGCACAAGGCCAGGCTTTGGGCAGAACATGTGGACAAGGGAGATGTGGACCTGTCTTTGGAGCTCACAGTTGAGCCGGGAAAGGAAACATTAAAAGGCATTACTAAAATGTGTGAACTCTGATGGGATAGTCCTCTGAGACAGAGGCACTCCCTGCAGGGGAGTGAGTACAGAGGTGAGGAATGCAGAGTGGCAACCTGCCTCCCTCTCTGTGTGTATTGCTCCCAAAGCAGAGCCTAGGGCAGATGGCAACAAGGATGGTGCTAATGGCAGAGATAGCAGCAAATTACATTTTAATGGAGAATGGCTGCATGGCTGAGGATGGGCAGTTACAAGGAATTATGTTCTCAGACCTTGGAGTGTGCGAATACTACTAGAAAAATGGAACTCAGCTAATTAAGACTTAATTACTACTGTCGTGGGAGGCTTCCCATTTTGTATTCCCTTAGCCTGCTTCATTAAAAATTATTGGTGGTTAGCTCCCCAGCTCACTTCCATGCTAAAAAGTTGGGGGAGGAAGAAGACATGAAACCTTGCCTTTGAGATGCAAAAATTAGGGAAAAGAGAGAGTGGCCATTAAGTGGACCAAAGTCCCTCCTCAACTCAACACAAACCTCCAGATCTCATCAGATCAAGTCAGGACCTCAGAGGACATAAATTCATTTTGTGAGTCCTCTCAGAGTTTCGCCTTTTGTGATCCATTGCAAAGCCCTTCAGGTTTTTAGTTTGAGTAAAAAATATATTGACACCCATACCTGCCTACACAATGTAGAAATACCACTGGTGACACAAGGAAATAGGATCTGGTCAAAATCTGGTTTCTGGGGATGGGCCAGAGAGCAAGTTAAGACATTCTGCCAGGGGAGTGGACTCTGTTTTTTACCTTGACCATAAAGAATCCTCCGCAAAAGTGGGGTTACTCCCTTTTATCACATGACCCTCCTGGGAGTTATACCCCCTGGCAGCCTCCACTCTCATCTGCCAAATGAGGCACCATTTACTAGGGGGTCCCTCCATGATGGTCACAACTAAATCATACAACGGTCCCCACCCTCCTGATGTTGTTTCTAATCTTCACTTGTAGAGCAGGACAAGGAAGAAAGGGGTTGGGGATGGGGTTGATATATGGGTCTATCACAAAACATTAAATCATGTACAGCATCCAAAACCTCCACATCCTGCTACTTCATGGCAGTAAGAAACATGATTTAAACCAATAACTTGTTATGTAATTGAGCAAACAGAAATCTAGATATTGGTCTTATATCAATCACTTCATTAATGGATGAATTGTAACAAATCTAGCTGTGCAAGGAAGGGACATGACAAGGAAAGCATAATTCCAAGCCCACCAGCTAAAGACTAGAATCTCAAGCATCCTGCAGTCAATTTAATAATCTCATGCAAGAGTGTCTTCCCTGGGAAATGAGAACTATAATATCCTTCCTCACACCCTTACTATGCTGTAAAGATTAAATAAGGTAAGTGTGAACTTGCTTTAGAAAATTTAGTGTTATTCAAAAGAAAGGAAATGTCATATTGGGTGGAAAGCAGGGCACTAGTAGTGTGGTATCTATCCCATTCTTGGCATAGTGGTGACTGAGACCCCAGGTCCCACATTTCTGGTGCTCACCAGGTCTACTGCTGACCATGGATGTTTTCTTGAGGCTCTTTTTTCTTTTTTTCTACGCTTTGAATGCCTTACAGTGGGGAAGCAGTAATAAGGAATAGGCCCCATTCCTTCCTTGCCAGTTAGAACTGCTGTCATCTGCTGGGAGCACACACAGTTTCCCTGGGCAAACCTTCTCTCCTTAGAATCAGTTAAGTTCAAGGTTGGAAGGAAGCCAGAGGTAAACCATACACTCACTTCATTTGTTCTGACTTGCTCATCTTGACTTTCTTTTTCTTCTCCCTCCTTTCTTTTCAACTCTGCAGACCAATAAAGCCGTAGCCAAGGGGGATCTCCACCAGGCCAGCACCAGCTCTCGGCGGGCCCTGTTCCTGGCTGTTCTCTCCATCACAATTGGAACTGGCATCTACGTGGGCGTGGCAGTGGCCCTCATTGCCTACCTCTCCAAGAACAATCACCTATGAGCTTCGGGGCACACAGAGGAAAAACTTGGGCCAGTTGTGTGGAGATGCAGAGCAAGCAGGGCCAGCAAAGGAGAAACACCTGTGTGACACTGCGTAGTGTAAATTATTGCCCAAACTTCACAACACCCTGAAATTTTCTATGCATAGATTTCTTTTATTTTTACCCTTTAATTTTCACAGCACTGTGTAGAGCATGAGGCAGATGGGCACTGCTAAGCTTTCCAAGTGAAAGATATTTACCCTTGAGGCTGTCTTTGGGTAGATTCTGGTGGATTAATGACAGTGCAGCTGTCTCTGCAGCCTGTCAGTGCCTGGAATGCCATAGCATTAGCAATATGAAAATAGTAAAAAGGTGTTTATTTTTTTATGGAATATAGTGCAATAGGCAGAAGGCAGAGGGTATGTCGTTTTTCTGCCTGTTGCCCTGCTTGACTCCTCTGGCATTCCCCCAGTCTACGCACCTTCCCCACAGAAAGAAAACAGGGGTGAGCAAGAAGAGGCAAAACTGCTGGCAGGAACACCATTGTCATTGGTTTTCATGGGTCCAGCCCTGAGAAAGCATTGTTATACTAGTGTGGGACCTGTCCCCAGGCCCAGTCTTTCATTCCCTCCACTCCCCAGCCTAGGATCATCTGGCCTCCCTTGGAAGATGTCCAAACTCAGCAGTCACCGCATAGCAATTTCCAGTCTTAGGCCTCATTGATCTAGGGTAGGGTGGAACAGGCCACAGTCTATCCCAAGATTCCTCCCAGAAGGACCTCAATGTTTGCTCCAGGAACTCAAGGAAAAGAAGCTGTGGACACTATCTCAGCATAAAGACATAAGCTTTGACACTCACCTTGGTGATAAGCAGTGGCACTAATGATCTAAGAAGGAGATGAACATTTTCTGTTGACTAAATGAATAGCTATTTTCTTGTCATTTTTTAAGTACAACTATTGCTCCATGCTGCTTAAGTTATCTGATGAATGCTGAGAAATAAGTAATCGGAAACATTTTAATACCATTTCATTGCTGCTTCGTGAATGTTCCTTATTTAACAAAAAAAAACCTTTTAGCTGTTTTGCTTAAGACTTTTCTCTCTGATTAACACTATTTCTTGAGTATCACTTATAGTTTTTACTTATTCAAATAACTGCAGAGCCATCCAGGACTCAGCTGCTGAAACAGTAGTAGGGTCTCTAAGATGAGAATCACATTATCTCTGACTGCTTGAACACTGCTAATATGTATTATTGTCCTGATACTCTCGTGGAGGTTGAAACCATCTTTCTAGAGCAATGGTTTCACTCTAGCAATTACAGGATTACTGATGCCTGGGTCATAGCCCCAGATTTCTGATTTGATTGATTGGGATGTAGCCAGGTGATTCCAGTGTGTGGCAGGAGTTAGGAACCACTGTCCTGGAATAATGACTCAGGTTTGATCTCCCTCACCCTTGACCTTAAATACTCAATATTCTGAAAGTTATTGTACTGCCTTCCTGGGTCAATCCAAGATCCACTTCCATTTGGCTCTAATGGATGCTTCAAAAATGTGTTCTAAAAAGAATATATGAAAGAAACTCAAATGTTCCTATATGAATTAGAGTAACCTGGTGGCAGCATGGATTTGGGATCTAGCCAATCTGAATTTGATTCTAGTTATGCTACTTTCCACCTGTGTGATCCTGTGTAGATGGTTGTGCTTCTCTGAACCTCATATCTAGAAGAAGATGATAAATGAGGCCCACTTCCTAGAACTGCTGGTATATGTAGAAACAGAGAGCCCAGCCACCTGGTATGGGTCATGTGAAGGAGTTGGGGTGGTCGCTGTTATTTCCAGTGTTTGGGCAGTCATCCCATGGCTTATTTGTGCCCTCCCATCTTTTCAGCCCAATCTCTCAGGGTTTATTTATCAGGAGCTTCTCTGTGAAATGAACGTCTTTGTATTTGCCCTAAAACAGTTCATTTTACATTCAAGAGGTTCCCAAAGTTCTGTGTCTTTGGATTTGGTTAAGTAGAACCGACCTTATGTGTTGCATCCTGCCATCTCCACTTTCACATCATGGTTGCTCTACACTAGCTTCTGTGTGCCCAGGTACTCTGTCTCCTCTGGACCAGCTTTTCATTTTCTCTCAACCCCTGCCTTTCCAGGTGGGGAAGATTTCATTTAAAATGGCTCAGCTCTCTCTGTGTTTTGTGAAGCTCTACCAAGCCCTTCCCAAGGACCAGCGCCAGAATCACACGTGGTATCATATGGTATGGATGGTCATGTGTGTGCAAGTGCTAGGGCCGAACTTGACAGGACAGCTGAATGAAGCACATGTGTTCCCACAGCTCACTTGGTAGGTAAACACAGTGAGGGGTGTGGTTGCATATCATTCTCGGTGGCTTGGTTGGTGACTGCTAAGCAGCACAGAAATCTTCTAAGTGTGTCAGGCTGCCATGCACTCCTAAATTCACATTTTCCTAGCTGTAATTGTAGCCACAATGGATGAGGCACTGCCCTGGACAGACCTTGCACTAGGCAAGCTCACATTATCATGTAGTCCCAAGAGCCCGAGCAGGTAGTAGAAAAAGTGACAGAACTGAGGTTCACAGAAGAGAACTCACCCATCACTGCACAAGTGGCAGTTGTAGGAACCCCCAGGCGACAAAGTACTTCAGGTACAACCACACTTCCATCCATATCCCTCACCATGGCACAGCCTTTGCTTCTGCAGCAGCTCACTTCATTCTTGTAAAAACTCTTTCCTAGAACCATTTTATTGACAGGCAAAGACACAGAGTACATAAGTAATTTTCTCCTAAATCATGTGCCTAAAAAACAGCAAAATCAAGGTGCATCCTAGGCCATTGGATCCTAAGCCTCATTGGCTTCCTCTTACACTGTGTTGCCTCAGCTGTGGCTTTGCAAGTGAGAAAAACTGCATCTGGGTCAAGATCCCATTGCTGATGTGTCAATTCTAGGAACTGGAAAAGTACTTTTGGTTTATGTTTCACAGCCTGTCTTTGCCACTAGCTGGTAGGACAATATGGGGAGAAAGGTGGGAGAGTTGAGATGACTTACATGGAAAATGACATCTCAGCAAAGGTATTAGGGCATATTTCATTCCTGTGCACAGTGCTCTCCTTCCCATATTCTTAGAGGCATCCATAACCAAGCTATCTTCATCTGCTGCAAGTTTCTTCTCATCCCTGCTTCACCAGGTATGCCTGCTTCATCAGGTGCCTCCAGTTTAAACAGGTGTCCCCACTTTACCAGGTATCCCAGCTTTTCCAGGTATTCTAACTCTTACCAAGGACCTACAATGAGTCAAGGAGAACATGGCGGAAGAGGTCATATCTGTAGGTCGCTGTGTCACCAGCAGCTGCCCAAGGTGCCACAGACAGTTGAGCCACACAGCTCAGTAGAAACAGGGCCCTGACAATAGGACCAGCCTCTTCAAAAGCTGGGCAGGGCATTCCTAACACCCAGCCAGTCACCTGGTCCTCTCAAGATGCTAGAGGCCTTCATCATTTGAAGCAGCCTCTGGGTTTAAAATGCATTAATAGAGCAGCTTCCTGTTTACCAACAACTCCTACTGCTCCCAAATATACAAATGTCGAATGGTCATATGACTAAAGCAAGGGCCAAATTTGCCTTTTCAGAACCCCTGGCCTGAGTTTTTGGGCCTCACCCATGAGGTTTTATGGGGACTCTGAGGGGCCTCTTGTAGACCGGCTTCAGCACTAGTCCTTATGAAAACCCTTTTGTGTTTCACCCTCTCCCCTTCAAAGACCACCTGCATTTTTTACCATGAGTGTTAACATCTGTTGACCAAATTTACCAATAAACCATTAAGTGTAAATTCAGACCCTGAGCTAAGGCTGACCCTCTTGAAAATGAAGCTGCCCCATCTCCTATCCAGAGGCCACCTTTGCATCTGTGCCCTGCTTGATGCCATTAGGGGCATCAGAGGAAGCCAGAAGTTCTCTGAAGCTGTGGCTATGATGTCCCCACACCCAAGACCTCTTGAAAGCCCCTGCCTGGACTTTAGGATGAGCTGAGCTGCCCCTTAGAGTGGGACGACCTCACTCCCCTGGAATTCTCACCTAAAGACTGTTCATCTTAACAAAGCAATGGTGGACCCTAGACCCATAGGCACTCAAGTCCTAGAGACCAATGGCTCCCTGCCAAACAAGTGTGTAAATCAAATAATGAATTTGTCATCTCACTGAGCCCCACAGGAGAGAGTCATGGCTCCACATGGCTGAAGAGGAAGGGGATGGGAGCTGTCAACCATGCATTTAAGGTACAGCAGGGTTCTCTGGGCCAGTAGCTGTCCTGTATGGCAGGAAGAATGTTGATATGAGCCAGGACAGCTGCCACACACAGGAGGGCTTGGTGATCATAGGTGTGGAGCACCTGGTGGGTCTTTGTAGTAGGGAGTGTGTTTTGAGTGAATCACAGGTGAGGTGAAGATTCTTGGGGGCTCTAGATATCTGCCCATACCCAGCAGGTGGAAAAGAGAGCATGGCAGCATCAGGAGAAATGATTGGGGTGATCGAGTGGAAGTGTGTGCCTCCAGGGAGAAGCACAGGCTGGAGACATTCCTAGGAGTAGAACTGGCCTGGGATTTTCAAACTCAGATGATGGTGCGAGGGGCAGGAATATCTGAAATTTCTCAGGTTTTTTTGCCTCCATTGAGTTCAGTGCTGTAACTGCTCTGGATTTGGGGTCATAATTCCTTTGCTGTTATGATGGGTCTGGACTTCAGGTATTGAGATGACTGTCCTTTTAGTGGAGCAGTGCTATTAGTCTCCTCTGTCACCCAGAAGCCCTTTCCTCTAGAACAGAGTGAGCTCAGAGATGCACTTCTCAGACCAGTAAGACAGTTCATGAATCGGAATTCAGCACCTAGCCATGCACTCTACTCATCAGCAGAGAGGGACTGCAAACAAGGTGCCCTGCTGGGAGCCAGTTAAGTGCCAGGGAGTGTATTCACTGCATTCTTATGACCTCTGGGGTCAAACCGTGAATGGTTTTTCACTAAAATTAGGTCATTATGGGCCAATTTGAAGATCATAGTTGATAAATGGAAGGGAAGGAGGGCAGGAAAAAGGACAGATGTGAGCAAGTAAGGATGCACAGAATCACAGCACCAGCAATGCATGCAGCTCTGCATTTTCTCAGGCTTTCGGTTATGACACCTCGTGTCACCTGAGCCCAACTCATGACTGAGCTGAAAAATAAACAGTGATCTGGGTCTGTTACCTGTCTACAGCAGAGAATACATATTTGGATTCAAACTATTGTATTAAACCAATCAATATTTGCAGATTAAACAATATAGGGAATTGTTAGCATTCTTCCTAAATCACCTATGTCTTTGTTCCCTGAATATTGTCCCAGCACAGTTTTAAAATATATTTTTTCTATTTGATTGAGTAAATGACATATTCTTAATAAACAGAAAGAGACTGCTAAAATCAGCTATTGCTCAGCAGTTGAATTAATTGAAGGGTTAATAAAGAACTATAAAATCTCCCCAGCTTAGCAGCATAAGACAGGCCTTTGATTTATTCTCTCAAGAGGTCCTGTGTAATTAGAGCAAGAGACCATCACTGTCCAGGGACAGTCAGTCTCCAATTTAGAAACAGGGATTAAGCCACTTCAGTGTCACTCACCCTTTGATTAGCCCATAATGGACTGAAATGTGGACACCCCACATATGACACTATCCTCATTATCATTCTCAGCGACCCAGCTATGCGAGAGGCCCAGACCAACTCTTTATCTGGCATCCTGTGAACTCTCAAACAATAGGCCTTTCTAAAACAACATGTGCCTTAAATTTGAAGAATGATTTGCAACTGGATCCAACTTTGTACCAGGCCTATCATATCCTCAGTATCAGGCAAGGAATTAATAGTCTTGGGGAGGCTGTTTTCCCATCACCAGTGAGGAAGTAACAGAACCTGGTCTTGGGCTCAGATGAACAGCACTGGGGCCAGTGCCTTCACAACCATGACCAGGAGACTATTAGGATCTCCTGGAGTCTTGTGGAGGCTGGACCAGTGGGACACCTGACTTGGGGATCTAATGAACCTGCAGTAATATGAGCAGGAGCTGGAAAACTGGGAAGGCAAGGCTTCTTCCAACTTAAGCCTGGTGTGTGGCTGCCCTGGAACCTGTGTAGCTTCTCAGATGGTACAGGAAATGTTCTCTGACCCCAGCCTAGGGTTGTTAGAGGTCAATTCATGGGGAAGTTGGAATAGCAGGGGGAGAGCCCTAGGACATACAGTCAGGAGGGAACCACCAGTTCAGAGATCATCAAGGTCTGAAAGCACATGAATGAACAAACCAGGGTCAGTTTTCCTTCCCCTACCCCCACTCCAGGACATTTTGTCAATATCTGGAGACATTTGGGGCTGTCACAGCTGCCAATCTAGTGGGTAGAGGCCAAGGATGCTGCTCAACACCCTACAATGACCAGGACAGCTCAACAACAAGGAATCAGCCAGCCTGTATTCCACTATCCATTTTGGCTATTCACAGCACAAAATTTTGAAAACTGACTCTGAATTTGACCTATGTGGAGCACCAACCAGCCTGGTAAGCTTGGAAACTACTCACTGAGCCATACTTCATTCAAACCCCTTTCATAGTTTGACTAAGAGAGAAAGGGAAAGAAAAATGAAGAGGGAGGCACCCTGTCTCCTGGAAGAAGCTTCAGCTTCCAGAGCCTCACACCCATCTACCTCTACCAGTACAGTGACAAAATGGCAATAATGCTCCTCACATTTGATATGACATGGGGTTTTGTAAAGAGAGCTTTCTTGTCCACTCAATCACTGAACCTCACAGAAATCATCTGGTTCAGAAAGGATCATGGGACCATTCATGGATGACAGGGCCAGGGCTGTCATCCATGACATGTGAGACTTGCTCAAGTTGGCACTGTTGGTAGAGAATGAGACTTAAGTCTGCTCACCAATGGCCAGGTTTCCTTCCCCAGTTGCTCTAAGAAGGTATGGGCCAGGGAGATGGTCATGCCAGGTCAGGCACATGTTCCCAGCTGCCTGGCTGTCATTTCCACAATGCTGGTCCAGAGGCCTCCAGGGAGCCACATACTTCCATCCTTTCAGCTCCTGATCAGAAATCAGATCCACAGGGCCAGGACTGTGTATGGGTAGGGTTGCACTTCTCCTACTCCTTCCCAGTGAAGACAGGGAGGACCAAATTTAAGAATTGTGGCTAGATGGGGTCAAGTAGGAACCACAAGAGCTGCAGTCTTATTCACAGGTCTTATTCATGCTGAGTTCTCCAACATCACTTTGCAAAAGAACCAGAGGCGTGGTGCTGCATGGGCAGCCTATTTCAGGTCAGTGTGGTACAACAAGCATTTCCTTAGCACCTGCCATGAACAAAGGCTGTGGTGGGCCCTTGGGGGTCAAAGACAAGAAGAGATCAGATCTGAGGATGCTCATAGCCTCATGGGAGACAATGCAGGTGTGGAAGCCAAGACTGTGGGTACCAGCACATACAGTTAGGGCTTCAATATGTTGATTTGGGGGGATAAAATTCAGCCCATAACACCACCCAATATCATGCATCTTCCATCCCTATGACTACCTGCCTCTCCCCACATATACTGCCATAGTCATCCTGAGCCCCTCACCACATTTTCCCTCCACCCCTGTCTTCAGCCTCAGCCGCATCCACTCATCTGTCTGTCTTCCTGTGCCTACAAGCCTTAAACCAAAGCTGTGTTTGATGGACAAAAATTTCATGTGGGCATTCTGTGGTCCAGCACCCAAGACACCCTCACTTCAGGGCAGGGAACCCAGATTGTGTCTGTGTGAGATTCTAACCAGGTTGTATCACCTGAGCCAAGCCCCCAAAATCCTGCAGGCAAAAGACACACCAGTATCTGAGATAGAAGGAGCCAGGCTCACCACAGCTACCAAGGCTCTGAGGCTGAAGGCCAGGCTTTTTTTACTCAGCATGCCTTCAGGCCATCCATAGCTGAATGCTGACAGACTGTGACACCCAGTATGACTCAGAGGGCTCAGCTTTAGGCTCTTCTCATCTGTGGGGAGACCCTGGGGAACTGGCCCTCTCAGGTCAGGTTGGGTGGGGGTGGTGGGGCCTGCTGGGGCACAGATGGAAGATATTTGGACACAGGGCTACACCCAGTGCAGACACAGAGGACAGTTGGAAAGGATGTCCAACTGCAGGTGTTGGGACAATGTGTTCATACCCCTCAGGAATCCCCAGAATACTTGGCAGGGAGTTTTCAGCTAATGAGGTCCCATCTGAACCTGCCTCAGTGTTGAATCCAAAGACCTTTCAGATGCCTTTACATGGTCTTCTGTCTGAAACACAAATGCTTTACTCAGACCCTGGCTGCCTGATATGAGGAATGTGGTTAGCTAACAGGCTGTAGTGTTGGAGCTACAGCCACCTTCTTCCCAGGCAGCATTAGTCAATGGCTGAACCAGGAGGCAGCACAGGGCCTGACCATTTCTACCCAGGCCACATCTCCTTTGCCAGTACTCTTTGCTGGTAGTACCATATGACTGCCAAACTGCCCTGTGTTTTGACAGCTACTCCTGCCCAGACCAGCTTATTCCATTTCAAGTTCACACCTGTTACCTCCCAGTAAACATTTTTACCCTCCACTCTGAAATTGCATCCTGGAGAACTTGACCTACAACAATCCTTACTGGTGAGGTCTGGGTAATAAGGACACAGATTTTAGAAAGTTAAAGCTAAAAAAAGTGAAAAGATATGCCCAGAATTCATGAGCAGCTTGAGATAAACCATGACTACCTCCCCCTTCCCACCATCAAACCAATAACCCACACTACAGTTTGTGAAATTTCTTCACATAATTCGCTTTATCTGCACACATCTCAATCTCCTTCCCGTCTCTCAGATGACACTGAGGCCCCTGTAGTGACCAGCTCCAGAATTCACCTACCTTCCCCTGGACTCCAGGCCCACATCTTTTCCCTATGTTTTCCAGGTAGTCCCCCTGCCGCTGCCCAGCACAGAGCAGCTCCTGCTCTGACAAGTCCACTGGAGCTGCAGAGAAAGCAGGTGCATTTCTCGCTGAGATTGAGGTGGGTGATAAGCCCACATAGACTCAGTCTGATGGAGACAAGCTTGACAGGCTTAGCATAACCACTGTGAATCCACAGCTCAGGATAAACTTTGTCTCTCTGTCTGCAAAAGAGAATAAGTTTGTGTTTGTTTGCAGCAGGTCCCTGTTAGCTGAACTGCATGGAAAGGGGATCCTTAATGTTTAGCATAAATGTTTGTAGAATCATGATTTGTACAAGCATGGCAGTTTATACTGTTTTTCATTCTGTGTTATCTGTGCAATTAAACTTTCTCAATTTTCATTTGCTTATCACATGTGAAATAGATCTCCTTCTGGACTAAAACTCAGCTCAGTTGGTCTGGGAGCAAAGCTGGATTATGATGGTACGACTAGGGAAACTCATCATTCCTAAGTTGTGTGCCAAAGAGAAAAATAAATATGTTTTCTGTTTAAAAGTTTGAAAAGTAAATCTGATTCCTTTGAAAATGAACCAGATCAGCTATTCCACCCACAGCCCAGCCATAGTTCCTGGAAGGTGGACCTTGGGGAATGTGGAACAGCAAAGAAACCTGAGCAAGTGGGCTGCCCCAGGGTCTGCTTTCCACGCCTCCTTAGCAGCCTGACAGCTTTTCTTGCACCTTCATTGAGCAACCTGAGGTAGAGGAGCCCTGTATAATTCCCATTGTCTTTGCCCACCCCATACCAACAAGTAGATGCTTTCCCAGTAATCGAGTCCTTAGCAGCCATTTGGGGCCTTCCACACCCAGAGATCACATTCTTTAGCTCAAATTTGGTAACACTGAGATTTTTCCCTAGGTGGGTACCACTGACCTGGAATGTCAAAGGTCAATTCAGAATTTTCCTAACAGCAACACCCACACAATGTGGGCAGTAGCTGGAAGGTATTTGGTAGTGGTCTAAGTGCCCTGCCCTCTGATACAGCTACAATGCTTCCCGGACTGGCTAAGGCCCATAGGCCACATGCTGCCATCTGTCAAAGCCAGCCAAGGTCCACATTCTCTAGAAAGGCTTCTGTGACCCCTACCTGAGCCCACTGAGACCCCTGCCCAATTTGAACATTAGCCCCTAGCCCCTGACTCATTTCCACCTGACTGGCATGCATGGTTAGCTGTATACTCACTTACCCAACACATTTTCATTGCAGATCTCCTCAGTGTTCAGTGCCACTCTGAGCTCCAAGGGAATCATGAAGAGAGAAGCCCAGCCTCCATGGCGGCAGGCAATGAGCATGTGAACCAGAAGCTGACAAAGTAACTGCAGAGCATGGGAAGGTCAGGAAGAAACAAAAGCAGGGGACAGAGTGGGCATGGTGGGAGGCAAGTAGAGATGGTCAGCAATAGTCAAAACAAGGGGGTGACACTGAGATAACCTGAAACCCACTCAGATGCTATTGACACAGAGTCCTGGAATATAAGAGGCTTAGAACCTGGTGACTTAAATGCTCATATCTGTTCTTGAACTTCATGTGTCATCAGTGATGAGATATCACACAGAGAAGCCTGAGCCAGATCAATTTAATACTCTGCAATGCTCATGCCCTCTGCCCCAGGCTGGCACCCTTCCTTTCCCCTTCCTCCCCTTCTCTTCCCTTACTAACAAAGTCATTGGCAAAACTCACTGCTCATGTCCTTCATTCTATATCCATCAGCAAAGGATGTATGAAAATTAATGGACAAGATATATAAGAATTTAGAATGGCAAGGATGAGGTCTAAAGTTAGGTTGTCCCACCAGACAAGTGACAAACAACCAGTTCTGATGATAATAATCTATGATGTAGATGAATTAATTGCACGCATGCAAGCAGAGCTGAGGTCACTGGCTTCCTCTATACACCATTGCAGAAAATTAACCTCTTTGCATTATAAACCTCGGCCATCTTCCTCCACAGTTACGTTAAATACCCCTTTACCCCACACCCAATGTGTGCACATCAGAAAGAGAGAAATGCAAGGGAAGTGACAGCTCTGCACCCACTTTTGAAATGTCCTTTGTTCTTTGAGTTTCTCAACTTGGCAGGACACTTTCACAAGGGGCTTTTGCCAAATGATCTGCTTAGATCACTGGAGGGCTGCCTTAGCGCACTTGATATGAAAGTCCCTTCCTAAATAAATGACTGTGTTTAGGAATTACAAGATCTCAGGTGATACTCTGGAGCTGCATTTTGAAAGTTTCTAAAAGAACATAAACTGAAAATCTTGTGGTCAAAATTACCCTTGAAATTTTGTAACATAAAATGTAAAAACATGACCTGGCTGGGTGGTTCAGTTGGTTCGAGTGTTGTCCCCTACACCAAAAGGTTGCTGGTTCAACTCCTGGTCAAGGCACAAACCCAGGTTATGGTTTTGATCCCCGATTAGGGAGTATGGGGGCGGGGGCAACCAATAGACATTTCTCTCTAACATCAATGTCACTCTCTCTCTTTCTCTCTCTCCTTCCCACCTCTTCCTCTCTCTAAAAACATAAATATATCCTTGAGTGAGGATTTTAAAAATGTAAAAATGCTATAAAATAAATCATGAAGTAAAAAATTACTTTTTTAAAATTAATATCCAATACCTATATGTACAGGGGTTTACAGCCCTGTACAATAGCACATTCCATCATCATGTGCACAATACAGCCCAGCTAATGCCATCACACAGAGACCCTGTCCATCGGAGGAGTCATCACAGTGTTTACTGCTGATAACAGAGCAGCAAGTACATGAAGATGCCAGCTTGCAGGCATTTTCTGTTGCTAATTATGAACCTCAATCCTTCCAAGCCCCAATTACAAATAAAGTAAACTTATTCTAAGACTGCTATGAAGGGACTTTTATTCCAAGTGCACTAAGGCAGCCCTCCAGCAATCTAAGCAGATCATTTGGCAAAAGCCCCTTGTGAAAGTGTCCTGTCAAGTTGAGAAACTCAAAGAACAAAGGACATTTTGAAGGTGAGTGCAGAGCTGTCACTTCCCTTGCATTTCTCTCTTTCTGATGTGCACACATTGGGTGTGGGGGAAAGGGATATTTAATGTAATTGTGGAGGAAGATGACCAAGGTTTATAATGCAAAAGGATTAATTTCCTGCAATGGTGTGTGGAGGAAGCCAGTGATCTCAGCTCTTCTTGTATGTGTGGGGGTGAAAACAAGTAATGAGTAGGCCCCTCCTTTTTTACACCTTCCTGGTGCTTCTCACATTCTCCAGGGGCTAATCTTGCATGGTTCTTTCCAAATGTTTGTAGAGTTTAAATAGTTAGGATGAAGGGGAAGTGGCTTTGATCTTATGCTTTTCAGTTGATCCACTCCCACTGAGCCACCAATTTGTCCCTTAACTTGACTCCTTTGGGACTTTAACTCTTTTTCTCAATAAATGACTCAAAAGTGGATGTTTCTCTTGGGCCCAGAAGAGCAACCTGGTATTCTTGTTCTCTCTCTCTCTCATTGACAGACACACACACACAAGAGAATAAAATTGCATACATTGTTATCATAATTCTGCTTAAAAACCTTCCACAGGGGCTGCAGGGCAGAGCCTCATCTCCTCAACCTAAGGATCCAAGAGCCTCAACCTCAAGGCTGGCCCTCTCCAGAACATACTCTGATTTCAGAAATGTCAAGCTGGCTCTTGTGTCTTCTAAATCTGTTACAGTGGAATGAGCAGCCAAAGGGGAGATAAATGCAGGGCCCTCACCATTGCAATCTAACAAAGACCTTAATGTAGGAGGCTAGAAGTAAAAGCTCACAAGTTGACCCAGTAGTCCTGAACCTGGTCCAATAAAGCTGCCAGGCATTCCGAACAACAGAAACTATGACAGTGCAGGGTGGGGGGAGCCCTTAAAAGTCTGTGTGTATCATCTCCACTAGGTGGGAAAAGGAAAACTTTGTGCATGCATGCCAAGGTCTGGAAGGGAGGAAGGAAAGGGACTACAGTGCCAAAAAAAATCCCCTAAAACAACTTTGATTAACTGCCTGCCTCCCATCACATATACAAAATGAACAAATAGAGTCTGGAGCAAGATAAAGATTTAGGCTAACAGACCCTCCATACTTACATTTGGGTAGTCGCATCTTCTCAGGGGAAAGCTGGCACCACCTTTACCCATCAACGTAACACCCTCATCCCCATCTCACCAACTATATAAGTCCTCAGAATAAAGGACTCATTCTCTTGGCTCTTGGCTTCTTGGCTCTTTTTGCCACATGGTTGGTGGGGAGGGTGGCCATCCAGCCTCTAACCACTCTCTTTTGGTCACCTGTCCTCTGGCCACCCTACTTTTGACACCCTTGATTTGCTTTCCTATTAGAATTTAGCACTAATAAATTCTGCTTGCATGCTAGTAGACTTGCTGACCTGTAATTCTTTACTGTGTCAGCAAGAAGAGCTGAGTTTCTGGGATTTTCTTACATAGCAGCTCTTCACAGGAACTGAAAAAGAAGCTATCCCACTGGAGAACAAAGAAATCTGCAGAAAGTGAGGACAAGTGGTTCAGGAGGCTATATCCCAAAGGAACTCAGTTGCTGAGGTTGACAAGGTGCCCTGACTTGACCAGGATCATCCTGAGTTTCTGTCAGTCTTTGTCTGGTGGATGTGTGTCCTGTGGACAGTTATAGATAGGTAAAAAAGATGAGGAAAGCAGTATGTTGCAAGAGGCAAACTATGGAGTACCTCTCTGAACTTTGTAAATGACCACATGTAGGGGTCCCACCTAGAAATACTGATGATCTGGTGACTTAGAGCTCACCAATGGGCCTTAGCAGTGTGCATATACCTCAGCCCTTCTTCTCTGAATCAGGGAAGACTCTGGCAACAGGCGGGTTCAGGACCTGGCCTCATTTCTCATGGAGCTTGAGTCTAAGAGCCTCCTCTGAGGAGCACTGCCTGCATGTGAAACTAAAATTTAACTTTGGCCCCAGGAGGTACCTGTAACTACATCTTTTCCCAATCCCTGCCTTTGGTCAGGGATCCTTCAGTGTGGCACACCCTGTTTTTCCCAGGTGCCTGAAATCCCACCACCCTCCAACTTGCCCACAGCCCACACTGGTGCTCATCAGAGAAAGCTCAGGTAAATGCAGACCCACCACCAAGCCTTGTCTTCAGGTTGTGTGCAAACTCAGAACTCTCTCCAACCTCTGTGCTGAGGCACCTGTGGTTCTTTATTTGTTCACTTAACCAATAGAATTCATTACAGACCCACTACCATTAACAGTATCATAGAAGGACTCTGAGTGCTGAACACAAGTGCATATCAACAGAGTGAATTTCAAAACACAAATGAGCAAAAAACACAAGTCATACAACATATATGATATCGTCCACTTAGGTCTGGTTCAAATGAAGAAAAGTTAAACTATGATGAAGCACACGTAGGTGATAAAAGATAATGAGAAGCTGGAATGTGAGAGTACACAATTAAGGTTATGGTTATCCCCCCATAGAGTGGGGAGGAGGGTAGCTCAGACACTGGCAAAGTTCCCCTTCTCAGGCTGGGGGGTGGGGTGGTCCATGGGTGCTGCCGATTGTTCTTTAAGTGTGCATATACATTATACATATTGCTTGTATGTGTGATATGTTTCATGCTTCAGTAAAGTCAGAGATTGTGCCAGGCACTCTGCTGGGTTTGACACATAAAGAAGTTAAGGCATTACCTCTCTGCTTGGGGATTCACTGTCTCTATTTTGATTAACTTCAGTAATGAATCTGTTACACTCACAGGCTTTAGAAAAAGCAGCATGGGTTGGGGCCCTGCCATCCCTCTCACTGACATGTTATTGAACTTCTCTGAGCCTCTATTTCCTCATCATTAAATTAGGGGACATGCCACCTTATGCAGAACTGTTGTAAGAAGCAAATGAGTGAAGGCAGGTAATGCCCAGCACGTGTACAGCTTAGCAGGGAGAAGGTAGTCACAGCGCTGTCACTGTTATTGTGATCACTAATTCAGCCCTTTGTCCTGGTTGCTGACATGACTGTAACTTCCTCTGGATCTTACGATTTTTTTTAGAATAGACATCTTATTTTATGCATTCGTTGGTTTTTTTTTTTTTCTGTCAGCATTAGTAATTTGGGAAACTGGGTAAGTATTATACATACATATTTGAATGTAATTAAATTTGATTCTCTCAAGGAATGCCCTTTGGCATAGGCAATTGAAGCATTAGTTCTTCAATTTATAAATAGGGAAACCAAGGACAAAAGAGGCCAGATGGAGGCTCCTCTCAGCAGAAAACATGGTTCTTCTTCTTCCAAAGGAACAATGTGGAAATATGAAGGTTACTTTTTTTAAATAAAAAGTGTGGATTTTCTCTGCATCTAAGAATTAAACCACAAACTTAAAAAGAAACAGGATCAAAGTGTTTAGCAAAGGAAGTCCAGTCACTGTCATCTACCCATCTTGAAAGCTGACCAGTCAGCATTACTTGAGATCTCAGAGTATCCTAAACAGGGAACTTGGAATATAGTTTGCCTAAAAATTAAAAGGAAAAATCTCCTTGAAGATGCTTTGCTTGTGACATTGCTATAGCAAACTTCTTCCTTTAACATTCGAGGAAAGTATGCTCTTTGCAACTAAAGCAAAAATAAACAAACTTCTCCACAACACTTGTTCCCAGAGGCAAGTGTCATTTTGACTTTCTTGCCAATGAAAACATGGGAAAAGAAGTTCTTGAGTCTGGGCCCTAAAGGGCATTGTCCAGAGGTGTGGGCTTCATCAAATGGCTTGACTGCTCTGTGCCTGGGACATCTCAACTGCAAGAGTGCTTTTGACTACATGTATGATGGGGGCACATGAGTGTATTGATGAGATAAAATAAGAAAACCAAACAACATATAAAGCAGTTGCCTTTCCTGATAATAATACTTCTCCAAATGCAAGTTGATTTTGTTGATGTCAAGTGTAGTGGATGTTGATGACACCTACCCATATTCTCCCAGTCACACATTTCCAAAAGTGCTAACAGTGTCTGGCCCTCTGACTCTGCCTGAGGGGTCGTGGGATCATGAAGTTAATGCCCCTGCATGTTGTCTCCCCTGCAGGTAGGTGTGACCAGGTGACAACAGAGCTCCTGCCAACAGAATGTGGTCAAGGGAGGTCCGAAGATTTCTAGTCCTGGATTTAAGAAGGGGCTGTGCCTTCTGTATACTCCTTCCCTTTTGGCAGGCTGTATCCAGGGCAGGGAGGATGAATTGTTGGAGAAATCTTCAGATGAAGGAGAGCCATCTACCCACCAGGAAGTTATACTCTGAACTTTTCAGTGAATAAGCAGTAAGCTTCTATATTAGAGATGGGACTTTGGGGGTCCTTTTGCTGCAGCAGCTATAAATCCAAACAGACAGACCTAAGTTATCTGCAGAACTTCTACCAAGGAAAGTGTCATTAAGAGATCTGTGTTTGGAGGAAAGGGCTGCATTCCTGTGGTCTGGTCAAGTATAGAACAAGCACATGCCCCAGGCAAGAGAAGCAGCCCCACACCTGCTCTCAGCCCAGAGCACAGCAGTAGGTAGTTAAGAGACAGTTTGTACTTTGAAAGCCTGAATTCCAAGAATGTATGTCTGACACCTGTAACCCACAATCTTCAAATACGATTAGGTCGAACAGCCCTACTTAGCCGAATATGGGGAAAAAAACCTGATAAATCTACAGGTGAACATAGATAATCATGTCTTACCCTAATTAGGAGGCTGGGGACAGCAGGGCAATAGACATTAACTATGAAACCTGGCCTCAGCTGTCGGTTCCACTCCTGATATCAGGTACTTACCATGCCCTGTAAGCTCTCACCATACCCACAGTTTGGGTGGTACTCTCCATATATCTGGCCTGGCTCTGGTGCAGCCCCTGAGCACAGACACAAGTCAGAAAGATTCAACCCCTTTGGAAGGAAACACTGCAGCCTTCTAGACAAAACTTGCTTCTGCGTTTCACTGGCAGAAACATGCTCCTTGTTGTGCTTGAAGCACCACTGCATCATGCATGGAGCACAATATAACCCCAACTATCCCTGCCTTTGTACTCCAGGGCCATGGCCTCACAGCACACTTCGGGGTTTGTGGGACAGTGTGGTGACTCAGCATCTTGCAGCATCTCAATACTGTAATGGAGATAAGACACATGGCCAATCCAGGGCTCTGCTTCCCCACCAAGCCTGGACACTGGCAACCCTGGAGTCCCAACTCAGCCACTCACTTGGTCTTTCACCTAAGGCAAACTACACACCATCTATAAGCCTCTCTCCTCATCTGAAATGTGGGATGACATTATATCTGCACTTACTGACGTGTTCCTGGGGTATAGAGTAGATAATGTGTGCCTCAGTTTGGCAGCTGATGCTGTGGAACTGACCAATATCATCAGCATTTCACCAAGCACAAGGTCTGGACCAGTCATAACTGAGCTTGTGTGGGTCACTCATCCTCTGTGAACATCTGATTTCTCTTCTGACCAGTGTTGCATGAGCTTTTGCCCGGACACCCCTATTGGTGTTGCTGTGAGGGCACTGGTGAACACTGAAGTCGGTTATAACCTGCCATGACAGCCTGCTGACACAAATTCCTAGCCAGGGAATACCATGAGGATTCTCAGGAGTCATAGAAGGAACAGCCCTGGGCAACTTCTAACTACCACAGGCACATAGGGCTCAGAGCCTGAGTTGCCTGAACCAGTTGTGGGTAGTGAGTGACATGAGAAGGTACAAAGGACTTTACACTCACCAAGTCTTGTGGCCATGGCAACCCACACTGGGATGATCTGAGGATGATTAAGAAACATTTAAATTAATCAAGAGCCCAAACATCTTGTTCAGGCAAGATTGTGACTCACACTTGCCTCTTTCCAACTTCTTGGGCTTAGTGCTGGGCAACACTGCTGGGCATTGGAGGCTAGCCCTGCAGACAAAGAATTCTCCTTCAGCTCCCAGCCTCCAGAGTGCTGAGGTCCTGGGAATTCTCAAAAATTCCTTTGGGCTAACATATTCCTCCCTCCCCCGCTCCCCTGCCTAGCTGTCTAAGTGAGCCACCAGCATCCTCAACCATATCATCTGCCTGCTTTTCTCACAAAACTCATTGCTAGGATATTACTGGTGCCACCTCCCCTCTTTTACATCATGAACAAGAGTCACTATTTTGTTTAACAAAAATTGTGCAAATACATGAGCCCCTTCTAGACATATGAAGACATATGACATCCTAGAAGTTAGAATAGAAGCCAAACTCCAAGAAACAGCCCACAGAAAGCTGCCATGAGCTTGGGCTCACAGGATATTCTGGATATTCTGGTGGAGCATGGGGACTAGCAGGCAGGAGCTCCAGACACATCTGTATCTGCAGTGGATCAACCCTAACCCCAGAAGACACCCTGGATCCAGCAAGGCAGCTCTTTGTGGAGACAGTTGATGCAGAGAGCACACCCACGCAGATAGGTGTGCCTTATGCAGGTGACCATGCTCCCGCAGCAGGAAGGGCAGGTGTAGCCCTTCCATCAGGCTCCAGGCCACAGCTTCTCCCCACAGGGTTCATTTTGTTCAGGGACTAAGACACATAGCTTCCCTCTTACACTCTGGGTGACAGGGCTGCCACCCTGCCAATTACCCTGGGGTGTAATTGCTCCAGCCTCTGGCTTTTCCATTTCCTGATGACATTGTTCCACTTTCCATTTCATTTCCTGATCCAGAGAAAACAGCAAGCTACAGCTCAGAAAAGCTCTCCTGAGACAGCAGGTCTGAGAGCCAACCATTTAGATAGGCTCTGAACGCAATCTCCCATCTCCCATCTGTCTCCTCAAACTCCTGACCCCATTTTTCCTTGGAGCAGGGAGGTGGGAATAACACCCTTCACAGCACAGCCACTGCAAGGTGGTCTGCAAGGTGGAAGTCCCATCTCATCCACGTCTTGGGAAAGGTGGGAGTTCAGAGTAGACACCGGAACCTTCTTTGTAGGAAGTCACCAAGGGTTCCAGAAGGAAGGTAAACATGGAAAGGAAGAATCATGAAGTGGGTGAGTTTAAGCACTGATGGTGTGCTGCCATGTTTTCTAGACTGACTCAGGGAACCCCAGCAACTTCTGCGGGAGTGCACTCCTTCCTCTGCTCTTCAAGTTTCATCCATTGAGACCGAGAGATGAAGAGCTCCTTAGAGACATTGTAAGATCATACAGGTCTTGGCTCACAGGCCCCACCCAGCAGAGCTGTTGGAGTCCCTAACCTGTCCTTACTGGGAAGAAAGGCCAGCAGGCCCATCACCCAGTGAGGCAGGCCTAGAACCTCCTTGCCTGGATCTGGCTGCATGATTGAACCTGACAATCAGCCCCTTGGCTGGGATATAGGCAGGGTGGCCAGCCCTCCCTTATTTCCTTGTTCCCTGCCATTGCCTGGGCTCCTGGTCTGAATGAACCAATAAACCCCCAGCAACATGGTGCCCTCTGTTTCCAAAATCCACTACATCCTCTTCCTAAACCCTGCTGTATACTCCACCCCTGGGTATCAACAGGGCCTAGTGAGCCAAAACCCCTCCACAACACCCTACTTGCTGGGCTGTCCTTCCTGGGACAGTCTCAGACTGTTTAATTCCAAGTCACTCTCTGGCCTAGAGACATATACCCCTGTACATGTAGCTTGTATGAAGACTGAAGTCACCTCTGTGAAACAGCAGCCTGAAAGATGAGTTTTTAAAGGTGGCTATACTGAGAGATGTCCCTCCCTCATGCTCTTCTCACAATGGAATGCTGATATTTGAAGTTAAGGTGCTTCTCTCTCCTGGGGTATGTACCTCTTGAAGCCCTGGGCTATCATGTGAGGGTTGGAGACACACATTAAAATGATGGAGGCCATGTTCTTTGTGCCATATGGAGAGAGCACATAGAGCTCTGGGCTCCACATAGACAAGACCCAAGCCCTCCAACTGGAGGCTCAGATGGTGTAGAACAGAGACAAAACATCACTCTGCACTCACCCAAATTCCTGACCCACAGACTCTTGAGGTCAATAAATCTGATAAGATTTGTGGAGATTTTTGTTGAAGTCATAGAAACTACAACAATTTGTGTGTCTCCAGGGACATTTTTGCTGGGTTTGTTAGTGAGGATGTGGTTTCTGTTGATTATAACAGGGAACAGGAGAGACAGAGGTCATTCATCTCAGGGTGATTCTTGTTACTTCACACCTCTTAATCTAATGTTACTGGGGCTTTTTCTCTGGGTCACTTTAGAGTGTTCAACTGTCAATACCAGCAAAACAGCAAAAGTGCTAAACCAGAAATAAATGACAGCATGTTCCTAGCTTGTAGCAGATCATGGAAGCAAGCACCACAAATGTGCTGTTTCTTCAGAATCTCTTCCAGACAGGATTTGCTTTCCAGTGGAAGGGGGACATAGATGCCAGCCTGGAGTGGGAGACACCAAGAGCTCCCCTGAAACCTGGGACCTGCGATCTCCTACTGCCCCCATAAAGACTCCTAAATTTCAGATGCATTTGCTCGGGCAGCAGTGCAGTATGTGAGAGTGAGGAATGAGATGTAGGTGGTTTACTACAGGGACCAATTAACCACACTGTAAATGTGGTTAGCCACACTGTAAAAAAAAAGTAATGATGCATTCTTTTAATGGCAAAACATCCTCCCCTTGAAAGCCTCGAGGTACGTGCACATGTGCTTCTGTAAAGAGGAGACTAAGGGTTAAAAGAAACAGATGCTGCAAAATCATGTCGCTTTATAAAATGGAGATTATGAAGAAAAGAACAGTTGTAGAGAAATACTATATACTAAACTGTTAATGTGATTCTCTCTGGGAAAGAGCATATATTTTCCAAATATATAAATGTATTATATATTAATCATATAATTCACATTTTATATAAATATAGCCTATTTTTATTATATTTAGACATAATTTATAAATTTTATAATTGTATAAATATGAGGGTGGGGACCCAAAAACAAAAAACAGAATTATCTGCTGGAGGGCGGGCCCCTTGTAGTGCAGGCTTCCCCCACTAGGAACGCATCTGTATCAGTGTACCAACTGGCATTGTTGTGAGAGGTGGCATCTGTCTTCAGTGGATTTTTTTTGAAGACTCTTTCAATACATTTGCCCATTTCATGATGTGTAATTTATAAGCACACCTGCCCACACCGCACTGAGTGTTCAGCAGTTTTCAACCAAAAACGACATGAACCCCCATGCCCCATCCTCCCTATTCACCTGATCTCGCCCTGAACAACTTTTTTTGTTTGTTTCCCTTGTGAAGAAAGTCCTCAAAGGGAAACATTTTTGTCAACATGGAATAAGTGAAACAAAAAAATGGCAGAAGTACTAAAAGGCATCAAAATCAATGAGTTCAAAAATTGTTTTGAGCAGTGGAAAAAAATGTCTCAATAGGTGTATTGAATCAAATGAGAGTACTCTGAAGGTGACTGTAATTTAAATATTTAAGAATAAATACACAATTTTTGATAAATAAATTCTGAGTTTTTTGGGTCTCCCTCATATAAAAGTATATATTGGAAAGCTGGGATTTGAAAACTTATTAAAGATCTTTCAGAAAGAAAGACTTCCCTGCTTCAGTCAGCTTTCCATCTCTGAGACTCTAGGAACAAGCAGGGATCTTATTGTCCTGGGTCCTGAATCACCTGCATTGACTAAAAACCCTATGATGTCTTGTTGGTGTGCAGGTTCTCAGGTCCCACCACAGCCGTCCTGGTATAGATTCTCCAGGGCAGGATATAGGCCCTTTGTTTTAACAAGTGATGGTGATCAGTTTTATGCACATTAATATTGAGATGTTAGGCCAGCCTTTTGGGTTCTTGCAATCTAAGGGCTAGAAGACCTGGGGATGCTAGACCATTACCCTTCTCTCCCTCTCTTCACAGCACCTCTCAGGTGGGGTTACTTTCCCCTTCACGTCCCTTTCTTCATCATACAGTGTCTTTGCTTTGACAATTGACAGGGAAACTTGTTTACTGATTTCTTTCTAAGGATTGCCACAGTGGCCTGATAACTTATAGTCATAATTTAGAAACATAACATAAAAAACTGATTATTTGATGTATAGGTGGCAGCAAGACCTTCGGTGAATGAAGTGCCCCTTTTGAAGTTCTCCAAGGGAGGCAGATGTCTCAAATACGTGTGGATGTGTAAGAAGCTCATGCCCTTCCCTCAAAGAGCAGCATTCTGGGGGTTTCCAAACCCAGAATCTAGGCCCAGACCTCTGCTCTTTTTATCCAGATCAGAACTTCTGAGATATGAACATGAGACACCTGGAAATCTTGTAAAGAGGCAGGTGCTGATGTGGCAGATCTGGGCAAAGTCTGAGGGAATTTTTTTTTTTTAATTAGTAAGCCCTTGGGCCATGTTAACACTGCTGCTATGGGGATTACATTTGGGATCTGTGATACACTGTCATCCACAGAATCCTTGTAAAGTAAGCAGTTAATGCTCTGACCCCATGACTGATAAAAGTATTATCACTCTTTATATTTTTATTTCTAGTGTCTGCTATATTTTCTTCAAGGTATATCTTAACTAGGACCCCTCATCCTCTGTTTCAGTTATCTCTTCTATACAAAGCACTTCAAAAGTTAGTGGTTTAAATAACAATGAATTTGAGCTGGGGCTCACCTGAGCAGTCTGCAGCTCTAGGCACCCAATGTTCTTTTATCTGGTGCTTCAGCTAGAAGAACTAGAATAGCTAGGAGCTTATCAGACTTAGTTCTTTCTACATGTGACATTACATTGGCTAGCCTGGGTTTCCTTACAGCATGGTGGCCTCAGGCCATTTAGCCCATTTACATGACATGTGGCTTCCATGAAGGATCATTCCAAGAAGATTAACCCAATGTGCAAGCATTTATTAAGCCTCTGTTTGAATCATGCTTGCTAATAGCTGATCCTAAACAAATCACATAGCCAACCTGTGGTTCAGTGGGGAGTGGCCCACACAAAGTGAGGTCATCAAGCAGTATGGTTCATGGGGGCCACAGATAGAATCTCTGACTTTGGATTCCCTTATTCCTTAGTTCTTATATATCAGCCATTATTCCAAGATTCACTTTCTTGCTAATTATTTCTTGCTATTTGCCCATTTAGAAGACTATTGGATACTAGAAATCATCAGAGAAATACGTTTTTAATTCTGTTTCACTGGAATATTTTATAGAAGTCATTAGAAGTTCAAAATCCCTGATTCTCATGTGAGGTTTGCATGTTTGAAAATTAATTCTTTCAGTCATATTTTTTATTGTAAGAGGAATTTAATTCTTTGTGAAATATGACAAATTTCTGCTAAAGACTGATAGGTGTGGATATTAATCACTGTTCTCATACTGAAAACTATTCTCTCAACTCAATTTTATCATTTTCTGGTTTTTAAAATGTGGATCAGAATACCACTGGCAAAAATAGAATTCAACTTCAAAACTATGGATATTATTATTGGCAACAGGAAACTTGAGCACTTAGATACTAGAAGGTCATTATAGGAGGCCAATAGCTACAGCACCAGTCAAAAATATTCATCACACCCTCAGCTCACATTTCAAAGTCTCCTTTGGCTTGTACGTAGGGTTGTTGATGAAAAACAGGCATAGGAAGATCCCCTTGGCATTTTCCATACTTTTTTTGTTTTGTTTTCACGTCTTTTTTAACTGAAAAATGGCAAGAGTAGTTTTGGAAGATGGCAGAAGAGTAAGTAGAAACTACACTAACCTCCTCCCAGGACCAGTCTGGAATTACAACTAAATTGTAGAGAAGTCATCTTGAATAAGCAACTGAACACTAGCTGGGGGACTTCTGCCTTATAACTACAGACTGAAGAAAACACTTCGCCACAACGTGACTGGTGGGGAGGGTGGAAGAGTCATGGGAGGGCTAGTTGGGCTCTCACGGGTGGCAGCCGAAGTGGCAGAGGGATATTTCAGTGGCCAGGGGGATCTCTTTGAGAAGAGTGGGATCTAAACCCAAGATGGCTCCCCAGCCTATAGCACCAGAGCTGGTGAGGAACGCAGATAACATCCAGTTGTGAAAAGCAGCAGAGGTTCTGTCGGACAGGAAGATACAGCTGGAAATACAGAGAACCTTTTAAAGGGCCAAAGCACAAAATTTCATTTGCAACCACTTACTCTGGATGCTGGCAAAGGGAGGGCAGAATGGACTAGAGACACTTGAGGAGACTCTGGGGATGGTGGCTTTGGAGAAAGAACTGAGGGACCAGCTGTGGGGATCCTGGTGCTGAATCATACCCCCTACTGCAGGATCCAGTTTGCTCAGGCAGACCAATCCCCTCCAAGTGGCATTAGCCTGAGGGGTAGCAATAGCCATACCCACAAGAATTACTCTGCCCTGCCCTGTGATGCTTAAGCCTGATGCTGATTACAGATTGATTAGATGAACCACCGATCCATCTAACACCTTACTGGTCTAACATATAAGGCACAAAAAAATACCAAAAAGGGGGGGAGGGGCCAAAATTGGAGACAAAGAAATAGACCTTATATGAAAGAACAAGAGAATTTTCCAGAAGAACTAGATGAAATGGAGTTAAACAATTTATCAGAGAATTTAGAGTAATGATTATAAGGATATTCAACAGCATGAAAAAAGACATAGAAAACCTAAAAAAGAATCAGTCAGAAATAAAGAATGCACTATCTGAGATACATAACACATCGTAAAGAATAAACAGTAAGTTAGGTAAAGCAGAGGATTGAGTCAGTGTTCTGGAAGACAAGGTAGAAAAAAAAAAACGTCAAACAGGCAGAGCAGCAAAAAGAAAAAAGAATTTTTAAAAAATGAGGAAAACTTAATAAATATCTTGAACAACATGATCTGCATCATGAGAGTACCAGAAGAAGTGAGTGAGCAAGGGATCAAGAACCTATTTGAAGAAAAAAAATGACTGAAAACTTCCCTAATCTGGAGAAGGAAAGAGTCACACAAGTCCAGGAAGCTCAGAGAGTCCCAAATAAATTGTACTCAAAGAGTCCTACACCAAGACACATCATAATTAAAATAAGGCTTAAAGATAAGGAGATAATCCTAAAATCTTCAAGAAAAAATCAAGTAGTTACCTACAAGTTAGCATCAATTAGACTGTCATCCAATTACTCATCAGAAACATTTCAGACCAGAGGGAGTGGCATGAAATATTCAAGGTGATGAAAAGCAAGGACCTAAACCAAGGCTACTTTACCCAGCAAGGCTATCATTTAAAATTGAAGAAGAAATAAGGAGCTTCCCAGACATGAAGAAACTAGAGGAGTTTGTTAATACCAAACCATATTGCAATAAATGTTAAAGGACTTTAAGTAAAAGAAGAAGAAATAGAAAAAAAACAAGAAATAAACAGTCTAACAATAAAATGGCACTACATACATATCTATCAATAATCACCTTAAACATAAATGTCTTAAATGCTCTGACCAAAAGACAGAGGGTAGCCGAATGGATAAGAAAACAAGACCTTTATATATGCTGCCTCCAAGAGATCCATCTCAGATCAAAAAATACACACAGACTAAAAGTAAAGTGTTGGGAAAAGATACCTCATGCAACTGGAAAAAAAATAACTGGGGTAGCAGTACTTATATCTGACAAAATAGACTTTGAAACCAAGTCTATAGTAAAAGACAAAAAAGGACACTATGTAATGATAAAGGGAATAATACAACAAGAGGATGTAATCCTAGTAAACATTTGCACACCCAACATAGAAGCACCTAAATATGTAAAGCACATCTTGATGAACATAAAAGGAGAGATCAACAGAAATGCAGTCATATCGGGGATTTTAACACACCGTTGACTTCAATGGATAGATCTTATAGGCAGGAAAATCAACAAGGACACAGTGGCCTTAAATGACACACTAGATCAAATGGATTTGATTGATATCTTCAGAGCGTTTCTCCCCAAAGCAGCAGAATATACATACTTTTCAAGTGCACATAGAACTTTTTCTAGGTCACATGCTAGGACACAAAACAAGTCTCAATAAATTTAAGAAGATTGGAAACATATCAAGCATCTTCTCTGACCACAATGCTATGAAACTAGAAGTCAATCACAAGATAAACACTGAAAAACATGCAAAGGCATGCAAGCTAAATAACATGTTATTAAATTATGAGTGGGTCAGCAAAGAGATCAAGGAAGAAATAAAAAAATACCCTAAAACAAATGAAAATGAAGACAAAATAATATAAAATCTGTGGGACACTGGGAAAGCAACCCTTAGAGAGAAATTCACAGCATTACAGGTCTACCTCAAAAAACAAGAAAAAGCTAAAATAAACTATCTAACTTTAAAAAAGTATTTAAAAACAAACAAATTTGGGGGAAACAAATCCCAGTGTTAGTAGAAGGAAGGAAATAATTAAAATCAGAGCAGAAATAAATAAAATAGAATCTAAAAAAATTGATATAAAAGATCAATGAATCCAAGAGGTTGTTCTTTAAAAAGATAAAAAAGATTGACAAACCTTTCACCAGACTCATTAGGAAAAAAAGAGAAAGGACCCAAATCAATTAACTCATAAATGAAAGGGGAGACATAACAACTGACACCAAAGAAATATAAAGGATTGTTAGAAAATATTATGAACTATATGCCAATATACTGGACAACCTGGATGAAATAGATAAATCCCTAGAGACATACAATCTTCCGCAACAAAATTTTAAAGAATCAAATAATCTGAATAGACAGGTAACACCTAGTGAAACTGAAGCAATAAAAAACAAACAAACAAACAAAAAACCTTGGACCAGATGGTTTCACAGGTGAATTTTCCCAAACATTTCAAGGAGAACTAACACCTCTCCTTCTCAAACTATTTCACAAAATTCAAGAGGAGGGATGGCTCTCAAACTCATCTTACAGGCCAGGATTATCCTAATTCCAAAGCCAGACAAATACACTACAAAGAAAGAAAATTATAGGCCAAAATGCCTGATGAACATAAATGCTAAAATTCTCAACAAAATATTAGCAAACCAAATACACCAATGCATCAGAAAGATCATACACCATGATCAAGTGGGATATATTCCAGGAATGTAAGGATGGTACAAAATTCACAAATCAATAAATATGATTCACCACATAAATAAAATGATGGGTGAAAACCACATGATTATATTGATAGATGCATAAAAATATTTTGATAATATCTAACACCCATTTATGATAAAAAACTCTCACAAAGTGGGAACAGAGGGAACATACCTAAACACAATAAAGGCCATATATGACAAATGCACGGCCAACATCATACTCAACAGAAAACAACTACAAGTGTTCTCCTTAAGATCAGGAACAGGACAGGGATGTCTGCTTTCACCTCTCTTATTCAATGTAGTACTAGAAGTCTTAGCCACAGCAATCAGACCAGAAGAAGAAATAAAAGGCATCCAAATTGGAAAGGAAGAAGTAAAGCTGTCTTTATTTGCAGATGACGTGATACTATATAGAGAGAGTAGAGTTGGTGGAAATGCAGACTGGTGCAGCCACTGTGGAAAGCAGTATGGAGATACCTCAAAAATTTAAAAATGGATCTGTCTTTCAACCCAGCAATCCCGCTTCTGGGAATATATCTGAAGGAACCCAAGACACTAATTCAAAAGAACATAAGCACCCCTATGTTCATTGTAGCATTATTTACAATTGCCAACATATGGAAGCAGCCCAAGTGTCCACCAATAGATGAGTGGATAAAACAGATCTGGGATATTCACACAATGGAATTTTACTCAACCATTAAAAAAAGAACATTTTACCCTTTGAAACAGTATGGACAGACCTAGAAAACATTATGCTATGAAATAAGCCAGTCAGAGAAAAACAAATACCATATAATTTCACTTATATGTGGAATCTAATAAACAACCTAAAGAAACAAAACAGAGATGGGCTTATAGATGGAGAACAGATGACAGCTGGTTTGTGGAGGTTAGGGATGGAGGGATTGGGCAAAAAGGAAGAAGGACTCATGGACATGGACAACAGTGTAGTGATTGCTGGAGTGATGGACAATTAAGGGGACTAAATGGTAATGGAAAAATATAATAAAGATTAATTTTTTTAAATTTGGAAAAATAAGAGCACAGTAAAAATGATCCAGATAGATCAAAAGTATATGCAATCAAAAATTAGTTTCCTTCCAGCTCACATGCCTCATGGTCAAACCTCAGTATTCTGGTCCATGTTCCTGGGTTCCCAGAAAGTGTGCATGCCCATAAAACAATGCATAAATTTGTACACTCTTGCACAGAATTTTAAACCAATAGCAGCACACCCTAGGTATGGAGTTGCATCTTATGCCCTTACAGAAACAATTTAACAGTGCACCATAGAGATGTCTTCATATTAACACATACAACTACCTCTCCCTGGTCACAGCTGCTGTCTTGTTGGTGATATTTCTTGAGGGCAAATCAAAATAATTTCTCAGTTTCAGGCACCAACATTTATCTGTTTAGATTTCTTGAGTCTTCAGAAATTAATCATCCAACCAAAATGAGTTTTCAAATTTATTTACATAGACTTAATTAAAATATTCTTTTGCATTTGATTTTTAATTTTTTTCTATATCTGTGGTTTCTTCCAAATTACATTTTTGAACTGTTCTCTTTTATAAGTTGTTGATTTTATTGTGTGTTCATGCATATATACACATGCCCTTGTTTAGCATATGTGCACATAAAAGTTTGTGAATATACACACATATGTGTGCTTTTAAATCAGCTCATGAGATTATTTTTTACTTCTCATTTTGTTTTAAAATTCACCAATTTTTGCTTTTAGTGTACATAATTTTATGTATTGCCTTAGAAAAGACAATACATAAAATTATGTACACATTGTTATATTTCTCTTTATCCAAATTGAGCTCTTGCTTTCTTTACTTTTCTTCACTATGTGAACAACATATGTATTGAAAGCTAAAAAAAGTGTTATCTGAGCACAGCTTCAGCTACATGATATCATTTTTACTGTTGTCTACAGAGTCATGAAGTTTGATTTTATTGCATAATCAAAGAATGTGATATTTGAAATCCACAGAGCAGGTGGAAGCTACACTCACCTCCTCCAAGTGCCAAATCATATTTACAGCTAAATTAGAAAGCAATCAACCTGAATAACTACCTGAAGAGGAGCTTAACAGAAGTCTTACAACCAAGGACCTACAGAAAAAACCATGAGACTGGTAAGAAAGGCAGAGATGCGGAAAGGTTTGGCCCCATACCCAGGTACTGCTATTGAGAATCTGTAAAGACATCTCAGCTGCAAAACTTCCCCCTAAGGACTGAGGGGTTTCAACCCCACACTGGGATCTCAGACCTGAGCATCAGAGCTTGGAATAGAAATCCACATAAAATCTGGCTGTGAAAATCAGCAGAGATTCTACCGACCAAGGAAAGACTGGAATCTGCTAGAAGCCCATGTGATTCCTTAAAGGGCCAGGGCACAAAATCCTGTTCTCAGCTGCTCACCCAGGGCCCTCATGGAGGGAAGGTGACTCAGAGAAAAGTGCAGTCATACGGAAAAGACTGGGGTTATGTGGCCTTGAGGAGAGATCCAGAGGTCAGCCACCTAAGTTCCTGTGTTAAGTCGCTATCACATACTGCCCATAGAGTCTATCTTTCCTATACTGAAAGTACCAGCTGGGGGGTGCACTAATGCCTTTCCACTGACTCCCTGTGGCCCCACCCTACCAATCTCACACCTTGAAGAAAGATCTGCTGCAGCATGGGTGCGGTGGGCTCTACCTTGGGGATCAATTAAGGAGATACAGGAGAACCCAGAAACTGTCAAAGACTTGGAAAATCATTAAGTTGTGTGGTTCTGGAACAGAGGACATTTTCTCTCACTGTGTGCCACCTGCTTCCATCTCTCACAGAAGACCCACCAACCCTGTCCTTTCAACTGCCTGTGGTCCTGGCCTGCCCTGATTGCAACCTGCAGAAAAGTCTTCTGACTGCAGCTAACCTGAAACTGTGATCTTTTTCTTGTGAAGTTCCATTCAGACTCTTGGACAGGTATTGGGTTGTGTGGCTCCACACCAGGGGCCACTTCTCCACCCTCATTAGGAGAGCCACTAACCCCATCCTCCCAACCCCAACTTTCTCTTTCCTGTCAAGCTCACACTTTGTGAAAGAAACTACAGGTTGAGACCAGCCTGGAAACACTATAAGATGTTGTTTAGAAAGATCTCAAGGAAGTCCAGTCAGCCTCAGGGAATGGTGGAAACACTAATAGGAGGAGACACATCTCAGGGTGACTTGGGCCTTTTACTGATCTTCCCCCAGGTATGAGGCAGCTGACATCTGACATTTGCACACAACTTGTCCCTTCCCACATGCACCCTAACTTATAGAAGTGGACACAAACTGCAGATCACTTGGTAGCTCCAGGTAGCCCAAGAGTTGTTATAGGCAGTGTCTGACACTGACATGCATTGGAGTCCCTCCAATTGGACCCAGAAGCAAGACAACTGGTGGTGATATTCAGATCATACCAGAGTACAACCTAAGTAGCCACACAAGCATCACACTTAAAAGGAAATCCTGGCAGGTACCAAAACCTGCTGGGGCCAATACTGCTTTGGGGAGCTGCCCATGCAGAGTAGCTCATACACTGTAGGTAGTGTTGATCTACATAGTCAGATAGCCTGAAGGCCAACCCCACTAAAAAATGAGCCAATAGCAATCAAGACTCAACCACAACAGCAGGGCACACATAAACAACACAAAGGGCATTACCAGAGGACCAACTTCAGGTGATCAGGAATATTGCACATTGAGCCCCACAAGACACCTAATACATAAGACTAACATTACCAAAGTTGGAGAACATAGCATACTTACCTAATAGTCAAGGACAAATACAAAAAGACAGAAAAAGTGTGGAGACAAAGAAACATGTCCCAAATGAGAGAACAAAAGAAATCTCCAGGAAAAAACCAAAATTATAGGGAGGCAACCAAGCTACAAGGTACAGACCTCAAAACAATGATTATATGGATATTCAAGGAACATGGGAAAAGAATGGATGAGAATTTAAACAAAGAGATAGTAGGCATAAAAAGGAACATTGAAACCATAAGAGAAATGATTCAGAAATAAAGAATACAATATCTGAAATGAAAAATGACCTAGGAGGTATCAAAAGCAGGTTACAAGAAGCAGAGAATCAAATCAGAGATTTACAGTACAAGATAATAGCAAACACCCAAAGAGAGCAAAACAAAAAAAAAGAATTTGAAAAAGTTATAAACTCTATGGTACATCTGGCATAACATAAAGTGTAACAAAATGTGCATCATAGAGGTCCTGGAAGTTGCGAGGGGGAAGAAGAAGAGAGAGCAACAAGACTAGAATGCTTAACCTGGTGAAGAAAAAAGGCACACCTCTCCAGCAAGCACAGACTCCCAATCAAGATAAACTCAAAAAGGCTCACTTCATAATTAAAATGCCAAAGGCTAGAGACAAAGAGAGAATCTTAAAAGCAGCAAGAGAAAAAGTTACCTACAAGAAAGCTCCCATAAGACTGTCAGCTGATTTCTCAACAAAAACACTTCATGACAGAAGAGATTGGCACAAAATATGCAAAATGATTAAAAAAAAATCTAGGACCTACAACCAAGACTACCCCACCAAGCAAAGCTATTATTTAAAATTGAAACTGAGGAAAGAAGGTTTCCAGCCAAGATAGAGGCATAGGTAGATACGCTTCATTTCCTCACACAAACGAAAGATGTACAATAACCATTTTAAAAACAAAAGCAATCAGAACTGCCAGAAAATTACACTGTACGGAAGTCCAACAACCAAGGAGTTAAAGAAGAAAAATTCATCCAGCCTGATAGAAGGGGTAGAGATGGGCAGCCAGGGAAGAGAGGGTGTGCAGCAAGGCAGCAACTGGCAGACCAGAGTCCCATACTTGTGTGCAGATAAACCAAGAGGAAAAACTGAGGAGTGAGACAGACCACACAACCCAGAGTTCCAGAGGGGAGAAATAAAGCCTCAAAACCCCTGGCTTTAAAAACCTGTGGAGGTTGCAACAACAGGAGAAACCCCCACTCTCACAGGAGAGTCCATGGGAGGGAACCAAGCAGTTGTAGAATGTACATAAACCCATCCACACAGGAATCAGCACCAGAAAGGTACAATTCACTTGTGGGTACTAAGGGAAGCAACAGAAAAGAGGGTGAGAGCCGAGTAAATGACATTGTTCCCTCTCTGACCCCTCCCCCACAGACAGTGCCACAATGCAGCTAGGTGGGTTACCTCACCCTGGCAAATACTTAAGGCTCTGACCCTTATGACATAACAGGTGTGCCAAGACAAAGAAATATGGCCCAAATGAAAGAACAGATCAAAACTTGAGGAAAAGAACTAAGGGACAGGAGGCAGACAACCTATCAGATGCAGAGTTCAAAACACTGGTAATCAGAGTATGGCCACAAGATAAAGGAAGAAGTGAAGGATATACAAAGTAAAATAAAGAAAAATATACAGGGAACCAACAGTGAAGGAAACAAAACTGGGACTCAAAAAAATGATTTGGAATAGAAGGAAAAAATAAACATTTGACTGGTACAGAATGAAGAAACAAGAATTCAGAAAAATGAGGAGAGGCTTAGGAACCTCTAGGACAACTTTAAAGATTCACACAACTGAACCATAGGGGTGCCAGAAGAGCAAGAGGAAGAGCATGAAATCAAAAATTTATTTGAAATAATACTGAAAGAAAACTCCCCCAATCTGGTGAAGAAAACTGACATGCAAGTCCAGGAAGCCCATAGAATCCCAAAGAAGTTGGAGCCAAGGAGGAACACACCAAGACACATTATAATTAAATTACCCAATATTAAAGAGAATCTTCAAAGCAACAAGAGAAAATGAGAGAGTTACCACAAAGGAGTTCCCATAAGACTATCAACTGATTTCTCAAAAGAAACCTTACAGGCAAAAAGGGGCTGGAAGGAAGTATTTAAAGTCATGAAAGGCAAGGACCTACATCCAAGGTTACCCGATCTTGCAAAGCTATCATTTAGAATGGAAGGGCAGATAAAGTGCTTCCCAGATAAGGTCAAGTTAAAAGAGTTAATCATCAACAAGCCTTTATTATATGAAATGTTAGAGGGATTTATCTCAAAAAAAGATCAAAACTATGAACAGTAAAATGACAACAGACTCACAACTATCAACAACTGAACCTAAAAAACACAAACAAAAACAAACTAAGCAAACAGCTAGAACAGGAACAGAATCATAGAAAGGGAGATCACGTCCAGGGTTATCAGTGGGTAGGGGAGGGAAGAGAATGGGGGAAAATGTACAGGAAATAAGAAGTATAATTGGTAGGTTCAAAATAGACAGAGGAAGGTTAAGTATAGGGAATAAGAGAGTCAAAGATGGTGGCTATGTAGTTGGGAGCTGAGCACGCTTGCTCATGCACCCAACTGGGACACTTAGCTAATCTTCCAAAAAACAAAGTGAAGAGCCAACAGAATCTCAGCCAGCATGATATTTGGAAGCCAAAGTGTGCAGAGGATACTTAAAAAAGGGCAGTAAGAAGGTTTTATATGCCAATGGGAAGGTCCCTGGGCCTGGTGCCTGAGACTGCGGCTACCATGGATACATTGGAGGAGAGCCAGGTCAGTGATAGTAGGTTAATGGCACCCTCCCCTGTCAAGGTGTGGAAGTCCCAGACCTGCACCGGAATAGACATGGATGCATAAAGTCACTTGTGGCTGGGCGGCGGTGGTGTTGGTGGAAGGCAGCAAGTGACACACAGCCAGTGGAGTACACCAGCTGGAGAGGTGATCTCCAGCCAGGACATTGGCTCAGAGCAGTAGCAGCGCACAAAGAGATTTTTTTCAAAAGGGGAACTGTGGAGCCCAGTACAGGAACCTCACACATGCAGTGGTCTGGCAAAGAAAAGGTAGGAGTTGGGGCATGATTTGCTCCCACTCAGTGCACCTCATAGACTGATCAAAGGGGTGCAAAGTGAGATGACTCATCAGTGTCAGCCAGGTACAAATGAGCAGAGTGGACAGTATGGGCCACACAGCACTCTGAGAGCATGGGTTGGAAACTGGGCACCTTGATTATTGTAACTCAGTCTGAACCCCCATCATCGTGGAACCACAAGAAAGGAAAAATTGGAGCCCAGCCCCCCTCTGCCTGCAGGAACTGGGAAGATCTGCAAAACCAGCTGGGCAGGGGATTTTTTGTTTGTCGTCGTCGTCGTTGTTGTTTTCTCAAGAGTTAGACAGTAAGACCTGGAGCTCTGAGAAAACCAGAGACAGATCCAGAAAGAAATCAGAAGGCAAATACCAACAGCTGACACAAATTTCACTTTGCTCTTCAGCAGAACTTGCTTGTTGTTGTTGTTTTAATTTCTCTTCTTTCATTCTGTTTCAGGGTTTTTTGTTTGCTTTTATTGTTCATTTTGGTTTTTTTATTCTCCCTTTGATATTGCATTTAAATTTTTCTTCTTTCACTTCACTCATATTCCAAATAACTCACCACTCTTGCACTTTTACTTTTTATTATTTTTATTCTGATTATATATTTCTTATCACACTATTTTTATTCCAAATTCCACACAGCAACCCTCCCTGGTCTTAATACATTTCACCACCTTCCTGAGCTTTATTATTGTTGTGTAAACTTTATTTTCTCTCACACTACGCCAAGTTCCTATCCCTTATTCTCACTATTTCTCCTACATCTAACCTCGCATAAGCACTCTTCTTTCTTAAGTCAGCTCACATTCTTTTTCCCCTCTCATAAGAGTCTTATTTCTTTTTCACCTTTTATAAACAGTGGTTAGTTGGGTGAAACACCATGGTTATTGCTTTACTTCTCCAAAGGAATGCCTATTTGTTCACTATTTGTACTTCAAATCCCATAAAATACTTTCCTGCTGTCTTACTCCATTTCACCTACCTCCTGCCCCAGATCAGGTGAATGAGGAACTTTGTTTCATTGTTTCCTCTCTCCCTTTTCTTAACCCTCTCTCAACTTGGGCTTTACCCCTCACTCTTATTAGGTTGTTTCCCCAGCATCTCAAAATCATTTTTCTTTACTGTAGACATCCCATATTCATGTTTTACTTTTCTACAATATTCTTATCCCCACTCTACATTTATTAAACTTCATTAAACTATCATTGTTATCAACCCTGCTGTGGTTTTTTCAATTTTGCACTCTTTTATCCAGGACATTTCATCTTATTTCAAACCTCATAGTATACTGTCCCCTTTCTTATGCAATGTTCTCATCACCCTTTCATGTTTTACTTACATTTTAAATTTTATTCTTTCCCTTTCTTTGCCTCAGTTCTATCCCAACTCTTATCAATTCTCCTCCCTCTACCATGCAATAACATTTTCCCATCTTGTCATCTATTATTGCCTTTGGCATGTCTTATAATATCCACAATCTCTCTTCACCTTTATTAATCTTAGTTCAATTGCAGTTGAGATTGTTGATGTGGTAGGGAGCATAGTTTTGACTGTCTGGTAATACTGCATTGTTAAACAACACCCGTACAATAGCATACAAGACAAAGTGGGAGTTGCAACATCCAGTAAGCCTACAGGGAAGGAGAGCCCACCAAGAGGTAAAACCCAAGTACAACAAGGGAGCCCACACAAACAAAAGAAAAGGCAACCCTAGAGCATCCAGACAAGGCTATCAAAGAAACTACAACACTGTGTCCCAAAGAACACCTACCATAGAAGTTAACCCCATGAAGATAGTTGGCAAAGCACAGCATCCAGAATCACAAAAACAAACAAAAAGAGTCACCAAAAAAATGGAGAAGACAAAGAAAGAGCCCCTACTTGAAAGGATTGGAAGAATCCCCAGTAAAACAGCTAAATGGAACAGAGTCAAGGAAACTATCAATATAGAATTCAAAACAGTGGTTAAAAGGATGCTCAAAGAACTCAGTGACAACTACAAGGAACTGAGTAGGAACTACAAGAGCATGAAAAAGAAATAAAAACAATAAAAACAGAACAAAAAGAAATGAAGAGTACAATATCTGAAATAAAAACTACACTTGAAGAAATTACAAGCAGCCTTGATGAAGCAGAGGATTGAATTAGTGACCTGGAAGACAAGGTAGAAGGAAATACCCAGATAAAAGAGCAGCACAAAAAAAAGACTAAAAAAATATAAAAATAACAGAACATGAAACGCAACAATATTTGAATCATAGGAATACCAGAAGGAGAAGAAAGGGAATAAGGGATAGAAAACCTGTTTGGAAAAAAATGACAGAAAACGTCCTTAACTTGGAGAAGGAATGAGCTGTGAAATTTCAGGAAGCACAGAGGGTCCCAATCAAGATAAACTCAAAGAGGCCTTCTCTAAGACACATCATAAATAAAATGCCAAATTTTAAAGACAAAGAGAGAATCTTAAAGGCAGTAAGGGAGAAACAGATAACATACAAGGGAGCTCCAATAAGGCTAGCAGCTGATTTCTCAACAGAAACACTAAACGCCAGAATAAAATGGAAATAAATATTCCAAGTAATGAAAAGCAAAGGCCTGCAACCACTACTCCACCCATCAAGGTTCTCAATTAAAGCTGAAGGCAAAATAAAGAGTTCCTCAGACAAAAGAACCTAAAAGAATACACCTCCATCAAATCAGCATTGCAAGACATGCTAAAGGGACCACTTTAAGAAGATGAAGGAAAAGACCTAGAGAGAGATGAACACAGATACAAAGGGGGAAAATGAATAAGCACCTATCAATAATAACCTTAAATGTAAATGGATTAAATGCTCCAATCAAAAGACATAGGATAGCTGAATGGATAAGAAAACATGACCTGCACATATGCTGCCTACAACAGGCCCATCTCAGAACAAAAACCTACATAGACTGAAAGTGAAGGGTTGGAAAAAAATATTCCGAGCAAATGGACCTGAAAAAATATCCAGGGTAGCAATACTTATATCAGAGAAAATAAACTTCAAAACAAAGGCCATAAAAAGAGACCCAGAAGGACGCTTTATAATACCCAAAGGAAGAATCCATCAAGAAGACATAAACATTGTAAATAAATATGCACTCAACATAGGTGCATCCAAATATATAAGGAAAATCTTGGAGGACTTCAAGAATGTTATAGACAGCAACACAGTTGCACTAGGGGATTTTAATACCCCACTGTCACTGTTGGATATGTGACAAAATAAACAAACAAAATATCAGCAAGGATATTGCAGCAGTTAATGCCCTAGATGAAATGGATTAACTGATTTTGACGTGTGTGTGCGTATGTGTGTGTGTATATATATATATATATATATATATATATATATATATATATATATATATATACATGTCAAACATTCAAAAGCCCGGAACCGGATACTTTCACAGGAGAATTTTATAAAACATTTAAGGAAGAGATAATCTCTATCCTTCTCAGACTATTAAAAAAAATCAAGAAGTGTAATGACTCCCAAACTCTTTTTATGAAGCTAGCATCATCCTAATCCCAAAATCAGATAAAGACACAACGAAGAAAGGAAACTACAAACCAATATCGCTGAATGCTCTGGGCGCTCTGTGTGTGTGTGTGTGTGTGTGTGTGTGTGTAACCTTTCATCCCAAAGAAACAAAATACATTCTTTTCAAATGCAAATGGAATATTTTCAAAGATAGACCACATGATAGGACACAAAACAAGCCTCAACAAATTCAAGAAAATTGAAATCATATCTAGTATTTTCTCAGACCACAAGGGCTTGAAAGTAGAAACCAACTTCAAGGAAAAAACTCAAAAACATTCAAATTCATGGAAGCTGAATAGCATCTTATTAAATAATGAATGGGTTAAAAATGAGATCAAAGGAAAAATGAATTAAGTCTCTGGAAACAAATGAAAATGAGCACAAAGCAGTCCAAAACCTATGGGACATAGCAAAGGCAGTCCTGGGAGGGGAGTTCATAGCCATACAAGCCTACCTAAAAAATATAGAAGCAATTAAAATAAAAAACCTAACCCTACATCTATAAGAACTGGAGAAACAATAACAAAGAAAACCCAGAGTAAGCAGATGGGAAGAAACAACCAAGAACAGAACAGAATTAAATGACATAGAGACTAAAAGAACAATTCAACGGATCAATAAATCCAGGAGCTGATTCTTTGAAAAGATAAACTAAATCAATAAGTCTTTAACCATAGTCACCCAGAAAAAAATAAGAGAGGACAAAAATAAATAAAATCAGAAATGAAAGCATAGAGATTATAACTGACACCACAAAATACAAAGGATTTAAGAAATTACTATGAACAACCATATGCCAAGAAATTTGAAAACCTGGGTGAAATGAACAAATTTATATTTAAAAAGATAATCTTCAAAAGCTGAATCAAAAAGAAACAGAAAAGCCTGAACAGACCAATAACTCTTAGTGAAATTGAAGCAATAATCAGAAAACTCCCAACATTCCAAAGCCCAGGACTGGATGCTTTCACAGGAGAATTTTACAAAACATTTAAGGAAGAGATAATCCCTACCCTTCTCAGGGTATTCAAAAAATCCAAGGAAAGTAATGACTCCCAAACACTTTTTATGAGACCAGCATCATCTTAATCCCAAAATCAGATAAAGACACAACAAAGAAGGAAAACTACAGACTAATATCACTGATATTAGATGCTAAACAGAGATGCTAAAATCTTCAACAAAATATTGGCAAAAAGCATCCAGAAATACATTAGAAAAATAATGCACCATGATCAAGTAGGATTCACCCCAGGGATGCAAGGATGGTACAATATTCACAAATCAATACATATAATACATCACATAAGGAAAAGGAAAGACAAAATTCACATGATCATTTCAATACATGCAGGAAAAACATTTGATAATGTACAGCACCATTTATGATAAAAACACTCAGCAATGTAGGAGTAAAGGGAACATACCTCAACATAATGAAGGCCACATATGAGAAACCTACAACTGACATACTCAATGGGCAAAAACTAAAAGCTTTCCCGCTAAGATCAGGAGCAAGATGAGGGTGTCTACTTTCACCACTTCTGTTCAACATACTATTTGAAGTTTTAGCCACAGTGAACAAACAAACAAAAAAAAGAAATAAAAGGTGCCCAGATCGGAAAAGAGGAAGTAAAACAGTCATTGTTTGCAGATGACATGATAGTGTACATAGAAAACCCTATAGACTCCACCAAAAAACACTCAACCTAATAAGTGAATCTGGCAAAACACCACGATACAAAGTCAATATTTAGAAATCAAAGGAATGTTTGTACACCAACAAGAAAATATCACAATTAGAAATTAGGGGAAAAAAAACATTTGCTATAGCAACAACAAAAATAAACTACCTAGGAATAAACCTTAATAAGGAGGTACAAGACCTGTACTCAGAAAACTACACAACACTAAAGAAAGAAATTAAGGAAGACACAAATAAATGGAAGCATATACTGTATTCATGGATTGGAAGAATTAACATCATCAAAATATCCATACTACCCAAAGCAATCTAGATTCAATGCAATTCCTATTAAAATATCCATAACATATTTCACAGATACAGAACAAATATTTCAAAAATTTATATGGAACCATAAATTACCCTAAGAGCTGGAGCAATTTTGAGAAACAAAAATAAAATAGGAGGGATCACAATACCTGGTGTCAAGCTATATTGCAGACCACTCTAATCAAAATAGCCTTGTACTGGCATTAGATCAGACCCATAGATCAGTGGAAGAGAATAGAGAGCCCATAAATAAATCCATGTCTCTATGGTCAATTAATATTCAATAAAGGGGGTGAGAACATAAAATGGAGTAAAAATAGCCTCTTCTACAAACAGTAGTGGGAGATCTGGACAGCTACATGCAAAAAAATGGAACTCGACAACCATATACAAAAATAAACTCAAGATGGTTAAAAGAATTAAGTATAAATTGTGGCACCATAAAAGTCCTAGAGGAGAACATAAGCAGGAAAATTTCTGATAGTCCACGCAGCAATATTTTCACTGATATGTCCCTTAGAGCAAGCCACATAAAGGACAGAATAAACAAATGGGACTTCTTCAAATTAAAATTTTTCTGCACAACTAAAAAATACATCATCAAAATGAAAAGAGAACCAACCATATGGGAAAATATATTTGGCAGTGGTATCTTGGACAAGGGCTTGATCTCCAAAATATATAAAGTACTCACATGACTCTACACCAGGTACCGAAACAACCCAATTAAGAAACGGGCAAAGGACCTGAACTGACACTTCTCCAACGAGGACGTACACAGGGCCCAGAGACATATGAAAGGATGTTCAGTATCTCTGGCCAGCAGACAGATGCAATTTAAAACCACAATGAGATACCACTTCACAATTGTCATTGTGGCTATAATAATCAAATCAACAAACAATGAGTGCTGGTGAGGCTGTGGAGATAAGGGATCCCTAGTACATTGTTGGTGGGAATGCAGACTGGTGCGACCACTGTGAAAAACAGTATGGAATGTCCTCAAAAAACTAAAAATGGAACTGCCTTTTGACCTGGCAATTCCACTGCTGGAATTGTACCCTAAGAATCCTGAAACACCAATTCAGAAGAACCTATGCACCCCAATGTTCAGAGCAGCTCAACTTACAACAGAAAAGTGCTAGAAACAGCATAAGTGCCCAGCATTTAATGAGTGGATCAAAAAACTGTATGACATTTACACAATGGAATGCTATGCAACAGAAAAGAAGGAACTCCTACCCTTCATGACAGCATGGATGGAGATGAAGAATATTTTGCTATGTGAAATAAGCCAGACAGTGAAAGACAAATACCATATGGTCTCTCCTATAAGGGGAACCTAATCTACAAAACAATCAAGTGAGCAAATAGAACCAGAGACATGGAAATAAAGAACAAACTGACAGAAACCAGAGGGTTGGAAGGAGGGAGGAGGATAATGGGGGGAAAGAAGGGGAAGGCTCATCAAGGAATACATATAAAGGACCCGTGGACAAAGACAACAGTAGGGGGGAGGGTTGAATGTGGGAGGTGGGGGTGGATAGGGCAGGGGAGAGTAATGGGGATAAAAGGGGACAACTGTAATTGCACAATAAAAAAGAAAGAAAAGAAAAAGAAAGACATTTGCACTTTCCAGTTTTGGCTTTATTAATAAAGCTGTTAAAAACATTTGTTCATAGGAAAGAAAAAAGGAAAAGTATAAGAAATAGATAAACCAAAGAACTTACATATATGACCCATGGACATGAACTAAGGGGGTTGAGTGCTGAAGGGAGTGGCATTGAGGGCTTAGGGGGATTAAGGGGAGGAAAAAATGGGACAACTGTAATAGCATAATCAATAAAATATGCTTTAAAAATTCCTTCTCTATTCATCCATTTTCCCAGAACTCCACCCTCTCTGGCAACCATCAAAACATTTTCCATATAATGCTTCTGTTTCTATTCTGCTTGTTTGCTTAGTTTTTTTAGATTCAATTGTTCATATATGTGTATTTAATGCCATTTTATTGTTCATTATTTGATATTTTTCTTAAATAAGTCCCTTTAACATTTCATATAATAATGGTTGGTGATGACGAACCAAATCCCTTCAGCATTTTCTTGTCTGGAAAGCTATTTGTCCTTCAATTCTAAATGAACACTTTGCTTAATAGAGTAATTTTTGTTGTATGATCTTGCTTTTCATCACTTTAAATACTGCTTGCCAGTGCCTTCTAGCTTGCAAAGCTTCTTTTGAGAAATCATCTGACAGTATTATAGGGGCTCCCTTTTAGATAACTGACTGCTTTTCTCTTGCTTCTTTCAAGGTTCTCTTTATCTTCAACCTTTGTCATTTTAATTATGATATGCCTTGTTATGGGATCCTGAATCCATCTTGTTTGGGATTCTCTGTGCTTCCTGTACCTGTATGTCTATTTCTTTCACCAAATTAAGGACATTTTCTTTCATTATTTTTCAAACTGATTCCCAGTTTCTTGCTCTCAGTCTTCTCCTTCCTGCACTGCCATGATGTAAATGTTAGTACACTTGAAGTTGTTCCAGAAGCTCCTTACACTATCATTTTTTTAAAAATTTTTTCCCTCTTGCTGTGCTGATTGGTGGTTTTTGCATCCTTATGTTCCAAATCATTGTTATGATTCTCGGCTTAATCCATTCTACTATTGTTCCCCTGTAAATTGTCTTTATTTCAAGTAATATATCCTTCCTTTCTGACTGGGTCTTTTTATGCTATTGTGGTCCTCACTAAGTTCCTTGGGCACCTTTATAATCATTTTTTTGAACTCTGCATTTGATAGATTGGTTATCTCCATTTTTTTCCCCTGGGGTTTCGTTCTGTTCTTTCATTTGGGCCATGTTTCTTTGTCTCCTCATTTTTGTAGCCTCCCTGTGTTTATTTTTATGTATTATGTTAAGCTGCTCTCACTCCCTTCCTTGGTAGTGTGTCCTAATACAGTAGGTGTCCTGTAGGGTCAAGTGGCACAGCCTTCCCTATCACCCAAGCTGGGTACTTGAGGTGCACCCTTCATGTGGGTTGAGTACACCCTCCTCTTGCAATTGAGTCTTGATTGCTGTTGGCAGGTCAATGAGAGGAATTTACCCAGGCCAGTCAACTGCAAGGACTGGCTGTAGCCACTGACTACTAGACTCCTCCCTCCATGGATGATCACCTGTGCCAGGGTCCACTCCACAGAGAAGGACTTACTTCAGCAGGGCTCTGATGCCTTCTGAATCTGCCCCTTGAATGGGTCTCTTGTGGAGATAGTTGTCACTGGTGCTCTGACATAGTCTGCTGCTGTCCACTGGGTGCACACAAGCTCTGGGGTTTCCTGAGATGTGCAGACTAAGGTCAGGTCAGAACAACCACCTGTGTTCTATCTCAGGCCACTTGGCATAAGCTATAAAGTGATCTTCAGATAACTGCTACTTGTGCTGGGTTTGGAGGTGCCCAAATGTGACCAGGATGTGAATCAAAGCTAACTGCTGCTACTGCCAGGCTGAGACCACTTACCAAGAGGTACAGGGACTCACTGAAGCCAGCTGCTGCTTATTTGAGAGTATTTAGGAAGATCTGAAGCATGGGACAAGACAAGCTATTTGTATGGAAAAACCATGTTAACAACTTATATGGACCCATAAGCTGGGTGGGGCAGAGCCTCAAGGAATCACCAGGATATGGTAAACAGTGTGAGCCAGGCTGATGGAGTCTCAGATATGGTGCCCACTGCTCTGTGGCCCTGTGGGGGAGGGCTCAGAAAAGGAACATTTTCCTCTGCCAACAGTTCTGTCTAAGAGAATGTTGTCCCCCAGCTCTCACACTGATGCTGGACACTTCAGTTTCTCCCCACATGCCACTGGTGCCTTTAATATGCTGCCCTGGTGCCTAAGTTCAAGCCAGGGAGTCTGAATGAGTCTGTGTGGGGGTCATTTAAGATGAATTTCTTGGGAATCCAGCAGTTTCTTCTACTGACTCAATCTCCACTAGCTTTTACAGCCAGAAGTTATGGGAACTTATTTTCCTGGCACTGGAAACTTGGCTGGGGGACCTGATGTGGGGATAAGACCCCCCACTCCTGAAATATCCCTCCCAAATTTTATTCACCACACATGGATGTGGGACCAGCCTGTCCCATGTCTCTGTGTCTTGTGTCTCAGCCCCTCCTACCAGTCTAGATGGATGTGGTTTCTTTAATTCTATAGTTGTAGAAGTTGATTCAACTCTATTTCTGATGGCTCTTAGTGATGTTTGCTCTATAGTTTTGCTATAATTTTGATGTAGTGCACCAGGAGGCGATGCAGGTTTACCTAGGACACCATCTTGGAGACCAGTGATATTTTATTTTAATTTTTTTCTTTAAGGTATGCACTTTATTGAACTGACCTCGAGTAAGTGTACAGCTAAGCGCTGGCTGACTCCATACTAATACCTACCCATAGAGGGACCAAAAGCCTTCATACGTCTCATGTTTGGGACAGAAAGGGGCCCATGATGGCTGACCATACAAAATAAAAAACAAAAAGAACAAGTAAAAAGGGAAGATTTAAAATTTTAAATACATAATTTACACAAAAGCAAAGCTATCATCCTCCTTTGTGCAGATTCGGGCAAGGACTGGCCCGTCTTAGTAAAAATTGGTTGGCTTTGGGGCAAATTTCTGTCTGTAAAAACTAGTGGAGATTGAGTCAGTAGAAGAAACTGCTGGATTCCCAAGAAATTCATCTTAAATGGCCCCCACACAGACTCATTCAGACTCCCTGGCTTGAACTTAGGCACCAGGGCAGCATATTAAAGGCACCAGTGGCATATGGGGAGAAACTGAAGTGTCCAGCAAGGGACTTTTGGGAATGATGCATCTCATGATATTTGTAATGACTATTTAAAAAAATGTATAATGAAAGTCCTAAGCAATATTGTATAATTTTGGGGTTTCTCACTTCAATAGACTGCTGTCACCTTTGCTGTTCCAGTTTTTAAATCCCAAGTCAAGCACACACACAAAAAAAATATCAGAGACTTCTGGTAAAGGTGGCAGCTTAGGTAAACACAGCTCACCTTCTCATACAACCACATCAAAAATGACTAAACTGTAGAACAACCATCTTTCAGAATAGTCATAAATTGAGCTGAATGGAAGTCCTATAACTATGGAATTAAAGAAAAAACTACATCATACTGGTGGGGGGGCAGAGGTGTGGAAAGGCTGGTCCCACACTCACATGTAGTAGATAAAAATTGGCAAGGATATCTCAGGAGCAAAGGGTCCTAGCACCAAAACACATACCCCCCGCCCAGGGTTCCAGTGCCAAGAAGCGAAGTTGCCTAACTTCTGGCTATAAAAACCAGTGGGGATTGTGGCTTTGGAAGACAGAAACTGCTGGAATTCCTGGAAGTTCCTCTTAAAGTGTCCACACAAGGACTTACCCAGACTTGCTCACTCTGAGCTCCATCACAGGGGCAGCAGGTTAAAAAGCAGCAAAGGCAACTGGGAGGAACTGAACTGTCCAGCATCATGGCAAGGGCTGGGGGACACTTTCTCCCAGACAGAAGTGCCTTCCATTTCCAAGCCCTCACCAAACTGAGCCACAGAGCCAGCAAGTGGGCTCCATATTGGAGACACCACCATCCTGGCTCGTACTCTTTGCTCTACCCTGCTGTGTGGGTCAATCCAAGCTGTTTTCAGTAGCTTTTCCGTGCGAATGGCTTGTCTTGTCCCATGCTTCATATTTCCTTAAATTCTCTCATATAAGCAGCATATGGCTCCAGCAAGCCCTATACCTTTGGTTAACTTGCCCCAGGCCCAGCACTAACAGCACCTTGTTTCACAGCTTGGCCTCACCTGAGAAACTTCAAGCCCAGCACAAGTAGCAGCCATCTGCAGATCACTTTGTAGCTTATGCTATGTGATGCCAGACAGAACACAGGCAGTGGCTGACCATGGATGTGCTGAGGGCAATCAAGGCTCACCTACAATAGCAGTGTGTACACAGCCCACACACTGGAAACACCTCAAGTACCCATCTTGAGTAATCAGGGAGGCTGTGCCACTGGGCCCTACAGGACACCTACTACATTAGGCCACTCTACCAAGCTTGGGAGATGTAGCAGATCTATCTAATACATAGAAACAAACATGGAGAGGCTGCCAAAATGAGAAGACAGAGAAACATGGCTCAAATGAAAAACAGAACAAAACTCACACAAAAAGTACTAAACAAAATGGAGACAAGAAAGATACTATAGGTAGAGTCAAAACACTGGTTATAAGGATACTCAGTGAACTTAGGGCAAAAGAAAATGAACTCAGAGAGAACTTCAACAGCATAAAAGAGGACATGGAAACCATAAAATATAATCAATTTGAAATGAAGGGTACACTAACTAAAATGAAGAACAATTTACAGGGAATTGACAGTAGAGTAGATGAAACAGAATCAAATCTGTGATTTGGAATATAAGGAAGCAAAGAACAACCAATCAGAACAACAAGAAGAAAAATGAATCCAAAAAACTGAGGACAGTGTAAAGAACCTCTAGGGCAGCTTCAAGCCTACCAACATTCACAGCATGGGGGTGCCAGAAGGAGAAGAGAGAGAACAAGAAATTGGAAAACCTATTTGAAAAAATTATGAAAGAAAACTTTTTTAACCTGATGAAGGTAATATACATACAAGTCCAAGAAGTGCAGAGAGCCCAAACAAGATGAAATCAAAGGGGCCCATCCAAAGGCACATCATAATTAAAATGTCAAAGGTTAAAAACAAAGCAAGAATCTTAAAAGTAGCAAGAGAAAGCAGTTACCTACAAGGAAATCCCCATAATACTGTCAGCTGATTTCTCAAAAGAAACTTTGCAGGCTGGAAGGAACTGGCAAGAAGTATTCAAAGTGATGAAAAGCAAGGACCTACAACAAAGGTTACTCTACCCAGCAAAGCTATCATTTAGAACTGATGGACATATAAAGGGTTTCCTTTACAAGAAGGAACTAAAGAAGTACATCACCACCATACCTGCAGTATATGATATGTTAAAAGGTCTTCCTTAAGAAGCAGAAAAAGAAGGAAATCAAACTTATGAACAATAAAGTGGCAACAAATACATATCTACCAATAAAGGAAACTAAAAACCAAAATAAACAAACAAGTAAAACAGAGTCATAGATTTGGAGAACATTATGATGTTTGCCAGTTGGGAAAGGTGGGGGGATTGGATGAAAAAGCCGAGGGGATTAAGAAGTACAAATTGGTAGTTACAGAATAGTCATGGTGATATAAAGTACAGCATAGGGAATAGAGTAGCCAAAGAACATACATGCATAGACCCATAGACATGGACAATGGAGTGGGGATTGCCTGAGGGAGGGGGGCAGCTGAGTGGAGGAGGACAAAGGGGGCAAAATTAGGACATCTGTAATAGCATAATTAATCAAATATATTTTTTAAAAATCAATCAATTGAACAAAAAACAAAGCCATGCCAATTTCATTTTGTTTTTTCACAAGTTAGGTTTTCCAGGAAGGATAGTTGGTAATATGTCTACTTCATTCTCTGCTGACCCTTGACAGCACACACTACTCCACAACTCATCCCCACACTGTCTCAGGACCTGGATGCCTCTACAGCCCCTGGCAGCCTATACTTGTACCCAAGTGCCCTGGACCCCACCTGTCTGTATGCCAGCTCTATCATACGAACTATTGCCACCACTTTCCTTCCTGGAAAAAAAAGCGAGGGAGAAAGGTGGTCACCTGACTGAATAAGCACCCTGTGGCCATGCCTGTAACATAGATCACCCCAGGTCTGGGGCATTGACAGGGTCTGTGGGTGATAGGCCTACCCACTGGAACAGCCCCAGCTATGCAGCAGCTGCCTCAAATCCCACCACCAACACATGATGAGTGAAATAAAAAAGGACTCTCTGGAAAGTGCAAACCCAAGTTGCTCCCACCCAGTCTGTCTCCCCTGACAGGGCAGACTGAGCAGCAGGCTGGATAAGCCCCATAGGGAGGAGCTCTCTTAGCTCTGCGACAAGAATGCACCTCTCCCAGGGGGAAGATTGATCTGTGAGCACACTCCTGAGAGCAGGAGGAGTGGGGCTGTGTCCCTGCAACCCTTCATTCTGCCTTGTGAATCTGGAATGCTCACTCTACTGGAATACCTATGTTGGGCTAGAGGAAGCCTGATTTTTAGTGCTTTAAAAGAAAAAAGAGGACCTCTGGTCAAGATAGAGGCTTTAAACATGGCTCACCTCCTCACACAACCACAGCAGAAATTATAACTAAACTACAAAATAACTATCACCCCAAATTGTCAGAAAATAGAGTTGTATGGAAGTCTGACAGCCAAGGATTTAAAGAAGTCACATTCATCCAGACAAGTAGGAGGCGCAGAGGCAAGGAGACACGTGGAGATGTGGAGACATGGAATGGGCCATGTGTGGTGGATAAAAATTAGGAGGGATACCTCAGGAGTGAAGGATCCTAGCCCCATACCAGACTACCAGCCCAGGGTTCCGGTGCCAGAAAGATAAGTCACCATAACTTCTGGTTATAAAAATCAGTGGGGGGGGGGGCGGTGCAATGAAAGAAACTGCGGGATTCTCAGGAGTCTCTTCTTGAAGAACAGGCAATAGACTTGGGACTTACAGAGACTCACTCCCTCTGGGCTTAAGCACCGGGCAGCAGCTGGAAGGGCACCAGTGGCATATGGGGAGAAACCAAAGTGTCTGGCAACAGGGCTAGTGCCAGGGGACAGCTTCCTCCTGGACAAAATTCCAGAGGTCAGACACCAGTATTATCCCCTTTTTGAGCCCTCCACCATAGAGCCACAGAGCAGCAACACCACATCTGAGACTCCATCAACCTGGTTCACATGGGTTGTCCTACCCTGGCAATTACCTAAGGCTCTGCCCCCATCTAACTTACCAATGTGCTTTTCTACAATAGGCCATACTACTAAGACAGGGGGTCAAAGCGGCTCTGCCTGAGACATAGAAACAAACACAGGGAGGATGCCAAAATGAGGAGACAAAGAAATATGGTCCAAATGAAAGAACAGAACAAAAATCCAGAAAAGAACTAAATGAAATGGAGATAAGCAATCTATCAAATGCAGAATTCAAAACACTGGTTATTAGGATGCTTAAGGAACTCATTGGATACTTCAACAGCATAAAAAAGACCCAGGCAGAAATGAAGGTTACACTAAGTGAAATAAAGAAAGATTTATAGGGAACCAACAGTGGACCGGATGAAGCTGAGAATCAAATCAATGATTTAGGACATAAGAAGGAAAAATCACTCAATCACATTAGCAAAAAGAAAAAAGAATAAAAAAAAATGAGAACAGGCTAAGGGGCCTCTGGGACAATTTCAAACGTACCAACATTTGAATTATAGGGGTGCTAGAAGAGAAGAGAAATAGTTAGACATTGAAAACTTATTTTTTAAAAATAATGAAAGAAAACTCCCCTAATTTGCTGAAGGAAATAGAGGTACAAGTCCAAGAAGCACAGAGTCCTATGCAAGATGGGTGCAAGAGGGCCACAAAAAGGCACGTCATAATTAAAATGCCAAAGGTTAAAAATAAAGAGAGAATCTTAAAAGCTGCAAGAGAAAAGAAAAGTTGCCTGAAAAGGAGTTCCCATAAGAGTGTCAGCTGATTTCTCAAAAGAAACTTTGTAGGCTAGAAGGCACTGGCAAGAAGTACTCAAAATGATGAAAAGCAAGGACCTACAACCTAGATTACTCTATCCAGCAAAGCTCTCAGTTAGAATTGAAGAGCAGATAAAGTGCTTCCCAGACAAGGTAAAACTAAAGGAGTCCATCATCACCAAGCCATTATTATATGAAATGTTAAAGGGACTTATTTAAGAAAAAGAAGATCAATACTATGAACATTAAAATGGCAATAAATTCACAACTATCAACAATAGAATCTGAAAAACAAACTAAGCAAACAAGCAGAACAGAAACAGAATCATAGATAGGGAGATCATTCAGAGGGTTACCAGTTGGGAGAGGGAAGGGGACGAGGGAAAAGGTGCAGGGATTAAGAACTAGAAATTTGTAGGTACAGAATAGACAGGGAGATGTTAAGATCAGTATAGGAAATGGAGCAGCCAAAGAACCTTATATTCATGACCCATGGACAAGAACTAAGGGTGTGAGGATTGCCAGAGGGAATGGGCAGTACTGGGTGGAGGGAGGCAAAAGGGGAAAAACTGGGACAACTGTATAAGCATAATCAATAAAATATATTTTTTAAAAAAGAAAAGAAAAAGGAAATAGTATAGGTGGAGACACCACTGCCAATTATTTTATTTTCAAAGGAATTTTAGAAAAGAATAATAACCTAAAGGAAAAAAGATAATTTCCTGCTTGTACCTGTGGCGTTTGGTACTACCTCAGGCCCTGCCCATGGTTTCTGGGGCCCGACCACACGAGTGTGCCTCAGTCACCTCGCCCCACACCCACATGTGCCCCTGGCCTCCCACCCAGGGCTCCACCAATGCTACTGACGCCGCTTGGTTGAGAGAGACAGCCCAGTGCAGAAGCCCTGATATCATCACTCAGAAGAGCAATAGCTACTTGGGGGTGGGGGTATGACATCCCACTCCCCCCACCCCCGCCCCAGCCCAGAGACTGCCCAGTCTTTCTTCTTCTCTCCTGCTCACTTACTCTGCCCTCATTCCTCCCCAGGATAGCTTAGAATCCTTCACTGCAAACTCTCAAATCTTTCCCCAGGCCTTTGAGAAGGACCTGTGTGTAAATCTGGCATGAGAATCGATTGTCCCTACTTCTGTTTTCTTGAATAAAGGGCTTGGGTGAAAACTTTTCTCATTGATATTTGCTTATTACAGTTCTAAACCTTTTACTGATAAAATTGGTTTATGCATCACTTTGGGGCCTGGCAAGAAGAAAAAGAGAACCCCTGATGTCTAGAACACCCTGGAACCCTGTCTCAACAGCCCCACTGCTGGGTCATCCCTAAAAGTCCATTTTTAAGACAATCTTGGGTTTTATATTCTGCTCCTGCACCAAGAACCACTACCACCTCCCAGTGTTCTTCACCCCAACACCAGGGCCCATTGCCTTCACATTGCCCTTGCCTTCCAGTTCAGACTTGGCTGGCTCTCTCTAACTCTTCACATTCCAAAATGCCTTTTCAAAGACACTGATCTGCATCGTTCTCACTAGAATGTAAATGACTGCTAGGATCTTCAACCTCCATGTATATTTGCCCTCTAAATGAGACCACTCTGATCCCAGGCTTCTCTCAAAGGGAATAACCTGTTACCACAAAAAGAATGGGAAGCGGACCATCAGCCAGTTGGCACAAGATTTCCATTTCTGGCAGACAGAAAGCACGTGGCAATATGGTAGGGATGAAACAGAGAGTAGTGAGCTGCAGTCCAAGATACGGGCAGACACGGGTGAGTGTGCTTGAAAGGACCCAGAGAGGCCTTGGCTCAACCACAGGGATGGGTGTAAATCTGAGAAGAGTCATCTAGAAAGAATACCAGAGACACTCCTAACAGGTGGGGACCTGGCTTCTGCCTCTTAATCAGAAAAATCCATAGGAACAGCTCCTATCAGGCAAAAAGGGCATAACAGGTTATATTTTCTTTCGCTCTAATACAAGCCCCTGGGCTCTACAAGCACCTGGGGTAACAGAGCAGAGAAAAGATTTTATAAGTCAATTTGACCACTCTCAGCTCACATGCCTACTTCACCTTCCTTGTGGCTGCTGACCAGCACAGTGAGTTACACACACACACACACACACACACAAGCAGCACCAACACCCAGAAACGGTCCCAACTAACCATTGGGATAAGGCCTCTGATGGCTAGCAGATGGAGCTGTAGCCATCAGAAGGCCCAGGAGAGATGGTCTAGCCTAGCCCAACCCAGTCACTTCCTCAGGCCATGTGCCCAGGGCATAAGATATGCTTTGGGGACACAGAGCATCCCACCCAAATGTGGTCTTAGCACTACAGTGTGCTGTGAGCAAATAAAGCCAACTGACAACACAGCACTTTACAAGTACTAGAAATTTCCACCCCCATCAGTTCCTCCTTGCCCCACCCCATAAGGCAAATGCCCCCTTGTGGTCTGGAGATCCCTGTTATGACAGTGATGCTTAACATGGCACTTTCTACACACCAATCTGTCCTCCAAGCTTTTTATGGCTGAATCAAGTTAAGGCCCATTTCAAACCGCATACATCACCTTCCTCTTACAGAAAAGGAAAATGAGGCATGCAGCAATTGCCAAGTTCATTATAGCTGGAAAGTGGAGGACCCTGGACTTGAAACCAGGTAGTCTGCCTTCAGAGGGTGCTCTCACCTAAAGTTTTGCTGCATCAAAACAGCACTTGTTCTCACTTCAATTTCTGTGTTTTAAATTAACAGAGAGTAAATCATTGCTTTGAGTTACAAGGCTGTGAGTTTTGACAACTGTATACCTCAACACGAAACCTCAACCACAATCAAGATTCAGAATAGTCTCATTGTCCAAAAAAAACTCCTTTATGCTGCCACTTTGAAGTCAACCCCAGCCCTAGCCCCAGCCCCTGGCAACTGTTGCCTGCTCTCCTCTGTCCCTCTATCAACAACACATTTTAAGGACAAGTGTATTGTGTCCAGGATTTCAATTCCACCCCACAGCCATGGGTCTTGGAGCCTGGGTAACATGAATTGAGGCAGAAAACATGAGAGACAAAACTTTGAAATCATTTTTGACATTTGACTCCACATTACTGGAATCAAACAAGGTGTTGGTCAAGCCCAACTTGAATAGGTAAACTTCATTAAGTTTCACTAAATTCAGAGAATACAACTGCCACATCTTCTCATTCCTGTCTGTCAAAGTAATGGTGATTACCACCTGACACTGTATCACATGCAAGAGAATAAAGTGGGACCCCTCCCTCACGCCATCTACAAAAATTAAATCACAATGGATCTATGACCTCAATGTAAGATGTAAAACAATAAAACTCTTAGAAGAAAACATAGGGAGAAAGGTTCATAACATTGTATTGCACAATGATTTCTTAGATGTGAAACCAGAAGCATTGGCATCAATAACAACAACAAATAGATAAATTAGACTTCATTAAAAGTAAAACCTTTTGTGCATCAAAGGGCACTATCAACAAAGTCAAAAGACAATTCAGAGAATGGAGAAAATATTTGCAAATCACCCATATTTGTCAAGGGAATATCTAGAATACATAAAGAACTCCTACAACTCAATATGGAAAAAAATTTAAATGGGTAAAGGAATTGAAGAGACACGTCTCCAAAGAACACATACAATAATCAGTAAATACATGAAAAGATGATAAACATCACTAATCATTACAGAAATGCAAATCAAAACCACAATGAGATACAACTTCATATCCATTAGGATGGCTATTATAAAAAAAAACAAGTTTTGGGAAAATGAAAAGCATTGTGCATTGCTACTGGGAATGTAAAATTGTGCAGCTGCTGTGGAAAACAGTATGGCAGTTCCTCAAAAAATTAAAAATAGAGTTACATATGATCCTGCAGTTCCACTATTGGGTATATGCTCAAAAGAACTGAAAACATGGATTCAAACAGAAGTTTGTACACTCATGTTCATAGCAGCACTATTCACAATAACCAAAAGATAGAAAGAACCCATCAACAAAGAATGGATAAACAAAAGGTGGTATATACATAATATGGGATATTACTCAACCACAAAAAGGAATGACATTCTGATATACCCTACAGCATGGATGAATCTCAAAAACATTAAGTGAAATAAGGAAAATACAAAAGAACAAATATTGTGTGATTTCACTTCTGCACTACATCTAGAATAAGCAAGTTTGCAAAAATAGACAGTAGGTTAGAGGTTGCCAGAAGCTGTGGGAAAGATAAATGAAGAGTTATTGCTTAAGTGTTACAGAGTTTCCATTTGAGATGATGAAAGAGTTTGAGGAATAGCTATCGTAAAAGTTGCACAGCATTGTGGATGTAATTAGTGCCACTGAATTGTACACTTCAAAGGGTTAAAGTGGTAAGTTTTATGTTATAGATGTTTTAACAAAACAGTTTTAATTAATAAGCTAATATACAAAAAAATCATTGAATTGTATACTTCAGGGGAGGAAATTGGATGGTATGTAAATTATATCTCAACAAGGCTGTTTTAAAAGAGAAAGAAAAAACAGTAACCACCCCCTGACTCAAGATATTGGGGAAGGTTGGTGTCTTTGGTCTTCAGTTCTAGATACTTAGTGTCTTATAGCCATTAGCATATGCCTATAAACAATGAGACCCACAGCAAACCTCAAAGATTCTAATTTTTTTTTGTACCAGATATAGATAGGAACAGCCTCCACTTTTCCTGCTCACAGCCTTGTTTACATGAGAAGTGAGGTGTGCATAAGTCTGGACATTTAATTGCTTAGTAGAGTCAAGGACCTGGGGAGGACAGGAACCAAAGGAATTACTAATGTACTTGCATGACACAGAAAAGCTCCATGCATAGAAAGTGTTGGGCCAGGTGGCAGCCAGTCCAAAGTTTTCTGCCTTACTCCTTGCCTGCTCTGTTTTATAATCAACCTCAATATAAGTGGTCAGCATTATAAATCAAAGTGCATATACAAATGATCAACTTCATTATATTGTTATCAATTGACTTAAGGTATTATATATGATTTATTGATTTTTTAAAAGGATAAAAGCCTCATTTCTCTAAATGCACATTCTCTAGAATATGTAAAGAACCCCTACAACAAGGAAAAAAATTAAATGGACAAAGAACTTGAATAGATATTTCTCCAAAGGAAATATATAACAGTCAATAAATACATGAAAAAATGTTAAACGTCACTAATCTGGACATTATCAGCACTGCTTATGCACAGAGGTCAAGTCAAATGAAAAATCTGGACTTGATATAATAGGCAATAGGATGCATTGCGGGTTCTCAATCAGGATTGTCACTTGAGGGAAGCAGAAACTTGAAGTAATTCTGATAGCCTTATGTAGCACTGAACAAAAGAAGCTGGTCCAGAGCCCAGTGTGGAAGAACTATCACAGTCACATCCAGGGTTTGTGTCCATAGTGGGCCCTGGAGCTACTGGGATGGACTTCACAGAACCAACACTAGCAATGACCACTAACTGGATGAGTTCTTCATTCCAGACTCAGCTCCCTCTCAGGTCAACCTGGAAAAACTGAGCCTTGAGGAGGTTGAAGCTCCCAAAATCATGCAGTGTAGATACAAAAAAGTCAGGGTGACAAAACTGAGACACTCTGGCCCTGAAGCCAGTACCTTCTACCTCCTAGCTGTGTTGCCTCATGTGTGCACCCACTCCCTGACTGCATTGCTAAACATCTCGATGTAAAAGTGTGAGGAGGAATGAAAAAGTGACTGAAACATAGAACTCTTATAACAATATTTGTTAAAATTCTTCTCAACTTGTGTGTAAAACAAGTAACTATTCCTCTCTTGTATTGACTAACAATTTTATCACTTGAAAAACAATCCAATCGACCACATTATGTCCCTCCAGTAGCTGGATTATACATCCAAAAACTAGTCAAACAACTTTGCAGTTCCTCTGCCAAAGAGGCAGAGGGTGTTTCACCACTACTTACCTCTGGGTATGGCCAATAGAACAAGGCAAAAGTGATGGTGTATCTGCTCAAAGAAAAGATTCCAGGAGAACTTGTGTGTCTCCACTCACATACTTGTGCTGCTGCCAGGGTCACAAGAACATACCCAAGACTTCAGGTTATGGGGCTTGAGCAGCAGAGCTCCCCTTGCTTCTTCAAACCCCAGCTAGCCAGCACATGCAGCTGAGCCTTTTGAGCCATTAGTTACACAGCAACACTTGGCAGGCTCAGTGGTCACTCCCTCACTTGACATGGGCATTCTGAGCATCATGCTTCTGTCTTACAACCGAGGTTGTTGAAGCTCAGAAGTACCCAAGATCATCTAAGTTGTATGTAATGGGGCTGAGAATTAAACACAGGTCATCTGACTCCTGGGACAACCGCTTGGCTCCCTTTCTGCCACCCTTTGTTGAACTGACCCAGAATTCCTGAGATTACCTCTAAACAATGGTTGTTCTTCCACTGAAGCCTTCTGTTTCTCTTTTTTAGATTCTATGCATCAAATTGCCTTGTTTCCATTAAAAGCCAACACAGACCAAAAAGGGAGGAAAGAAAGCTCTGGAGACTGATGGGGTCTTTCTTTAAGGGCAGTGGCCATCACTCCATGTATCGAAAGGGGATTTAATTCTACTCTCTGTGTTGAGGGTCTTCACGGACATGTACTTACTTGTGGTCTCCAGCTTCCCAGCTACTATACCTTGTAAACAAATATATGAAATATAAATTTAACACTTTTTAAGATTTAATACCAGCTGTGAACTCAACCCAAGACCAATGATTAGGTGTGAGACATTCTAAAAGAAAAATCTTGTTTGTCACCTTGCAACTTAACACCAGAGTCCTCTGTCACCTGATTTTACACAGAATAGATCTAACTTCTATACCACTAATAATATTAAATAGCATCACCTGCTTTCACTTATAAACATTTGAATAATTGTCAGAAGCCAAGATCGCAGGCACAAATTGGGTCTTAAAACATGGGACAGTCTCCTTTATCAAATCATCAGCCTAGTAAATGTCTTAGGCTTAAGTATGGCAAATAAAGTTAGTTGACAGACATTTCCCCTTTTCCTGGCCAACAAATCTCACTTGTGTTTAGAAAACAGTAGGGTAACCCTAATGTAGAGGGTAGGAAATGAGGAGGGATCATAACTTGTCCAAGGGCCCAATTCCTTTTGTGACATTTGATTCATGTGTAGGCATATGATCCAGTTCAGGCTAATGAGATCTTAGGAGAAATCTTCTGAAAGTTTGGAGGAAGACTTTTTTCCTATAACAAATACCTATCTATCATCTATCTATCTATCTATCTATCTATCATCTATCTATCTATCTCACCTTCCAGGCTGTCCACTTACTCCTTGCCTTCCATCATGATAATGTAGGGAGACAGTATGAGAAAACAAAACCTGGAGCTGGGGCAGCCATCTTGAAACCATGAACCAATGAGCCTAAAGACAAAAAGCCAACAGGCTGAAAGTGGCAGAGAAGAAAGATGGACAGAGCTTAGGTCCCAGATGACAATGATGAGGCCCTGAATCAGCCCTGGCACCACCTTCTTCCTTACTTCTTATAATGTGAAATAGTGATGTGACCTCATAAGTATTTCACATTATAAGTAATATAAAATACTTGTTTTAAACCACTATTAATCAATTCATTACTGTTGAAAAACAACAAACCAACACAGAGATGCAGCAATTTGTTTTATGAGGCTGTGGTAATTTTGACTCAAACATGAAAAGGACATTTTGAGAATGGAAATTTAGAGGTTAATCTTCCTCATAAGCATTGATGCAAATATCTTATAGAAAATCTTAGCAAATAAAATACAACAATATTTTTAAAGGGTTTATTTCAGAAATGCAAAGGTGATCTATCACTTAAAAGTCACTTACTGTGGTTCACCACATTAACAGAATAAAGGAAAAACATGACTATTTCAATAAGTACAGACAAGCATTTGATAAAATACACATACATAGGTAGGAACATGAGGGGCTATGGTGAAACTGATCTGGATGATGTTTACATGGATGTGTTCACTACGAAAATTCATCAAGCTCTAACTTGTGGATTAGGAATTTTTCCACATGTAAATTATGCTTAATTTGAAAAACTTACTTAAGATGGATGGTCTAAAATTTCCCATAACAATTAAATGTGTAAGAAGTTGAAATCTTACCATATAGAAAGCAACAGGCCCAGATGGTTTTACACTCAGGTGACATATCAGGTAGGGTAATAGATCCAATGATAGATCTCTGCAATTACAGAACCTCTTCAGAGCATGTAGAAAAGCTCATTCACAACGATGCTAAAACATTGATACTAACCTCAAATGACTTACAAAGCAAGATTGCTTACAAACATAAATACAAAATTCTACACAAAATTTAGGAATTTGAACGCAGCACTTAAAAACTGATAGCATGATCTCAGCAGCATGAATAGGACTAGAGAGCATTACACTAAGTGAAATAAGCCAGGTAGTGAAAGACAGATACCATATGCTCTCACCTAAAAGTGGAACCTAATCAACAAAACAAACATGCAAGCAAAATATAACCAGCAACATTGAAATAAAAAACAAACTGACAGTAACCAGAGGGGGGGTGGGTAATGGGGGGAAAGAAGGGGAAGTGTCATCAAGGAACATGCATAAAGGACCCATCAACAAAGCCAAATGGAGAAAGGATTGAGGCTGGGAAGTGGAGGTGGGTGGGGCTGGGGAAAATGGTGGCAGGAAAATGTTGACAAAACAAAACAAAACAAAACAAAATAGCAGGGAGAGTTTAAGAATAGTAGAAGAAATTGAGAAGCCAAAGAACTGATATATACAGCCCATAGACATGAACTAAGAGTGGGGGATGATGGGATGGGGTGCAGGGCAGAGGGGATAAAGGGGAGAAAAAAAATGGGACAACTGGAATAGCAGAATCAATAAAATATACCAAACAAAAAAAAAAGGAAAAAAACTGATAGCATGATCAAGTGGGGTTCATCTCAGAATGCAAGGTTGATGTAAAATTGTGGAATGTGGTTTGCTACATAATGAATAAAACAAGAAATATCAAGATCATCAGTAGATGCAAAGAAAGATTTGGTAAAATTGAATACCTCATACAAGTTAAAAATGCTTAACAAACATTCTGGGAAGATGACAGAGTGGGAAGCACCAGTAATCTGTCTCCCAACCTGGACAATTGCATTGCAGAATCTGCCCATTGTATGTAAATATTTTGGAACTCTGGAGTCTATTGAAGGCTTATTGGAGTCTATTGCAACTTCTAGGGGAAGGCTTCTACAGTAAGTTGTGATTAATTGCTGTCAAATTCAGCTCTTAACACAGTAGTAGCTAACCATTCCCTACCCCTCTGCGCTGAGGCAGCCGACCATGTATTCTGGAGCAGTTTGCACAGACCTTGCAGGAAAGATGAGCAAAAAAGGCCATGTCCTCCAAATATTGGTGATTGTGCTCTGATCGCTGCTGCTTCTGATCTCAGAGGTGCTTTCAAAGAGGTAGGCAGTCAAAATTGTCACATGTGCCCTATTATTACAAGTCCCTACCCCTCAAACTGAAGTGATTTCCAGGGTATTTAACGGGCCAATGTCCTTTCTCCCTTCATTTTTCTCCTTTTCCTCAATGGGAGCAGGACACTAAAAACCAAAACATTCAAAAGCAGCTACATATATGAGTTACCACATAGGCAAAACAAAAGCTAGTATTATTGTAACAATGGTGTATAACTCCAGTTTATGTTTTCTAAACAAAAACGATTATTAGTCAAAAAGCTAATGTTAAACAACTGGGGTTTGATGAATTTTTTAAAATTAATATTAGTATAACTTAGGTTTGTAAATCCCCATTTTGTTTTTCAGATCATTTCAGAGATAGATGCATTAAAAATCATTAGTTTATTCCTTAGACATGCAATGTATAAAAATGTAATTTGAGGACACCAATAGCTGAAAGAGTATGGATAGAGATGTTAAAGGAGCAGAGTTTTGTATGTTATTGAAATTAAGTTGGTATAAATTCAAATTAAAGTGTTATAACTTTATGATATGAAATGTAATCCCATGGTAACCACAAAGAAAATAGCTAAAGAATATATACAAAAGGGAATGAAAAAGAAATGTATATGTTTCACTGCAAAAAACATCAACTAAACACAAAAGAAACAGTGACGAAAGAAATGAGGGACAAAAAATCTGTAAAGCATATAGGAAACAAATAACAAAATGACAGAAGAAAGTCCCTCCTAATCAGTAATCACTTTATCAGTAAATAGATTAAGTCCTCCAATAAAAAGTGCTAAGATTATTAGAGGGACTGTGGACCCCTGCGAAAGAAGATGACTACTAAGAGGGGCTTGCAGTGGCTAACTGGGCTCAAACTTTCAAAAACAGGGCCTTCCAGCTATTTCTGCACAGGGGTCTTGCACAAACCGTACTTCAGGGAGAAGCCTGCACTAAAAGGCCTGCCTGCACTGTATTCCTACCATCTGAGCCAGCCCATATAGAGAAGTTCCTGAAATCCTATTTCAGTCAATAAGACTGGGGCTTTTTCTATCCAATGGGAGCTACACAGCTATATCCCCATCAGTTTCTTCACTCAACAAATCAGAGAGGCTCCATTCTGACCAATCAGGACAGTGCCTTTTGGGTCAATCAAACTTGGAGGATCAAGTTCTCCTGCCCCTTCTTAATATTATTATATTTGCATGATACCAATACATAAGAATATAAAAGATCTAAAATCTCCTGAGAAATCTTACTACCTTCCCATAATTGACTAGAAGTCACTTCACCTGCAAACAGTGATATTACCTCATTTGCAAGTGATATAATCGTGTATGTACAAAACAAAGATTCTGTATGCAAAAAACTGTTAGAATAAATGAATTCAGCAAAGTAACAGGACACAAAGTCAACACACAAAATTCAGTTGTCTTTCTATACATTAGCAATAAATCAACCAAAAAGGGCCTTAAAAAAACAATTCTAGAGAGACAACAAAATGACAAGAATGCCTGGCAGCGGGTACTGGAACACTAGCTCTACCAGCTCCCTGAGAACAATGGAGAGCTGAGTGAGCTTGGTGCAGCCCCTACTACTGCGGCACTGTAGGGAAGGAAGAGGAAGAGGAGGAGGACCAGATCCAGAAGGTGCAGATAAGGAGGAAAAAGAGCAGGATGGGGGTGGGTGAGGCTGGAGAAGTAGGAAGAGGAAGAAGAAGAAATGGGGCTAGACAGGGACAACTCCCTGGAGCACAAAAACTTGGTCAGGGTAGAGCTGGAGCCCAAGCCCATCCAGAACTCCCTGCTGGAGCCCGAGGTGCCACCACTACTGCTGGCACCCGAGGCCTCAGTGAGTCTCTGGGAGAGAGGGCCAAATTGGACCCCCAAGGTTCTTTAGCACCTCGAGTGGGCCTGGCTGAGTGAGAACAGCTGGTTGGCCATCCGCTATGCCTTGCCTATCTTTCTGTAGTACCTGAGTGAGAAGGTGCGGAGCCTGGTATATGGACAAAGGAGCCTTGTACTGTGCTCCTTCTATGCCAAAGCCGGTTCCAAGAGTGCCTAGCTTTACAGCAAATTGTTGCTAATCAGCATTCACAGCTCCTGCAACCACTACCTCAACGAGTCCCTGCACTGCTGCACGCTCAGCCTCACCGAGGACCCCAAGCTGCTCAGTGCCAGCCTGATGCTGGCCTCTGTCATGTGCAAGCTCTAGGAGCAGGGTGCTGGGCCTGTGGTGCATAAGCAAGCCATCAGACACACCAACCCTCATAAGCTCTACACCTCAAGTATCTTCAGCACCAACACACCCTTCAGGCTCCTCACAAAGGTCTGTGGAGAAGTACATGTACTTCTGCATGCGCAGCCACAAGATTCCCCACAAGACGAAGGAGGACTCCTTTGGGCTGGCCATAGACAAGGATGGCAGCAAGTTCTACTTTAAATCCCACCAGCCCTATTACAAGTCGCACTTGTCGTTGTGATGGAGCAAGAAGCGGGTAGAGAGCAGCAACTAGCAGAACTTGACAGGTATGTACTAGACAGGCATCGAGTTCTGCCCCTACACCAACTGTCAAGTACCTACGAAATCACAGCCTCTTCTGTAAGGCGTTCTTTCAGCGGCATCCAGATCACTGTATCTAGAGCTATGTGACATGATATGAGAACAAAGCCATCGTCAATAACTTGTTGGGCACCAGTATGCAGGTGTGCATCACACAGGCCAAGCTCTCCAAAACCTATACCAATTACTGCATAGGCATCCTCTCCATCGCCACACTCAACAATATCTTGTGGACATCTGCACCCAAACTGGGTTTGCCCACCCCACAGGGCTGCTATGTTGAGGCTCTGAACCACTCTCACCACCCCCCTACCCATCCCTCCCACCATCCTGCCTCCAGCCATCCTCTCTGGGGAGCACCTATATCCTTCCCAAAGACAGCCAGATCCAGCCTGATGTGAAATCTGAGGTTCAGCCCAAGCACACCCTGTATGGTAGAGTCTGAGTCAGGGGAAATCTGTGGCCTCTCCTCCCCCAGAAGATATTATATTGGCCTTGCCTTTCAGAGCCTGTGGATGCCATGGTGGTAGTTTTGGTGAAACATGACACGTTGCTGCTTCTTTCAGAAGTCAATGGGCAAAGAAGCACCAATTCTCACACAATAGTTTCACCAGCTATTGTTTTCCCCACCCAGAAGCCAGAAAGCAGAAACCAGAGGTATTTGAGGACTATGCTTTATTCTGCAGGCAGAAGTAGCCACTGGAGATTTTATAACTATGACCATCTGCCATCAAGCAGAAGTAGGAATTTTGACTATAAGTCTGGAGGTTTAGTACAGGCCCTTCAAGGCATAGATGTCAGTCAAGCCAATATGCCAAGACCTCTTATCACCAGATGTCCTACAACTCCACTGAACAACCAAGCAATTCTTACTCTAGCACAAGTCACAAAATCCAATACACCAATCCAAATTGATGTGGGCTACCACATGTACACCAGCAGCCTGGCCACCTTCACCAAATACTCTGAATCAAGAATCAAAAGACATTGTTGATTCTTTTTTTTTTCCCCCCAAATCAAGAGATATTTTTATTTATTTATCTTGGGGAGGGGGTATATTTTTTGAGTATGCTATTACAGTTGTTCCATTTTTCCCCCTTTATACCCTCTGCCCTGCACCCCATCCCATCCTCCCCACACCTCTTAGTCCATGTCCAACAGTAAATGAGTGGATCAAAAAACTCTGGTACATTTACACAATGGAATACTATGCAGGAGAAAGAAGAAGGAGTTACTACCCTTCACAACAGCATGGTTGGAACTGGAGGGCATTATGCTAAGTGAAATAAGCCAGGTCATGAAAGACAGATACCATATGATCTCACCTATAAGTGGAACCTAATTAACAAAATAAACAAGCAAGCAAAATATAAGCAGCGACTTTGTTGATTCTTGACTCAGACAGCACTATTTCATTAACAGAGATAGACAGGTGTTCAGATATATCTTGAATTTTCTATGAATATCAAAACTCCTAATTCTCAATGATTTTAAGGACTATGTTTTGTTTTATGAAGAAGCAAAATATTTTTCAGCTTCAACCCATATTGCTGGAGATAGAAAAATGAAAGCAAAACAGAGAAACTGATCACTTTTCAAGGCCCTTCGAATGTCTAATGGTGTATGTTGCCACAGACTTTGGAGAAAGGGTCATTCTTAGCATAGATAAATCCGTAATAGAAGTGTTTCCAGAGATCATAATGTAATGTGTAACTCTATCAAAAGAGGTTGGAATCACTACTGAATGCACATCATCAGGTTTCCATTGAACAGCTGCTTACTGTCATTTTAGCTCAGTCCAGGTCCTCCACAGGTTGCAGCAAAGAGGATTTGAAATTGTGGGTTCCTGTGAGGGAGAAGTGGACTCATCTCAGTTGAGCAAATATGTTCTGCAGTGGAAACTGAAGTGGATGCTCTGTGGATGCTCTGTGATCCAGATAAAGGAAGAGCCTCAGGACTAAATGAATATATTTCTCATGCAAAAAGAAAAAAAAACATACACAACAAAGAACACAAAGAAAAAAGGGACATTTGTGTGCTGTTAGAACAGAAAATCAAGTCCTGGACCTAAAGTTGAAAACATTTATATCAGATAGAGACCTGTATTCACACAGGTATAATTAAAATAATAATATTCTCAATGTGTAAATATATAAATATATGCATATATTTCAAAAGGTATGAAATACAAAACAAAAGGAAGAAAGAAAAAGATAGTAGTTACCGTTGGTGCTGTCGATTGTGCAGGGGGAATCTGGACAGATCACTGGGCAGAAGGGAGAGACTCCCTGAAGTTTGTTTGGAAGTGCCTAAGGCGCAGGATTGAAACTGAGGCTGGCACAAGACAGAGTTCCATACCACCCAGGTAAGAATAAACAAACCAGCCCCACTGCCAGACGGCCAATGCTGCACACAGCTAGAAACCCTCCCCCACTTCCAGATCATGGTGACAGTAGAAGACGCCTGCAGAGAGCATGTGTCAGACCAGTGAAATGTTCAGACAAGGTAAGAAGCCCTCCTAATTGCTTTTGACGCAGAAGAGATTTGGGGCCCGAAGGAAGGACGGGGAAAATAGTGGCCTTCTGGCTCTGCTTCTGGCTCTGGCTGGTTAGGACTGGTCGGAGTCCTAGCGTTCCTAGGGCAGCAGGCAGGGAAGCAGCATGGATAGGCAACAAGCCCTGCGTGAGTGGCAGGGGTGCCATCCTGTGTGGTCCTGCTCCTCCAGGCTCCTGGATGCGCTGGCAAAACAGACACTTGGAGTGTCAGGGCACAGGTCTGGGCCAGCATGCAGCAACCAAAGGAAAGGGCAGTGCGTTGCGAGTAGGATGCCAGTAATGCACAGACTCCTGAAAGATGCCTGTAGCTGAACTGTGACCAGGAACCAGCTAACCCACCTGTGTTTCCCAAAGGATGGTATTTTAAGTGGGAGAAGAAATTCCAGGCACAGCCTTAAACTAATCTGGTAAAGGTTGGAGGGGTTATTTGTCTTTGGGTGTTCTAGAGGGAATGGGCTTTGAGGAAGAAGCCCATATTCTTCCAAAATTGTATAGCCCTTAAACAAAAGACTACCTTCCTTTTTCACTAAACCTCTGCTCCAGAATTTATGGGCAGCAGGCAGCAGAACCCCACGTGGTTGTTCATAACATAACAGCACAGATGTGTCCTGGGCCTCCCAAGGCCTCTGACCAATAAACAAGCCATGAGCAGTGATGACATTACATATAGTTTCCATTGCCAACAGCCATCCATTGCTCTTTTCTCTTTGTCTTTCTTTTTTAAAAAAACATACCTTCAGTTGAGTTTCTTTGCCTATGTCTCTCTTTAAGAGGACCTAGACAGGACTTCAGAAAAACTTATGAGTACTTTTCATTCAAAAGATGTTAGATATAAATTTTATTTTTTAAATTTCCCATTATCATTTAATCCCCTTATATCCCACTCCCCCCACCCCCACAATCACCCCATCGTGGTCCATGTCCAACAGTCCTTTTTCCATTTTTGTTCAATCCATTCACCCCCTAAACCCCTTACTAGCTGTCATCTAGCTCTCTATGAGTCTGTCTCTATTTTGCTTGTTAGTTCAGTTTGTTCATTAGATTCCACATATAAGTGAAATCATATGGTATTTGTCTTTCTCTGACTGGTTTATTTCACTTAGCATAATGTTCTCCAGGTCCATCCATACTGTTGCAAAGGGTAAAATTTTCTCCTTTTTTATGACCAAGTAGCATTCCATTGTGTAAACATCCCATAGTTGTTTTATCCATTCATCTACTGATGGACACTTGGGCTGCTTCTCTATCTTGGCAACTGTAAATAACATAGGGGTGCTTATGTTCTTTTGAATTAGTGTTTTGGGTTCCTTCGGATATATTCCCAGAAATGGGATCACTGGGTCATAAGGCAGTACCATTTTTTAATTTTTTGAGGTAACTCCATAATTCTTTCCACAGTGACTAACACTAGTCTGCATCCCCATCAACAGCGTATAAGTGTTCTTCCCCTTTTCTCCACATCTTTGTCATCACTTTCTCTTTGTTGATTTATTGATGATAGCCATTCTGACAGGTGTGAGATTCTATCTCAATGTTGTTTTAGTTTGCATTTCTCAGATGATTAGTGACATTGAGCATCTTTTCATGTGTCCATTGGCTATCTGTGTCCTCTTTGGAGAAGTGTCTGTTTGGGTCCTTTGCACATTCTTAATTGGGTTGTTTAGGTTTTTTGGTGATGTTTTGTAAGTTCTTTATAAATTTTGGATATCGGCCCCTTATCAGGTGTATCAACAAATTGTTCTCTCATTCTGTGGGTTGTCTTTTTATTTTGCTGATGTTTTCCTTTGCTGTTTTAGTTTGATGTTTTCATATTTGTTTATTTTGTCCTTTGTTTCTCTTGCCTGGGAAGATATACCCAATAAAATATAGCTACAAGCAATGTTGGAGATTTCACTGCCTATGTTTTCTTCTATGGTTTTTATGGTTTCAGGTCTAACATCTAAGTCTTTAATCCATTTTGAATTCATTCTTGCTTGTGATGTAAGAATGTGATAGTTTCATTTTTTTCACATATATGTCCAGTTTTCCTAATAGCATTTATTGAATAATCTATCGTTAGCCCCTTGTATGGGCTTGCTTCATCTGTTGAATATAAATTGACTGTAAAGTTGTGGGTTTATTTCTGGGCTCTCTGTTCTGTTCCTTTGATCTATGTGTTGGTTTTTATGCCAATACCATGCTGTTTTGATTACTATGGACTTTTAGTACAGTTTCATATTAAGCAGTGTGATTCCCCCAACTTTGTTCTTCCATTTCGGGTTTGCTGTTGCTATGTGGGGTGTTTCATGGTTCTACATAAGTGTTTGAAATATTTGATCTAGTTCTGTGGAAAATGTCATTGAAATCTTGATAGGAATTGTGTTGAATCTATAGATTGCTTTGGGTAGTGTAGATATATTAATAATGTTAATTCTTCCTATCAATGAACATGTTATATACTTCCACTTATTTGTATCTTCTTGAATTTCTTCCTTCAGCATGATAATTTTCCAAGCACAAGTCTTTTACATCCTTGGTAAGGTTTATTCTTAGGGTATTTTATTCTTTTTTTGAAAAAAATGTGAGTGGGATTGTTTTCTTAATTTCCCTATTAGTTCACTATTGGCATATAAAAATGCAACTGATTTATGGATATTAATTTTGCATCCTGCTACTTTGCTGAATTCATTTATCAGTTCTAGTAGTTTCTTGGTGGAATCATTGAGATTTTCTACATACAGTATCATGTCATCTGCAAATAAAGACAGTTTTACTCCTTCCTTTCCAATTTGGATGCCTGTTATTTCTCCTTCTTGGCTAATTACTGTGGCTAGGACTTCCAGTACTATGTTGAATAAGAGAGGTAAAAGTGGACATAACTGTCTTTTTCCCAAAAAGGGGAACACTTGTAGTGATTGCTGATTGAGCATGATGCTGGCAGTGGATTTGTCATATATGGTCTTTATTATGTTTAGGTGTGCTCCCTCTATTCCCGTTTGCTGAGAATTTTTATCATAAATGGGTGCTACATTTTTATCAAGTGCTTTTACTGCATCCATTGATGAGATCATCTGGTTTTTATCTTTCTTTATTTATGAGATGGATCACATTTATTGATTTGTGAATGTTGTACCAACCTTGCATTCCCAGAATAAATCCCACTTGATTATGGTTTATGATCTTTTTGATACTTTGCTGTTTGGTTTGCTAATATTTTGTTGAGAATTTTAGCATCTATGTTCATCAGAAGTTTGATTTATAATTTTCTTTTTTTGTAGTACCTTTATCTGGTTTTGGAATTAGGATAATGCTGGCCTCATAAATGAATTTAAGAGGCTTCTCGCCTCTTAAATTTTTTGGAATACTTTGAGAAGGAAAGGCGTAAGTTCTTCTCAGAATGTTTGGGAAAATTCATCTGTGAAGCCATCTGGTCCAGAGGTTTTGTTTCCTGGTTGTTTTTTTATTACCGTTTCAATTTCACTAGGTGTTATCTGCCTATTCAGCTTCTCTGATTCTTCCTGATTTAGTTTTGGAAGATTGTTGGTTTCTAGAAATTTATTCATTTTGTCCAGGTTGAACAGTTTTTTGGCATGTAGTTGTTCATAATGTTTTCTTACAATCCTTCGTGCTTCTTTGGTGTCAGTTGTTATTTCTCCTCTGTCATTTATGGTTCTATTTATTTGGATCCTTTCTCTTTTTTTCTTGATGAGTCTGGTGAAAAGTTTGTCAGTCTTGTTTATCTTTTTAAAGAACCATCCCTTGGATTCATTGATATTTTCTATCATTCTTTTTAGACTCTATTTCATTTATTTCTGCTCTGATCATTATTATTTCCTTCCTTCTACTAACTTTTGGGCTTTGTTTGTTGTTCTTTTTCAAGTCCCTTTAAGTGTAAAGTTAGATTGTTTATTGGAGTTTTCTCTTTTTTTTATATAGGTCTGTAATGCTATGGAATTTCCACTTAGGTTTGCTTTCCCTGTGTCCCACAGATTTTGGGTTGTTGTGTTCTTTTGTTTCAAGGTATCATTTAATTTCTTCCTTGATCTCATTGTTGACACATTTATGGTTTAATAACATGTTACTTAGCTTCCATGTCTTTGCATGTGTTTCAGTGTCATTCTTGATTTCTAGTTTCATAGTGTTGTGATCAGAGAAGATGCTTGATATGATTTCAATCTTCTTAAATTTATAGAGACTTGTTTTGTGTCCTAACATGTCATCTATCCTAGAAAATGTCCCATTTGCTCTTGAAATGTATGTATATTACTGTTTGGGGGTGAAATGCTCTGAAGATACCAATTAAATCCATTTGATCCAGTATGTAGTTTAAGGTCACTGTCTCCTTCCTAATTTTCCACCTGGAAGATCTATCCATTAAAGTCAATGGTGTGTTAAAACCTCCTACTATGACTGTATTTCTGTTGATGTCTCCCTTTATGTCCATCAAGATTTGCTTCAGATATTTAGGTGCTCCTATGCTAGGTGCAAATATGTTTACGAGGGTTATATCCTTTTGCTGATTGTTCCCTTTATCATTAAGTGGTATTCCTTTGTTTCTTACTGTAGCCTTGGTTTAAAATCTATTTTGTCAGATATAAATACTGCTACTCCAGTTTTTTTCTTTTCTATTTGCCTGAAATATCTTTTTCCATCACTTTACTTTTAGTCTGTGTGTATCTTCCAATCTGAAGTGGATCTCTTGGAGGCGACATATATATAATGGGTCTAGTTTTCTTACACATTCAGTTACCCTGTGTCTTTTGGTTGGAGCATTTAAACCATTTACATTTAAGTTGATTATGAATTTAGTGCCATTTTATTGTTAGAATATTTTCCTCTGTTTTTTTTTTCTTTTCTTTTTCTTCTTCTTAAAGCAAGCCCTTTAAGATTTGCTGCAGCACTGGTTCAGTGTTAACAAACTCCTTTAGCTTTGTGTGTGTGTGTGTGTGTGTGAGAGAGAGAGAGAGAGAGAGAGAGAAACTCTTTATTTCTCCTTCAATTTTAAGTGATACCCTTGCTGGGTAAAGTAGCCTTGGTTTTGGGTCCTTGCTTTTCATTACCTTGAATATGTCAGGCCACTCCCTTCTGGTCTGAAATTTTTCTGTTGAGTAATCAGATGCCAATGTATTGGTGCTCTCTTGTAGGTAACTACCTGCTTTTCTCTTGCAGCTTTTACAATTCTCTCCTTGTCTTTAAGCCTTGCCATTTTAATTGTGATGTATCTGGGTATAGGTCTATTTGGGTCTAACTCGTTTGGGACTCTCAGAGCTTGCTGGATTTTGTGTCTTTTTCCTTCATCATATTAGGGGAGTTTTTCTTTATTATTTCTTCAGATAGGTTCTCGAGCCCTTGTTTTCTCTTTTCTCCTTCTGGTATTCTCATGATGCAGATGTTGTTACACTTTGTGTTGTCCAAAATGTTCCTTAAGTTCTCCTCATTTTTTAAATTCTTTTTTCTTTTTGCTGCTCTGCTTGGGTGTTTTTTTTCTACCTTGTCTTCCAAATTACTGATTTGATCCTCTGCTTCATCTAACCTACTATTTATTCCTTCCAGAGTATTTTTTATTTCAGGTATTGCTTTCTTTATTTCTGACTGGTCTTTTTTAAAGTTTCTGTCTTTTTTCGTGCTGGTGGGTATCCTTATAATCATTAATCTCTCTAGCTGATAGATTGCTTGCCTCCATTTCATCTAGTTCTTCTTCTGGAGAATTCTCTTGTTCTTTTCTGTGGTGTCTGTTTCTTCATCTTCTCATTTTGGCCATTTTTCTTTGTATTTATTACTATGCATTTGGTAGATCTGCGAAGACTCTGGTGCAGGCCTTTACACGTGCTGCTTGAGACTGGCCCTGGGCAGCCTACTTGGAGTTATCAGCGATTCCCAACTTGTGACATCCTCTGCTGGGCCTGGGTATGTGTAGAACAAGCCAGGCTGTACACCAAAGCTGGCCTTTACCAGTACTGGGCCTAGGGGAGGGTCAGCTAAAGTCTCAGAGCTCCCAGAGATCCACCTTAGTTGTTAAACTTAATCAATGGTATAGACTCAAGATGTTCTCAGCAGCAGGCTTAAGCTCTACAGAGTAGGACAGAGTAATTCTTGTGGATGGGGTTATTGCTTTCCCTCAAGCTGATGTTGCTTGGAGGGAAGTGCCCTGCCTGAGAAAGATGGTCTCTGTTGTATGAAGAATGTCTCAGCACAGAGATCCTGGTGTCAGTTTTTTCCCCAGAGCCACCAGCCTCAGATTCTCATGCATCTCTATTCCACTCTGCCCTCCCTCTGCCAGAGCCCAGGCTAAGTGGCTGCAAATGGAAGTTTGTGTATTGGCCCTTTAAGAGGTGCTCTGCATCTCCAGCCATCTCTCCGTGGAAAACAGAAACACCGTTGCCTTTCAGAGCTGAATGTTATTTGTTTTCCTTTCCCAGCTCTGGCACTGTAGGCAGGGGAGCGAAACTTGGGGCTTAAACCCCACACTTCTCAGGGGGAATCCCCTGGCCACTGAAATATCCCTCCAGAGCTTCAGCCACCACCTATGGGAGCCCAGCCAGCCCTCTCAGACCTCCTCTGCAATCACTACCAGTCACATTGCAGTGAAATGGTTTCTTCTGTCTGTCTGTGGTTGTAAGGCATCTTTCCAGCTAGTGTTCAGTTGGTTATTCAGGATGATTTCTCTGCAATTATCTTGTAGTTCCAGGCTGAACGTGGGAGAAAGTGTAGCTTCCACTTACTCCTCCACCATCTTGGTCCCCCCCAGATATAAAATTTTTAATGAAGTTTGTACAGAAGTCACACTTTTTTGTCCACCTCAAAGCTGTGAATATTACTTTGTTTTTATACTGATCAGTTTTGCAAAGGGGCAGAATTATTCCTTACCCATGCTCCACTGCCCTAGCCTCAGGAACTTTATACATCAAAGTCCCCATTCAATGCCCCCAGCAGCAGTTTTGCAAGTCCTTACCTACTAATGAGAACACCAAGGTGTTCAGGGAATCCAAGCTAGTTGTCTCATGTCACCAATTAGAGAATGAAGCATCCTGGGTTCAAATCTGGTATGGCTCTCTAAACCCCAGTCAGAAAACATGGCTGTTCTGTCCACTCTCCCATAACCAGGCTGAAAAGGTCACCATCAAACCACAGAAGGAAAGGTTGCCAAATCACATAAGTGCCACCGCAATGAGGAGAGCTGTTGAGCTCAGCTCACTAATAGGAAATAACATTATTGAAAGAACAGCTCTAACTTCCCGGGCTTAGGAGCTGTTCATAGTTGTGCATTTAAGTCATTTTTAATTCTCCAGATTTTTGAAAATATAAAACCAGATGTTTCATCCCATTTTGTGGTGTTCTTCCTCCCATCCGCAAGCTGCTCGAGTATTATGGCAGCATGATTATGTTCTCTGGGACATTTTCAGCCCTGGTTATGAAGCTGCCTTATGGTGCTGCCCCTCCAGAGCTCCTTCCTCCACAGGGGTGTTTAGAAGGACTGTATTCACCTGCCCTGGGGCCTACGGTGGAGACTGTACAGTGAAGGCTTCATGTGACTGACCTGGGCTAGGAAGCCTTTTGCTTCCGGCAGAGAAGGGAGCTCAGCCTGCCAAATGCACCTTGGAAACAAAAGATACCATCCCACTTTTTCAAGTACGAAAACCAGTTTCTCTGTTGCAACCTCACTCCTTCTTTCTCCCTGGATTTTAGGGGCTACCTGCAGGGCTATGGGGAGAGAACTCAGTCCTGTCTTCCAGCCTGGGTACAAGTGTGCTCCTGCCACAGTAAAGGGAAATAAAGGTGTGTAGTCCCTAGAAGTTGAGGTAATGCTTCAGGGTAAGGAACATGCTTTATTTATCTTTGACAAAAAAAAAAAAAAAAAAAGGTGGGGGGGGGGGCTTCCTGCAAAATGAGTACTTTGGTTTGAAAACTGATAAATTCTTAATGGGATTTTTAAAATAAAATATAGTTTTACAAGTTCTGTATGAAAGGGGTTAGAGCAGACATTTTAAAAGATATGAAACCCTCCCGAACTCACATGACAGCACCACAGAGATCTGCAGCACAGCTCAGCTGGCTTTTCACAATTCTCAGTCCCTGGTACTCAAATGAGGTCCATGGACCAGCAGTGTAGGCCTCTCCTGGGAGCTGGCTGGTCATGCGCAACTGCAGGCCCACCCAAACCACTGTGTCACAATCTGCACGTTAGCAACAGCCTGTGGAAGATTAGACCGTGAATGAATGACTTTATGTCTCCCAAAGTGGAGTATCCACATTCCTACCATGTAGTATACATCTCGCCTTTCACATTTGCCCTGAGGGCCCAGGTGATGCTTTTCAACCTGCTAAATGGCATTTTCTACTCCTATCAACATCACAGAGCTGCTGCAAAGTAACTGAATTTTGTGTAGGGTTCCATTTTGACACAAGGACTGGAAGGACCTACATCAACACCTTCTCAGGGATTCTCCCTGGGTGATAAATTATTTCTCATATCTAGTTTTTTCATTTGTTTTTTTTTTCATAAAATGTATTAGGTAATACTGGTTAATAACATTATAGAAATTTCAAGTGTATCAACTTTGTAATACAATATCTGTACACTCTACTATGTGCTTATCATGTGAAATTTAATTTCCTTCCATCACCCTGTATGTGAGCCTCTTTAATCTCTTCATCTTACCCCCACCCTCTTCCCCTCTGTAATTGCCATTCTTTTGTCCATATCTTAGGGTTTGTTCCTTTGTTTGTTATGTTTGTTCATTTATTGATTTTTGTTTTATGCCCCACATGAGTGAAACCATACAGTATTTTTCCTATTTTATCTTATTTATTTGACTTAGTATAATGCTCTCAAGATCCAACCATGTTGATGCAAAAGGCAAGATTTCATCATTTTTATGGCTGAGTAGCATTCCATTGTATATACATAGTACTACTGCTCCATCGATACCTTGTTTCCATGTCTAAGCTACTGCAAATAATACCACAATGAACACAGGAGTACATATATCTTTATGAATAGTATTTTTAAATTTGCAGGGTAGATACCCAGAAGAGAGGTTGCTGGGTCATATGGTGGTTCTATTCTTAATATTATTAGGAAGCTCCATGCTGTTTTCCATAGTGGCTGCACAAGTTTACATTCCCACCAATGTATATGAGGATTCCTTTTTCCACACCCCTTCTAATACTCATTATTTCTTCTCTTATTAATAATAGCCATTTTAATGAATGTGAGGTGACATCTCATTGTACTTTTGATTTGCATTTCCCTTATAACTAGTGATGTTAGGCATCTTTTCATATGTGTGTTGGCCATGTGTAAGTCTTCCTTGGAAAACTTTTCATTTCCCCTGCCTATTATTTTATCCTCACCTGAGGACATGCTTATTGATTTTAGAGAAGGGGGAAGGAAGGGGACAGAGAGAGGGGGAGAGAAACATTGATATGAGAGAAATATCAATCACTTGCTTCTCATAAGCACCCCAGCAGGGGGCCAAACCTACAACCTAGGCATGTGCCCTGACCTGGAAATGATCCTGCGACATTTTAGTTTGTGGGATGATGCCCAACTAACTGAGCCACACTAGCCAGAGCTTCTATGCCCATTTTTAAATAGAATTGTTTGTTTTTCGTTGTTGAGTTGTATGAGTTCTTTATATATTTTGGATATTAGTGCATTACCAAAGGCATTACTCGCAAATATCTTCTCTCTTTCAATTTTTGTTTTATTGATGATTTCTTTTGCTGTGCAGAACCTTTTGAATTTTATGTAGTCCTATTCATTTATTTTTGCTTTTTCTTCCCTTGACCTTGGGTCAAATTCACAAAGACCTCTCTGAGACCAAAGCACTAACTTCAGTGCCTATGTTTTCTTCTACATATTTTATTGTTTAAGATCTTAGAGTCAAGCCTTTAATCCATTCTGAGTTAATTTTTATGTATGGTGTCAGACAACAGTTTAGTTTCATTCTTTTTCATGTGACTTTCCAGGTTTCCCAACACCATTTACTGAGACTTTCTTTTCTCCATTGCATGTTTTCAGCTCCTTTGTTGAAAATTAGTTATCCAGATGTGTGTGGGTATCTCTAAGCTCTCCATTTTATTCCTTTGTTCTGTGTATCTGTTTTATAGTGAATACTATGATATTTTGATTACTGTAGCTTTGTAGTATTGCTTGAAGTCAGTGAGTATGATACCTCAAACTTTTTTAAAGTAAATTTTATTGATTATGCCATTACAGTTGTCCCATTTTTTTTCTCCCCTTTATACCCCTCCGTTCTGCACCCACTCCCTTCAGCACTCCACTCCCTTAATTCACATCCACGGGTCATACATATAAGTTCTTTGGCTTCTCCATTTCCTATACTATTCTTAGCCTTCACCTGTCTATCCTGTATCTACCATTTATGCTTCTTATTCCCTGTACCTTTCTCCCCATTCTCCACCCTCCCCATCCCCGCTGATAACCTTCCCTGTGACCTCCATTTCTTTAATTCTGTTCCTGTTCTACCAGTTTGCTGAGTTTTTGTTTTTGTTTTTGTTTTTTTAGCTTCAGTTATTGATAGCTGTGAGTTTGTTGTCATTTTACTGTTCATAGTTTTGACCTTCTTTTTCTTAGGTTAGTCCCTTTAACATTTCATTTAATAAGGGCTTAGTGATTATGAACTCGTTAACTTTGTCTGGGAAGCACTTTATCTGCTCTTCCTTTCTAAATGATAGCTCTGCCAGATAGAGTATCTTGGAGGTAGGTCCTTGCCTTTCACAACTTTGAATACTTCTTTCCAGCTCCTTCTTGCCTGTAAGGTTTCTTTTGAAAAATCAGCTGAGAGTCTTATGGGAACTCCTTTGTAGGTAACTCTCTCCTTTTCTCTTGCTGCTTTTAAGATTCTCTCCTTATCTTTAATCTTGGATAACTTATTTATGATGCGCCTTGGTGTGTGCTTCCTTGGGTCCAACTTCTTTGGGGCTCTCTGAGCTTCCTGGACTTCCTGGAAGTTTATTTCCTTTGCCAGATTGGAGAAGTTCTCCATTATTTTTTCAAATAAGTTTTCAATGTCTTGCTATTCCTCTTCTCCTTCTGGCACCCCTATGATTTGGATGTTGGCGCATTTAAAGTCGTCCTAGAGGTTCCTCAGCCTCTTCTCATTTTTTAAAATTCTTGCTTCTTCATTCTGTTCTGGTCGAATGTTTATTTCTTCCTTCTGCTCTAAATCATAGATTTGAGTCCCATTTTCCTTCCCTTCACTGTTGGTTGACTCTATATTTTTCTTTATTTCACTTTGCATAGCCTTCACTTTTTCCTCCATTTTGCAACCATAATCCACCAATTCTGTGAGCATCCAGATTACCAGTGTTTTGAACTCTGCATCCGTTAGGTTAGCTGTTTCTTCATCGTTTAGTTCTATATTTGGAACTTTGATCTGTTCTTTCATTTGGGCCATATTTTTTTGTCTCCACGTGCCTATTATGTTGTGAGGGGTGGAGTCTTAGGTATTTGTTAGGGCGGGGCAACACATCAGTGCCTTGTGGTGCCATATGTGGGGAATGGGCCTGAGTGGATACAGTGCAGCTTGCTTGGCTTTTGGCTGGCTTTCAGTCACTTCCCCTGCTACCCACAAGCAAATTGGGACCTTCTGATGCTGATTCCCAGGTAAGTAGGTTTGTGTATGTTCTAGCCTAATGCCCTGGTAGTCCATCTGTATTGTCATCGATGGCAAGATTTTATTCTTTTTTATGGTCAAGTAATATTCCATTGTGTACATGTATCATATCTTCCTTATCCAATTATCTATTGATGGATACATAAGTTGTTTCCATATCTTGGCTATTGTAAACAACACTCCAATGAATATATCTTTTTGAGTTAGTGCTTTTACTTTCTTCAGATAAATACCTAGAAGCGAAATTGCTGGGTCATATCGTAGTTCCATTTTTAATTTTTTGAGGAACCCCCACACTGTTTTCCATAGTGGCTGCACCAATCTACATCCAAACAATGCACAAAGGTTTCCTTTTTTCCACATCCTCGCCAGCACTTGTTAATTCTTCTCTTTTTGATGATAGCCATTCTAACTGGTATGTAGTGATATATCATTATAGTTTTGATTTGCATTTCCTGATGACTAGTGATGTAGAGCAAGTTTTCATGTACCTATTTGTCAATGTACTGTTAAATGAGGATAGCTTCCTGAGAGTGCAGTGTACTTCCACTTAAATGTTTTTAAAATTTTTATGTATGTGTGTATATGTTTGTAGGAGCATGAAGACAGATATGGATAGATACACAGAAAGTTGTATCTTTGGATGAGGAGTGTTTGCATGTATGTGTATGTCATGGGAATAATTAAAATTTTTAATTAAAACTCCTAAAGTTACAATCCCAGCTCAGAGCCTAACTTCATCTCAATCATAAAAGTACAAAGTACTCATCAAATTTTAAAATTTCTTTTCATGAAGACAACATTTAGGTAATGAAAAGATAAGCCACAGACTAGGAGAAAATTTATATATATATATATATCCCTGATAAATGATTTATATTCAGAATATATATAAAGAAATACAAATCAACAACAAAGAGACAATGCAATTTTTACATGAGTAAAACCATGAACAAATGCTTCACAAAATAAGATATACAGATGTCCAATAAGTACATGAAAAGATGCTCAACACCATTCGTTATCAAATAAATGCAAATTATAACCACAGTGAGATACTGTTCTGCCCCTCCTAAAATGTCAAAGTTAAAAAGACTGACAGTATCAAGTGCTGGTGAGAATGTGGAACACCAGGAACTCATGTACCATTGTTAGAAGTTAAAAATGGTACAACCACTTTGGAAAACTTGTGGGCCAGGTCTCCAGTTGGGGGTATACAAGAGGCAACTGATCAATGTTTCTCTCACACATCAATTTTGTCCTCCCTCCCTCCCCCTCTTTCTAAAAATAAATAAATTTTTTAAATCTTTTTTAAAAACTTCAGGGTGTTCCCCACAGAGACGAACTTCTCTCCAGCTGGAGCTCATAAAGCAGCTTAATCCACTCCTTCCTTCCTCACTGCAGCCGGAAGCTGGAAGCTATCTGAGTAAATTAGTCATGAGGGAAGGCTCTGGGCTGCGGAAGGTAATAAAACATTGATACTGACAAAAGTTAATTAAATCTTTTACAAGAGTTCATTCAGAGGGCCCTTGAGTTCAAGCCAACCCTCAAAAGTTTGGAGTAATTAATGAAATTCACATTTGTCACAGCAAATTTACTCTTTCTCTAATGACTTAACTTGCAAATGCAGAGCATGAAAGACAGCATTTCCAGTCTGCAGAAAGAGGCAAAGGCGAACTTGGAGACACACGTTTGCTTTTTTACAGAACATTTTCGCTGTTGGCGATGAGGAAATAAATTGGGAAAAGAAATGTTATTGTGTGCAACGGTTCTTCCAGGTCTAATAATAACACATCTCTCTGAGGACTTGGTTAGGATCCCAATCCCTGCCAGTCAGCAGAGCCAGTGGACACCCAAGTAGAGAGGAAAGCCACAGAGGAGACAGCCCACAAAGAAACCCACACACAGAACAAGAGCAAGTCACCACAGTGCAGGCACCTGTCCCCATGCCCAGCACCAGGCATATCTTGGGGGTACCATGGGAGGGGTGGTGTGACTTCCTTGGGGGTAAAGACAGTGGCATCCTAAGGCCAGAAGCATGTTTCCAGGACTATTCTAAAGGGATTCCCAAGTCTCTGCCTACAGATTTATTTTAGGAATAAGTGTACCTCCAAATTGCTGTGCTGACTTAGAAGAGCAGTTCTCAAAGTGGTATCCTGGAGGAGTTATGCCAACCCCACCTGGAAACTTGTTAGAAATGCTCATTTTTGAACCCTGCCAGAGACTTCTTCAATGGGAAGCCCTGGAGTGGGGCACAGCTACCAACTCTAACAACTCATTCCAGGGGATCTGTGATTCTTTCTTTCTTTCTTTCGATGTCCTCTGAAAGAGCCTGTCACTGAACCCTGGCACAGAGAGGACTTAGTGACAGCTGCGGCAGATATAATGGTGAACTATAGCAAGTAGTGAGTTCCCCTTCTTCAGGAAAGTTTAAACAGAGGCCAAGCAGTCATCTGAGCAAGGTAGATTCCCGGGGATTCAACATCAGCTGAAGCGCAGCTTACTGTGCAGTACACAGAAACAGTAAGACAAACTGATGGATGAATAGGGGGACAGTAAAGCAAATGTTGGAAAACTTAACTGTGGAATCCAGAGGGATCAGCATATGAGTGTCCACTGAACAATTCATTCAACTTTTCTTTAAAAGTTTGAAATTTTTTTGTATAAAATGTTGCATGAGGAAATAAAGTGAAGAACTGCGGTTGATGACCATCCTTCAATCCTGAATTCATGGTTCTCTGACACCTACTCCTACCACATATAACCATGTGTAAATCCAGCCAGGCCCCAGGTAGGGTCATTATCAGAGGAATTAGGAGGGCAAACAACCCAGCAGATTCACCTGCAAGAGTAAGAACCTCATTAAGATGAGGCAAAGGTGAGGGAAGCTTTGTCCAAGAAGGAGCAACTGAGGGTCCTGAAATTGCAATCTGGAAACTTTACAGAAGTGCTACAGAAACTAAAGTAGAAGGAAAACCAGTGAAATATGTTATCCTCTGTTCCCTGTCAGCAGTGAACCAAATAAAGGACACCCAAGAGTTACAGATGCCAAGGGAGGATACAGCCAGGGCGCCTAGTGAATGCAGTAATAAATGGGTTGTCAGATGCAGAAAAATAATTAAGGCAGGAATCCTACCCCATCCATTTAAATTGGTCATAATCCTGTGAAAAACAAGGGTCATGGGATGGGTATGTCAGCTGAGTGGTCTACCTGAGAGTCACATGGAGACTCAGCAGTACACAGGGGCCTACCTGGACTCCCAAGAACTTTTAAATGCTCATTCCAAGACCCATGTGCAGACCTACAGAGTAGGATCCACTGAGGAACAGTCTGCACTTTGCCAAGCATGCAGGGCTATTCTGACGAGCAGTCACTGTAAGAACCAAAAATCCCACTCCAAAAGCTACCTATGGCAGGAGGCAGAGGTTCCTGGTGCCCTGCCCACATCTAATGCCTCTTGTTCGTGAAGGGGCACTGCATCTCTTCCCAGGACACTCTTTACCTTTCTCGGCTCTCAGACCAACAGCTTCCTCGCCCTCCAGGGCGCGGTTCTGAGACACCCAGATGCCCAGCGAGAACCTGCTCATAAGCACACTCTGTACAGGCTGCATCTACCCTACTCCTCCACCTGTGTCTCCTGGTGTGAAAATAAACAAAGACCACCCCAGTAAAAGCAAGCAAAAGCTACCTGATAGAGCCTGATAGCCAGGGAAGTCAGCCACCATCTCTTGAATGTAGCAGACTCAAATGCAGGCCAGGGAGTGGGAAAGTTTTATGATGAGAAAAGGAAAGATTTCAGGTTGGCCTGGGGATGCCAGAGGCAGGTGACTAGAAGTGGAGTATCTAATTTAACTGGTTAGGGGAACACATTTGGTTTATTTTTCTGGTTCATGCTAAGTTGGACATGGAGACAAAAATTAGGGAAGCTGATGGTTTTTGACCAAGCCTGGCCATTGGGTCGGTTGCTACAGAAGTTGTAGTCTGGCTTTCTGGGCTGGGGCTGTAGGTGGTGGGTCAGGGTTCTACTGTCACATATGATTTTGCCATTGACTGTCAGTATACATGTCTCTCACTGGGATTCCCTCCCAGATGCACTTGGTGCACTCCAGCCTTTGTCTCAGGGTCTGTTCTGGGGACTCAGCCCAAGGGCTTCCACAACAATGAGGATACAAGTTGAGTGCACTATAAATCAGCTGAGCCATGAAATGCACCCTAGAGGCTTTGCCAACTCTGCCCACCACCTTGCAGGGCCACAGGGAAGCCACACCTCAGGTCCATCAGGTAGGACCAGCCTGAGCAGCAGAATCCGTTCCTCTTCCTGACCCACCCTATGGCCAACACAATAATGGCCCCCTGAGATGCCTATGTCCTAACCCTGAAACCTGAGACGTGACACTTTACAGGGCAAAGGGAGTTTGCAAATGTGATTAAGAACCTTAAGGTTGGGGATTTCCCTGGGCTACCCTTAGGGGCCCTAAACATGATCACATGAATTCTTAAGAGCCAAAAACCGACTCTGATCAGAAAGATTGAAGAGGGAAGGCAGGTCAGAGAAATGCCTACCCTACGGAGTCAGCAGCCCTCATGTCCCCATCCTAGAGCCACACCAGGCTCAGGGTACCCAGTCATCATGCCCAGTGCCTTTACCTCCTGTCCTCTGATCCCACCTTCTTTCAAGAATTGTCCACGGTCCCCACTCCAAACCCTCAGAGAAGAGGTTACCTTGACCAATTCAGGGAGGTAGTACATAGTGAAATCTCACTATGCAGGTCAGGTAGGAGGCAATTTAGTGTGACACACAGTCTAAATCCATACCTGGCCTTTGGGTCTCTCAACATGAAGTCATAGGTCACACCGCTGCCACTGTTTTGCAGGTGAGGCTTAAATAGCCACTGGACATGTGTCTCTGTATTTAACTACCAACCTTAGATAATGAGATGTCAGAAGCCATGTCGGGTCGCCAAGTAACCTCCTAGCAGATGCCATAACACTGGGGACAAGTAAGTCAGTTTGTGTCCAGCATCCAAGAACCAATCCCATTTCAGTCTGATGAAAACCAAGCATGCCCAGGGCACCTGAATTCAGCTCCACCCTTGAATCTGGACTTTCATCACCACTGGAAAGGTTTTCAGTTCTCCTGATTAACAACAGTACCAACTTCTCCACCCTTCCTGATTTGCTGGTGACTGGCAAGTACACACCCTTGACACTGACTCAGCAACAACCCTGTTTCCAGTCTATGTCAGTTGGGACCATTTTAAACTGAGAAAAGGAAACACGGGAAAATCCAACTTGAATTGTCTTAAACAGTAAGGGACGTTATGGGAACTTGTAACTGGAAAATCTAGCAATATGTAAGTTTCAGGGTAGGTTTGAGCCAGGAGTTTGTCACAACAGTCTCTACAATTCTTCCCTCTTGTAGATTCCTCCTCCACCTAGCTGCCCTTATGTACCAACAAGGCTACCAGCAGCTCTGGAGCCTACATGTTACCCATGGAAGGAAGAAGAAAGGAAGGAGAGGGTGCGAGATTGAAACGGGGTGCAGAGCAAGTGGTCCCCAAACCCCCCAGCCCTTGGTTGGAGGATAGGAGGAGTGTTTGATATGGCAGTTAAGATACTTTGTTTATTTATGGCAAGTTGATGGTTAGCTAATAGCTGTGCTACAACACTGGGGGTGACTTCTAGGATGTATGGTGACTCATGACATATCCGAGAGTTTGTACAGCACCTGCACAATAGGCAGGGAGGAGGTTCCCCCTGCATCACTGAATCACTCTTGCCCTGACTAAAGGTGGCAGCCAAGAGAATATAAATGATATGGGAAACCGGCAAATGTAGCTCATTGTGGGAGAAGCCACATAGGTCACGTGGGAAGTTCCGGGTCAGGATTTAAACTAAAGGAGGTCTGAAAGATGGGAGTATTCAGCCACGCTGCTGGTAGTGAGATTCAGCCATGCTGCTAGTAGTGAGATAGGAGCCATACAAGTGGAGTGAGTGTAGACAAGAAGGAGCCATGATGTAGCAGTTAGTCAGTTTGTAGTCAGGATTTGGCCATATGGCCTGGTATAGTAAGGAGGAGAATGGCATGCTGCTGCTCTGATCGTGCCCACTCTAACTGACTCAGAAGCCATCAAGGACTCTGCCTTGCGAGACACTGACTCTTGGGACTCAGAACATATGGAAAGGCTACTTTCTTGGAACTTGTGCCTTTTCTGGGCTTCGCCATGACCCAGTGCAACATGGCACATGCTTTCTTGGACTATTATATGGAGGCTGAGGACAGTGTACCCCAGATCTTGAAGGAGAGAGCTGCTGAAAGAGGATGGTAACTTTGAGACCCATATGGGGGACTATTGGGTTTGGCTTTGGCTTTTAGTCTTTTGAAGAGCAAGGGAAGTGCTGGGTGTTGGGGAAGACCAGGGCTCCAAGCATAAGTGCTCTCAGTGCCCCCATTCCAAGGCTGAAATCTTGTAAATAAAAACCTGTTTCTCTCAACACTGATTGTTGGGTTCACCAAGGCGCCATGTGAATGGGCCCCTGTTTGCTCAGTTACAGGATGAAGAATGGGAGATACCTTTTCTTCTAATTATAGAACATATGTCCTTCCCTGGACTCTGAATGAGCCACCTTCAGTCACACACCCACTTCTGAACCAGCTGAGCTGATGTGGGCTAATCAGAACCCATTCCATGAGCTGGGGTGATGTCAGCCCCTAGCAAATTCCTCAGCTGCAGGGCCAGAGTATCTACTGCCCCACTGTTCTGCTCTTACCATGTCCAGCATGGTGGCAAGCAGGTGACATCTGCACTGGGTGGGCAAAGACTGGGAGACAGGGTCCTTCCCAAAGAGGTTTAGACTGTAATTCTTTCTGGACCCACTTGAGGCACATAACTTTCCAAAGATGCACACAACAATACATCCCCTCCCACATGTTTTTCTTATGATGTGACAGTGACTCAGTCCCACTGAGAGGTTGGGTCTGTTTTGTTTCCCATCCTTTGAATCTAGGTCTGTCTGTGGTTACGGCAGAAGTGACCCTATGTGATTTTCAAGGTTTTGTCATAAAAGATGATGCAGCTTCTACCTGCTGCTCCAGGAGATACTCATCTTAAAACTCTGTGACCATGCTGTGAGAAAACCCAAGTGACTATGTGGAGGTATTCCAGCCAATAGTCAGAGCTGAGGCCAAGCCAACAACCAGCATAAACTCCAGACTTGGCACAAACAGGCCTTAGGACTTTCCAAGTCCTGGCCCTTGTATCTTCCCAGCTGACATCCCACACCTCATGAAGATAGGTCGTGCCCTCACAAGTCCGCAACCTGCAGAGTATGTGATCATAACAGATTGGTTGCCAGTTTATAACACTAAGCTTTGCCGTGTCTACCCTTCTCTTATGAAGTGCCAGTTCTCCAGGATGAGGCCCAGTCAGGGTGAATGTAAAAGAACGATAGGCCTTGAAGATTTGTAGGGTCTTGCCACTTGCTAAGAACTTCAATTGTAGAGAGCTTTGCAGTTTAGATAGAACTGCATGTTCCCAGAGAGGGCCAAAGACTGCTGAAATTCCATCACTGTTATGGAGGAGGCTTGAGGCTGGAACAGGTTTAAGAATAGGGCAGAGGGGTGGGGCCAATGGCAAGCACCTAAGGAGGAAGTCCCAGAGCCCTGAGAAAAAAGTTGGGAGACACCAGTTCTCAGGCAAGGCCGTGCTCATTTCTTAGATCACAGCACCAAGTAGACAACTGCTCTGGAGAAATGCTTCAGCTGCATCCTTCACAGAGAAATATAAAGACAAAAAAGGTCTTCTAGCCTCACCACTCAGATAACCACCATTGACTTTAAAAAATAAAGTACTAACAGAACATAAAGTTATCAGAAGCTAATCAGATAATCCTCTCCTTGGGCCACCAGTTTTTGTTTCTTCCATACACTGTTTGGGTACACAAAATCTCTCTTACCACATACACACACACTCAAGACTCCTTCTGAAACCACCTATTTCCCTGGCATACGAAGCTTTGTGATTTTTTTGTTCACAGCCTTCCTGGATAGTATATCAATGCCACCTACCCTTCTGCTTGTTCCAGAGGCTCAGGACACCAACAGGGGGCCCTGTTGCCAAACTGGCATCTGCAGTTTGTCCAGAGTTCATGATTCCCTCTTCTCCAATCCCAGTCTTGCCAGTGTCAGCATGGCAGGCACAGAAAGCCACAGGCGTGTGACACTGGGCCCAACAGGGAACAGGTGAAGCTCAGTGCTGAGGATCCAGAAGCCTGAGCCACACTGCCAGGGCCTGAACTCCGACACAGCAGAACTTCCCACAACTTCTCACCCTCTCCATGCCTCAGTTTCCTGTGTGTAAAATGACAGTGTAGGGATTAAGAAATTGTCATAAAGTGTTGAGAAAGTACCTGGCACTTTCATTATTATTATCATCCTATCATTAAAACTAATGAAGTAGCACATGCTCACAAAGCCCTGGGCACTCTGGGACTGGGTTTTGGCTGAAGCAGGTGGCATGAGAAGGAAAGCTCAGGATCTGGAGATGACAGGATGTCTCAGATGTCCTGTTTGCTTCTTGGCCATGTGGCTGGGCGGATGGTACAGTGTGAGAACTGGACAGTTCTGGTCAACTGAGCCCTACATAGTGCAAACAAGAGCTAGCGCAGTGTAGGTACTTGGCCACAAAACCTGCAGGCCCTCAGGGCTCACAGGGTTTTGGGATTGCCCCACTGAGCCCTGTAGAGCCCCACACTAGAGTTAAGTCTGCACTCCTGGGAATCCAGCCTTCACCCCAGGGGTTCAGTGGCATGGAGAGGGTGGATTGCACCATCCTCCACCTCACCGCCTATACCCACGCTCCTGCACACATCTTCACAGCCAGCTCCTCTGAGATGCTAGGCAAGCCAGATGTGGCAGGGTGTCCATTACCCAATAACCCAGGCTCCCAGGACCTGCAGTGACAGTCAAAGGCCAACAGAGGGCACTGGGACCAAGAACTGAAGGTCGTTTTTTTGTAAGATTAAAAGCACTTGCTCAGGTGGCAGAACCCACTAAAACTGGTCTATTCCATGCTCAGTCTGGCTGTCATGGAAACAACACACTGGGAGAACATCAAATGTCAGATCTTGAAAGCATCCTCAAAGGGCCTACTAGGTCCTTCCCTCAGAACAAGGCTGTGACTTTCAGCTGTGTCCCCTAGGATGCCAGGGCTCCAGAATGTTCCAGAGCTAATCATAGGGTACTCAACTGCTGAGCAGGTGGATTTGCAAACAGTTCCCTCTGCTGGGGACAACGTGGCAAATGATCCAGACCTTGGCTGAGCCGCAGAGTTAGGTGCAAAGCCTGGCCCTCAAGTACACAATCTGTGTGGCCCTACACAAGTGACTTCACCTCCCTAAACCTCAGTTTTCTCATCTGTAAAGTGGGGACACTCACACCCACCTTAAAGAGTTATGAGGACAATCAATTGAGTTAATTTGCTAATGTGCACACATGAGGGGTTCGATAAATGACAACCGTTCTGATTATTTCCAACCACCAATCCATGCCAAACCCAAGCCACCCTTGGATATTTCCTGCTTCCTCCTGGCACCCCTGCCTACCCACAGCCCAGAAACTGCAGACCTCCCAGGGTGGGGATGTACAGTCACCCAGCTGCCAGCCTGGCAGCTACAGGCAACCACACTTTTGGCATGTGTTCGGGGTAGGGCTGGGAGGGTGGGGATATGGTTTTTTCAGTCTTGTAAATACCTGACTGACATTGGCTCCTTTCACCCTAGCAGGGATTGTGCCAGAGGCATATTTCCTTGCCCTCTGTCTTCAGGTGAGGCAGTTAATCTGGAACTACCTTCCTATAAGCTGGTGTTACACACTCACAAACCACAGGGCCCTTTGTGCAGGTGGGAATCCTGAGACTCAGACAGACTCAAGTCACTAAAGCCTGTGATCTAGAGCTCAAGGCCAGCATGCTGGACAGCAGGCCCCGGGTCCCACCATCTAATGCCTACCACTGCCAACCAATGGAGTCAACTGCTTGGGGCCCAATCTAGCAGGAGCCCTCTAGTGCAATGTCTCTTTGTTGAAATCAAAATCCCTGGGCAGGCTGCAGCAAATCATTTCCCCAGCTCCCTAAAGGGTCTTGCCCTTCACTCCATGGCCCTGCCATTCCCTCACTAGAACCCTCAAATCTGAGCCCCACAAGGTGGTCAAAACACTGGGTAGAGATGGTTCCATTCTGCCATTGCTAAAAATTCTGAGCGTCTGCACACAATACCTGTTTTCTAAAGGCTTTGAGAAGTCCTGCATACCCTGTGCATATTTATGCAAGGAAACTTGTTGGTGCACACCTGATATCTAATAGTTTGGGAAACACTACTCCAGCTATGAGGCTGGAGACAAAATAACTTACTGTCATTGGGCACTGTGGGCTGTCTCCCGGCTCACAGTGCTCTTCTCCCCGTCGCCTCTCCTAAACCCCATAAGAAGTCTAAAAGGTAAACACAGCTTGCTCGCTTCTCTCATTCTTTTTCTTTCTTTTTTTCCTTTCCCTCCCTTCCTTTTTTGTAACAGACAAGGAACAGCTAGTAGCAGGAAACTCCATCCTTATGGCTTCTCAGGGACACAACATTGTGCAAGTCAAGGAGGGTTGTAGTTTCCACAGCACAGAACAGTCTGGACTCTGGCTCTCCTTCCTGGAGCTTTGTAGAGGTGGGAAGGGTACTTTCTGCAGCCGGTTTGTGGAGCAGGACCAGTAACTGGGAGAAGGGCTCCCACCATCTCCAAAGCCCTCAGAGGATGGGGAGGGAATATCATCACCATTATAATCATTGTATCATGTAAACTCACTATTTACAAATACTTGGTGTGTTTCAACCGCCTGTTGTTATTATTCTTATTGATGCTAAGTTGCCCCCTTGAGCCAGCGGAAGCCTCTTCAGGTTGACTCCCATTTCTTTCACCCCCTAGGTCCATCCACACTGTCACAAATGCTAAAATTTCATTCCTTTTTATTGCTGAGTAGTATTCCATTGTGTAAATCAGGGGTCCCCAAGCCCCAGGCCACGGACCAGTACAAGTCCATGGCCTGTTAGGAATCAGGCAGCACAGTAGTAGGTGGGTGAGTGGGGGGTGAGCTCCTCCTCCTGTCTCCACCTGAGCTCTGCTCCTGTCTCCCAGTCCCCTCACCTACCTCCCCCACCCCCACCAGCCATGGAAAAATTGTCTTCCATGAAATCGGTCCCTGATGCCAAAAATGTTGAGGACCACTGGTGTGAATGTACCACAGTATTTTTTTTTATCCACTCATCTGTTGATGGGCACTTGGTTGCTTCCATATCTTGGTTATTGTAAATAACGCTGCAATGGCACTGTTTTCATTATTTATTTCAAGGAGTTGTTTGGGGGTTTTTTTTGGTTTGTTTGTTGTTTTAAATTAGTCATTCTCTGCTGCTATTTCCTTGTGTAATGTAAGTTTTTAACTGCTAATTTGAGATGACTGAAATGTACTTGATGTGCATATATTTTTTGAATTAGAGTTTCTTCAGATATTTACCCAAAAGTAAAATCGCTGGGTCATAATGTTACCAAACAGGACTTGGAGTTCTGCTGTCCACTGCTGCCCTCTAGGTAAAAATTCCAGAGACAGAAGTTTGGTGATAAAGGAAAGTCTTTATTCAAAAGCAGTTACTTAAGCTTAGCAAGTCACAGCTTTAATCACTTAAGCCTCTCAATTAAGACTAAATTCTAGCTCTGGTTGATGTGGCTCAGTGGACTGAACTCCAGATCGCGAAGCAAAGGGTCACTGATTCAATTCTCAGTCAGGACACATACCTGGGGTGCAGTCCACGTCCACAGGAGGAGGCACGCGAGAGACAACCACGCATTGATGTTTCTCTCCTTCTCACTCCCTCCCCTCTCTCTAAAAATAAATAAATAAAATCTTTTTTAAAAAAAGGTTAAACTCTAACACCTGAGTTCTCCTATCTTTTCTTTTTTTGGTTTTTAGTTATCTTGTTTCTATAGGGTTGTTTACAAACTAAAACAACATAATATACAAAAACTACACAATTTTGGAAGAATGGCAGGCTTCTGCCTCAGAACCTGTCTCCTCTATAACACCCAAAGAATAAACCTGCCACCCCCTGCCAAGCCAGCCTGATTCTAGGCTGTGCCTGGAGTTCTTTCTCATACAAAATACCGTCCTTTGAGAAATGCAGGCAGTTGCAGCATGATCAGGCACCCTCGAGGAAGAGCCTGAGAGCAAGCCTCAGAGCCAGTGCCGGCTCAGGAGCCGAAGAGCTCTCTCAGCCAGAGAGTTCTCTCTCTTTTTATTTCCATTGGCTCCAGAGGCATTCAGCTTCTCAGCCAATCCTAGACTGCCCACCATCACCTCAGCAGACTCCTCCTGTGCCCCTCCCTGCTTCTCCCCAGTGATCTGAGTTTTCTTAATCAGATCTCTGTATCAATAAGGCAATTCCTCTTTTAATTTTTTAAGGACTGTCCATAATATTTTCCATAGTGGCTGCACCAGTCTGCAATCCCACCAACAGTGCACGGAGGTTCCTTTTCTCCACATCCTCACTGACACTCATTATGTGTCGAGAGTTCCGTGTTCTTTTGACGTGATCTTAGAAGTCTTCAGTGGCTTCCCTGATCTCTAGGAAGACCAGATAGATGTTCCTGGCCCACCTTGTACATTTCCTGCCCTGGCCTGGAACCATCATTTCTCCAAATAACCACGCCTTCCTCTATTGAGAAGTTGCATTTAAATGTGCTCATGGCCACCTCGTTGGTCATTTTTTTGTAGACATCTTCAGTGGATAATTAATGAGTGTTTGTTCTGAGTTCTTACTGTCCTAGTAAGTGAGGCAGCCATATTTTGAGGTGGCCCCCATAATGCCTGTCCCCTCGTATGCAGGCCTGTGGCACTGTCCTTTTGACTGAGAGCAGGACCTGTGACTTGCTTCTAAACAATAGTTTAGCCAAGGTGCCAGGTGGTCATCTCCATTATAACCTTCATAAGATTAGAACCCACTTTTCTTGGATACTCTCTCTACCTCGCTTGGCTTCAAGGAAGCACATGGTCACACTGAGAAGGCCCACATGGTTAGGAACAGACAGCTGCCAACAAGCACTTGAACTTGAAAGATCATCCCCGGTTCAGCCCTCAAATAGGACTGCAGCTCTGGTGATACCTGGATTTCAGTGTGGTGAGGCATGAAGCAGAGAATGCAGCTCAGCTGTGCCCAGATCCTGACCCACAGTTTTTGTGAAATAATTAGACTTGTTCTAAGCTGCTAAATTTGTCACATTTTTTATGTAGCAATATATAACCCACCCAATAGCTGGATACAGTTCACTGGATTTTCCTTTCAAATTGCATAACAGACCCATGATAGAGGCAACAAGTCAAGTACCCTGAGAACAGTCTGCCAAGAAGTTCACACAGCAATACTGCCTATGCCTAGGTGTGCTCTCTGTAGTAAAAATTAATGTGTTTGAATCAACTGTGTGGCCTACAGCTATGTATCATGAGCTGCAACAAAATGAGATGGCAGGTAGGAGAAGCGTCAGGGAAAGTCCAGGAGACTGGGTACCCAGGGTCCCTGCTACTTAAACTGCACCTGCCTCCTTTTCACACCAAGATGAGGCAAGGAAGAGCTCCCAGGAGACCCAGTCTGCGGAAGAGGGGACCAAACCACCCTGTCACCACCAAGGTCTATAATTTTGTTAACTTCTCAAAGTAGGCAGACAGCACTTCCTGCTCACAGAGCCAGAGATAAGAGGCTTCCCAGCTGTGTGGGCTGCAAACTTAGAAGTCCTGGTTCTGCAGGTTCTGGCAAAACCAGACTCTATTTTCACAACCAGAAGAGGGATGGATCTGGGAGTGTGACCAGTTCCACTGGGGAGGAGGAGCATGCACACACCTTGACTTCACCTAGCCAGGCTTCCCTGATCCATCCTGTGTTCTTCCCACATCTATTCACACCCCTGGGGACTAGGAATCTTGTGGAGGAGCCCTACTTTTGTCCAATTAGTGGACAAAGCCGTGTCCTTTACATGGTGAGATGACGACTATCCAAGGCCAGCAATGGACACAGCATGAAGGACAGAAGTATATTATGCACATCCTCAAGAAAGGAGGACAGGAGGAGCAATAAAATGAGTTCAATCAGTGCTTCTCAAACCTTAGAGGCCAAAAATTCCCTTTAAGAGTTTATGAAAACAGATCCCTTGGCCCCATTCACAGAGAGTCTGATGCATAAGGGCTGGTGATGCCTGAGAATCTGCATTTCCATCAAGTTCCCAGGGAATGCTAACTCCACTGTTCCAGGAACCACGCTTCAAGAAGCAAGAGGAAAAAGGATGGATGAGTGATGAATGAATGAATGAATGAATGAATGAATGAATGAATGAATTGAATGAATGAATGAGACTCAATATGGAGCCCATCACCCCACAGCACTTCAGGATGCCTTGGATAGAACAGAAATAGCGCACATAGCACACATAAACATAATCACACATGTGCACACACATGCTCACATGCACAGAGACATATAAAGTTTTTCATCCACAGAAACACACACACAGACACATGAACATACAGATATGGCAGCAAAGAGACACAGGCACAAAAACAATATATACTTACACAAAGGCGCCCCCATAAGCACAGACATACATATGCACAAATATATCAATGTTCTCCAGAGAAACAGAACGAATAGAGAGAGAGGGGGAGAGAGAGAGAGAGAGAGAGAGAGAAAAGAGATTTACTCTAAGGAATTGGTTCACACAATTATGGAGGTTAAGAAGTTCAGACCCAGGAAAGCCAGTGGTATAGTTCCAGTTTGAGTACAAAAGTCTGAGAAGCACGATCCAATGGTGTAAGTTCCAGTCTGAGTCTGAGTCTGAAAGCAAAGAACAATATCCTGGCTTGACTATAATCAGGCAGAGACAATTTTCTTACTCGGTCTCTTATTCTACTCAGGTCTTCAACTGACTGGATGAATCCCACCCACATTGGGGAAGGCAATCTGCTTTACTTAGTGCACAGACAAAATGTTAATTTCCTCCAGAAAAATGCTCACAGGCACACTCAGAAATCACATTTAACAAAATATCTGAACACCCATGACCCAGTCGAGTTGACACATAAGATTAATCTTTACAATGTACAGACATGAATACACTCATATATGCATATAAGCACATACACAGTCATTTCACCCACAGATACACTTATACACATTTACATTCAAACCACATACATAATGAACAAAAATAGACTCCTGGATACACAAGCATATATACAGAGACACACACAGGCACGCACACATCTACATATATGACACCATCCATGCACATGCGCACACACACACTCTTCCTGGAGAACCCTGTAACAATGCTGATGCAACATCAGCTCCTTCCTGCCAAGGCACTTTGTGACTTAATGAGGACCTCCCTGTACCTTTGCCCAACAAGTTTGAGAGTGGTGAGGCTGGGCATGTGATGACTGTCACCCACCTTCACGGATGAAAGGGCCAAAGACTGAAGAAGGTACAGTGACTGGAGAAAGTCCCAAAACTATGCTGAAACTTGCTTCTGAAAGTGAAAAGAACCCACAGCACTAAGGACAACCTGCCACCTGAGTTGGGCAGACACCACTGCTGTTGCATCTGCCTCTCTTCCAGCCCAGACCCCTCCCAGGGATGAATCCTAAACATGGCACATGGAATCAGGGCCCAGAGCCTGGCAAGGAGATATCACCCTGAGTCCTCATGCCACAGCCTCTGACAGCCAGAGGGTGAGTGGCCAGGACTGGCAGAGCAAGCCCAGCAGAACATGCTGTCACAGCAGCCATGGTTTATCAAATGCCACCATCTACCACACACTGTGCTAAATGTGCTTTGCTGATAGCAGTCAGGAACCTGGGGGCAGGGGGCGGGGCGGTGCTCCAAGAGGTTACATGGCTTGTCCAAGTCGCACAAACCCAGATCCCCTGCCTGGAATCCAGTAGAACCTAGTAGAACCCAAGGAGATGATCTTCCCTTGGATGGTGTTAACATGCAGGTCCTGATTCAGAGAGCATGCCATCCAACCACCACAGGTGGTGCAGTGCATGTACTGGGAGCAGTGAGACTCAGGCATTTCCTGTGTTGCCCATGAATTGCCAGTACAGCTTGCTCTAACCAAGATCTAAGCACTTACACTGAGAAAGTCCCCAACTCCTCACCACAATCCTATCAGGGAAATTGAAGCATAGAGGCTATCCCACATCTAAGGTCACCCAGGTAACAGAACTGGACTTAAACACACTTGGGCCATTTGGTTCTAGAGCCCCACTTCTAATGGCTGAGCTGGTACATAAACAGGCACTCTGCTGGAGGCTAGAACCTCTGGGCCACACGCATTCTTTCTTCCCCTTCATTGGTTTTGAGCCAATGATGGGCCATGATCCACACTCCTCCTCTACCAATTCCAGGTGCAGAAATTACCAGAGGCAGCATAAGCCCTGACCATGTTCATCCACTGAAGCTGCAATCTACACCCTGTTTCCTGCTCACTTCTAGGTGGGAGTGATGTCCACTCACACCAGCAGGCAGAGAGTCTCCAGTAGGGGGCCACTCAAACCTCAGAAAACTGAAGTCTTGGACCTGAGAAGTATGGTTTGGAGAAGGAAATTCAAGTGATTCTGCTTCTGAAAATCCTTGCTAATTTTTTTTTTAATGCAACAACTTTTCCATGTGTTTTGAGGGTAGAAGATTGGAGAGGTTGTGTTCACATATTTCATTTATTCTCTTCCTCCTCCCCTTGCAAAGAATCGCACTTTGGAAACTTGAATAAAGGAAGTGGTTGACTTTGTAGCCTATAGATGTGAAATTGAAGAGGTTCTGGTCAAAACGATTTAGCAAGAAACCACCACTCCCGCCCAGTAACAAGGCAGGCAGACCTCACCCAGGCCAAGACAGTTTGCAGAGTCCCTCCCCCTCCCTCCACTACGTTCCCCAGCACCACCCAGGCAGCCCACAGTCAACACTGCCTTCACACTGCCTTCACGCAGCCATGCAGCCGGCCTGGGCATTGCTTGCCTTCTGCAGCCTCGTCTTAAGCACCATGGTGGACCTGTCCCCAGGTAAGAGGTTCTCCTCTCCGTTCTGCGCAATCCCAAGATTGCTGGAGCAAGCCGATGTGCTGTGAGCTCCTCCCCCCATTCCAGGGGTCTAGGAAACAGCCCTGGTTGGGCGGCCCCAGCAGACCATGCAGTGCCAGGGAACCAAGGCCCCCAGTGCTGGCAGCAGCTGCCTTCCAGGACTTCAGAAGTGGGAGTCTGAGTGCCACTTGGGGTCCAGGGAAGGGACTTCTGTTCCCTGCTGCTGTTCTGGGATCACGGCGGTGGCCTGAGGACCTTCCTCACAAAGGAGGGATGGAGCACAGGAATGGATGTGGTTAAGTGGTTTCTATCTTAGGACTGGTCATTCCTGCCTGCTGGCTGCTGTCCTGTGGCTTGGCATTAGGCCCCTTGATGATCAGACACTGTCATCCTTCCTGCCAGGTCAGCGCTGGAGGGAAGGGGAGGAAGGGAGACATAGCCTTTGTGTCTGGAAACTGAGGCACAGCTAGGGTAGTTGACTTCCTCAAGTCACACAGCCAGTGAGCACCTTCCCCCAGATTCCCCCTGTCCTCCTCCCTCACACACACTTGCGGAGCTGGACCAGAATCACAGACCATGGATGCTGATGAAGACCTAGAGTGCCCCTTTCCTGTCTTTAACCTACGAGGAAGCGGTGCTAGAGGATTGACATGACCTGCTCATGTCACGCAGCCACTGCCCAGGGAGCAGGAGCAGTGCCTAAGCAGTGGCTGGTTTCTTCTCTCCTCCCTCTTGGGAAGGAGGTTGGAGCCTGGCCACAAGGGACCAGTTGGAGGGTGTTTAGACAGGACCAATGACCAGGAGACAGCCCCAGAGCCTCTCAGTCTGTGGAGGGGTCACACCATCATGGTGACATTGTCTCAGGCCCCTGGACCATCTCAGGTGGGTGCTGCACTCAGGTACTATGGGGACAGGATACCCTACCTTTCTTGCAGCTTTGTTCCTAGTTCACATGGTGAAGCCCTGACCACACACCTCCCCCTTCCCAGCATGTCCTGCCCTGATTGGATGCCAACGTCTTCCTGTGCCCCACTAGTGCCCCTAGGAGGGAACAAGCCAGGGAAAGAAAGGGATGCTCAGACCAGAGAAGCACACTCCTCAAACCTCAGGCAAGGTGCTCCTGAGGGATGTGACACCTGCCTTCTCAACTGTTCTGAGGTTTAATTATTTATATTACTGCAATTATTTGCTGTGTTCTTTCTGCTTGCCTCAGCTTCCTACCTAACAAAGCAGGGACAATACCAGGATTGCACAGGGAAACCTTACCCAACTATAAGCGCCCTTTCACCAGCAGTATTGCTGACCCTCTGCTGGATTTTCATACTTAACAGGGCCCTCTCCAACACACTCCCCCTTCCACAGCTGCACCTGCCTTTCCCTGCCAAAGCCCTTCTCAGCCAGCCTGGGCCCTCCCTTGTAAGACCTGCTCTCTACCACCGAGTCCCAGATGAAGGGCCCAGAGTCCACACTCACATACAGAGGGCCTTGGGACATGCAGACTCCCAGAGCCTAGTATCTGTGGATCCTGCAGCCTCCCTAAGCATCACTCTCATGACCCATGAAGTGGGTAAATTAACCCATCCCTCTTAGGCCCTGGAGAGGCTTGACTGTGGTGGACAGGATGGCACTCTCATTGAGTCTGGGGTCCTTGCAGTCACCCACTCTAGCCCTGCTCCTGACTCTGTTCAATCTTGGCAGCCCCCATGCCATACCACCCCACCCCACCTCGCCCCACCCCATCCCACCCCAGCTTCAATCCTTTCAGGTGTTTCCTTCATTTGACAGGTGAGGGCCTGTGAATGAGGGGCTTGAAGGCCCCTCTGTCTGGGGGTGGAACAGAAATGGGAACTCCGCCCCAGACTTGATTCTCTCCTCCACCCACCCTCTCCCTGGCTCTGCAGCTCCCATAGCTAACCCCTCACCTCCAGAGAACAGGTTCCAGAGCCTCTCTGTGGTGGGGGGAGGGGGTTGGCAGGAACCCCTAGGGTGGTACCATCTGGGGATCTGGCTTCTCCCTATGCCTAAGCACTAAACTGCACTAATCTAAATGTAGAGCCCCCAGTAGCTCTCCCCCAATCCCAGTCCTGCAGAACTTAGGGAAAATGAAAAGCCCTTCTTTCTCAACCTGTTAGCTCCCCTGGGAAACTCCACTTGGCCACCATGTCACACTCTGCTCCCCCATCCCTCCCCCACCCCCCAGCCAAGCTGGCAACAGTCCATCTTTTCATTTCAGTGCCACCTGGGCCAGGGTCCAGCAGCCATCACTCCTTCCACCTACAAGGTGACATCAGTCCTCAGTTACTAGTAGCAAGGGCTGGGAGCACCTGTCATACCCAGAGACCACCTGCAGGAAAGAAGAGACCACACTGCCCCTGCATGCTGGGGAAGGGCCCTGGGAATTGCTGCCAGCTGTTTTGGGGCCCACTCTCTGCATCTTGAGATTTTTTTCCAGTGGAGGACACCAATTTGCTCTCAGAGACCCTCACTGTAGCCATATTGCATATATGATATAATACTTTATTATATTTACACTATGGTATACCATTTTTTGGTAACATCTTTATCTGTAATATCTTGTATATTCTCACCACTACCCTGTGAGGTCGGTGCCATCATCATCCCCATTTTACAATGAGGACATAAGAGGTTCAGAGAGGTTAAGCAGCTTGCTGAAGGGTGCACAGCCAGCGAGCGGCAGAGCTGGGACTTAAACCCTGGGCATGTCCCTGTGAGTTACAGCCAGGATTAACCAGTATCCTATTTATGTCAGAGGAACACATGTACCCTCAAAAGAATAAGTCTATTCATTACTCGAAGCCATTAAAACGCAGCTGGACAGGGGCAGCACCATGGAATTAATGGCAACAATACAGACTCACTGAATTTTGATGTCTAGGAGAGAAGCAGAGGGCTGCAGGGCTCAGGATGTCATTTCCAGGTAGGCAGAGAGTAGACACCAGCACCACTGAGCCTGACAGTCATGACCCATTAACCCAGTCCTTGGGTCCAGACCGCCAGACTGTGAGCTTCAGGAGCAGGGGGCCAATCAGGGCCTCTTCCCCAAAGGACCCAGCACAAGGGCTCCGTGATTCTAGTAGGGGAAGCCCGAGCAGCCACTTGGAGAAAACCACCCCTGGGTCACACAGGGAAGATCCCAGCATGAACTGCCATATTTGACTCGAGTACCCTGAGGTTCTCTTCTCAGGCATGATTTTACATGCTGGGGTCTCCTCTATCTCCCAGGCCACACCTAGAACACTCCTGAAAGAGGAAGGTGGTGGGGAACCCCGTCCTCCCGAGCACCCACTTTCCCTCCACATACAGGACAGCGTACAGGGTGAACAGGCCCAAGGGAACAGGAGCTCTCTCCAAAGGGTCTGGACTTCTATATGGCTTCAGGACATGGACACGTGGCCAGTGTCCCAGGTTCTAGTGCCCTGAACTGGACATACAACATCCAACTTGTCTTAGTTTCTCAGAAAAGTAAATTAAGGGTTTTTTACCAAAAACGTTCACTACTGGATTATTTACCAACTGGTCTGTGTCAGGAAGTCCTTGTCCCACACCTCTTACGGGGCATTTGCCTATATGTTCATGGTAATTCAAGGGCAGATTAACGCTGTTTAATCTGCCTAGAAACAGTTAACACTCTGGTTATTGACAGTGTCCCCAAGCTGTTGCCTCACCTGTTCATCTGTGGATTTGACAGAAACTCTTAATTGTTCCACACCCACTAGCAGGACTGTAAATGAAGTGCGGGGCTCACAAAGGATAAGGCAGTTCTCATGGGGGTGGCCTGCAGAGCTCAGAGCCCTAACAGGAAATCCTGGGTTAGTGTCACGGTTCTGAAGGGGGTAGGAGGATGCAACAGGAATAGGATGCTGGAGTAGGAATCACTTGTGATTTGTATAGAAAAATAACATTTTTAATTTAGAAACATCAGTATGTTTCCTTGAATTCAGCTTTGTTTCCCATTTTGATCACCAGGGAGAGGAGACTTCTGGTTATCTTTGATAAATGGAAGGCTGGAAAAGACTAGAGTGACTGTACAAAGAGTATGGCCCAGGGATCCACTGGTACAGGCCTGGTACAGCTCAGAGCCTGAGGGGTACCCCTTGTCCCAGTTCCTGCAGCAAGGCTGAGCTGTCCACAGGCAGATACAGGAGGTCTGCATCTCCACACTATGTGGCTGGTTCTTACCCACATGTTGGATCTCAGTGCCAACTCTCCAGGGCCTGTTCTGAGAACACTATCTGCACTGCCCCAGGCAGGGGTCCATGTCAAGGGGCAGAAAGCTGGCTGCATCCCCGGCCAGCTTTTCTTTTTTAATCCCCATCCAAGGATATGTTTATTGATCTTGAGAGAGAGAGGAAAGGAGGGGGAGAGAGAGAAAAACACTGATCAGTTGGTTGCCACTGGTTCACACCTGCAGCTTAGGTATGTGCCCTCACCAGGAATCAAACGTGCAATCTTCTAGTGCACTGGACAACACTCAACGAACTCTCTGAGCCACGCGGCCAGGGCAGCTTAGGGCATGCATCCTGATGCCCTAAGGGCTGGAACTCTGCTGTCCTCTTCCAAGTATTTCAGCATTTTGCATCTGTACATTGTGCTTGTCACTCCTATTATACTGTGTGCCCAGGGTGTGGCACCTGGGTCACAGGCACAGCATGCTCTGCTTAGTGTCCAGGCCAGTCCCTTGGTCACCCTGCTGTCCTCTCCATGTCCCCCAGCCCCTCAGGAAGAGACCCTGCTGTGGTGGGGATGCTCCTCCTTCAGCGGCACCTCTCCACCTCTTGATCTCCCGCCATTTGAGTCATTATTTTCAAGACCAGCCAAAGAGCAATTTCTTTTCTATGAGGAATAGGAAGTCCTTTGCGGAGAGTCCTGCATCTGGACTGGTCTGGCAGAACCATAGAAGGGAGCAAATTCCCTCATCTTCTCTCCTTTCTGGGTGCATTTGACCTCACTTCCCACCTGACTGTAGACAAAGCTGTGTGTGGCTCAGGTCCCCAGGGCCTGGCCCACCACTACATGTCCAAACCCTGGGCCTAGATGTATTCTCCGTGTTGTCCTGGGACTGGGGGAGTCGCCCCCTCATTTGGAAAAACTTCACTTCTTTCCAATTGTGCACAGTTTGTCCCCAGCCCAGCACTGGTCCTTTGCGAAAGAATATTTTGTTTCTTTGTACCAGCCTGCTCCTCCCCCAGTTGTCCTTTCAGTGCATGTCGCCCAGGCCATCACAAGTGCCACTCCAATGCTAACAGCTGTCCGTTCTGCCTTCACACTCAGGTCTCTCTCCTCCTCACCTAGGTCATTTCCTGCTACCCTCTTTTCACCAGTCTCCTCACCCCCAGATCTCCTCCTTCGGTGCTCTCCTTATTGGCTGGTTACAGTCACCCTCCTGGAACCGGCCCAGCCCAGGTCTGCATGCTGCCTCCCTTATTGTAATGCAGACCCTCTAGTATCAGAGTCATTATTGCATCGTCCACAGCGGCTGCCAAAAAATACTTCTTGAATGACAAAAAAAGAGCATGGTCTTTAGAATTAGTCAAACCTGGATTTAAAGCTGCTTTGTACTCCTCTGAGGTCTGTTTCCTCATCTGTGAGATGGGGATGCAAGCAACCACCCCTGCAGAGGTGTGAGAAGGGTTTGCAGAGCAGGCTTCTCCTGCTCCCCCAGACTTCGGCTCCCCTGCACAAACTACAAATCCCAGTCAGGGAGGGGCTGGCTCAGGGGTTGGGGCCCAGGGAACTTGCCATGTTGTCAGCATGTTTGTTTTCTTCCCTAAAGGAGAGTCAGTTCTTTGTGATATTTTTCTTCATGATCAGCCCTTCCCTCTTAAATTATCTTGAATCATCTTAAATATAGGTTTTTTTCAAGCTTTTTTTAAAAAAATGGGGCTTTTACTGTTTGTTTGGACTTCTGTGCTGACTTGAAACAGACACTTTTGGAAACATGTTAAATAAAAATAAAGCAACTTCAATATATTTCATAACTTTCTTGTAACTTTACCAAAATCACTTACTAAATAACATCATATTCATCTGAGGTTCAGCTTCACCTGGTTTCACCTCATTGTTTTAATTCTGCTAAACTCAAACAAAATTAAATATAATCCATTTTATTTAAAAAACAGATAACAGTGGCTACCCGAGATATTGAGAATGATTTATAATATTTTTGTTAAACTGTTCTGTATTTCTCAAATTTCCTACCCAAAATAAGCTTATAATCAGAAAAAGCAATAAATGTAATTATACAAAGCAATACATATATTCATCCACAGTGGGTGATGGGGGACCATGTAGTAAGGGTCAATTCGAAAGAAAGGGGCGTCTTTCTTTCTCAGTTGTGTAGATTTCAGTGATGAGTATAAATCAAGCTGTTTTCCAAAAACAGTTTTTGGGTTAAAACTGAAATCCACAGCTACCTTCCTATGATCAGTAAACACAGGTACCCCAGGAGTAGTCCTCCCAGCCATGTTAGCATCAGCATGGAAGGGCGTCAGAAGACCTTTCATCACCACCTGAGTCAGAGCCACGTCGGAAGTCAGAGACACGAAGGTTTCAGGGCCTGACGCAGCCTGATCAACCCAGCTCCTGGCACTCAAGGGACGGAAGTGGTTTTCATTGCTTCAGTCTTCAGACATCTCAAGTTAAGATTTCAGCGCAGTTTCTGTGAGAATGTCATTTAAGGGCTGGATTATGGCAAAGGAGAATCTAAACATTTGTAGGGGACAAAGCTCTGGAAAAAACTTGGGCCAACAGATGGCCACAATCCTCTGTTGGGAAGAGCCACGTCCTTCAGACTGCTAAAGCATAGGGAGCCCTGCCCAGGGATTATGAACTTAGTCTTACCATTTGCCCTTGGCCCCGGAGAACCAGTTAGGGAAGACCCACTGGCCAAGCAGAGTCCACTTGGTCAGGCAGGGTGGGTCTTCTGGTAACAGTAGACACCCCCCCACCCCAGGGTAATGAAACTTACACAGACACACACCTTCTCTCCCCACTCTCAGCCTCCTTCAACTGTACCACCCACAGGGGTGAGGAGACCCTGAAGGCAGGCTGCATGGGACCAGCCAGCCAGATGCCCAGCCATCCTAGTTCTCAGTTAATGGGGGTCTCAGGTGCACACCATTGAATCAGGCATTCAGGTTCCACTGCCTAGAACCTGAGTTGGTCGTGGAAATGGCCTCCTCTTGGACCCCTCATTTTAAGTTGATGAGATCATTGACACCTTGGGCAAGGCCTCTCTGCTGAGCTAAGCTTCTAGCCCCCTCTTCTCATGCTCTGCTGTGACCAGTGTAACCCATACTGGTTCCATGGGAAATGTCCCAACATGCTTTACCAACCGTAGCCCAGGTTCATATGGATAGTCTTTTTCGGAGACCCTGTGCCCAGCTATAATGCTCCCTTCTCCCCACAAGAGCTCTTGTTCCCTGGGCTCTCAGGCACAGCCTTACAGGCAGGCCACAGCTAGCACACAGCTGTACAGGGTACCATCCTGCAAGGCACAAGTTCAAGTGGTTCAGGTTTACAGTTCCCCCAGCCTGCCAGTGCACTGGCCCTATCTAATTCCACCCCCAGTACAAGGTAAAAGGTACTTCTCTCAGCCCATTTCTGTTAGTCCTCATGAGTGGGGTGCTCCTTATCCCTAGTAGGATATACCAGTTCAGACCCTGGAATAGTGCTTCTCTATTAAAGCTCCCAAGCTCTGCTGAATACATGCTGCTGTTTTCCTCCCTAAGTTTTGATTTTTTCACAACCCAGGGAAATCACCTGGTACTTTGACTCTCCCAAAAGCCCACATCCCTTGCCACCATTATCTTCTCAGACAGAACATGTCTACAACCCAAATACACCTGGGTGTCTCCAGTCTCAGCCAGACATGTCTGTGTGGAGAGAGTAGGGCGGGGGGGCACAGGGCAGCAGGAATCTCTAAGTTGGAAGCTTGTCTGGTTAGCACTACTGCAGCCCTCACACCGTATCTCTGCTTCCTGTTGCTTGGGCACCTCTGCTGCATACTAAAGCCACTACCTCTGCAAGGACACTGTCCCTGTCTGCACCAGCCCAGATGGCAGTCACTGCCACATGTGGTTATACAGAGCATCTGACACCAGCTGTGCCACCAAAAAGCTGAACTTTACACTCCACTTAATTTAATGAAATAAAACCATTTCATGGGTTAGTGCCAGGATTGTGGGACAGCCCAGCTCTGGACCATGTCTGGCATGCTAACATCTCAGGAAAATCTCGGGGAGTCTTAGTAAAGAGAAACAGTTCACAAACCTAAAAGCCCTCTTCCCACTCCCCCTACATCCCAATTTATTTAATTTTCCCCCACATTTTTAAGTTTTGCTTATTTCGATACACAAGTAGTATGACCACTGTAGTAAAATTGTCAAATTCACCCATGAGCCACCAGAAAAGACCATGTTTACTTGTTGCAATTCACGTAGCCTGTGGTATTTTTACAGTCTTATTTTCTTTGTAATAAAATCCAGTGTTCATAACCTAAGTTAGCACATCCACATCAAGCCAGCCTTGCCTCTCAGCACTTCTCCCTGTGCCCTCCTCACTTCTGCCACTTGGTCCCCTGAGCCCTGAGCCACCTCTGCCCATGGTCCACAACTGGCTCTCAGGCCCTCCATTCGGATCTGTGTAGATGGTGCAGCCAGACCCTGCATCTCTGCAGGCAAACTCCTGCACAACTCCTGCCTCTTTATTTGTGGAACATGGCCTCCAGCAAACACAAGCTTCTGCACCACCTACACCTGCAGGATGAGGAGCTGAACAAAAAGAGTGAAGTCAGGTTCTCCTTTAAGGAGGGGCTTTGGGTCCACCTGAGCTCTACTGCTATGGGAACTGGGAGAGGGGGATGTGGAGAGCAGAGAAGGGGTACTGGGTCCCTGGTTCTGCCTAGTTGTCAGAGGCCGGTATATGAGATGGTACGGGAAGCCCCTCATGTTCCTTCCCCCATCTTTTAATCAAATACGGGCCTCCTCAGGACAAGAAGAGCATGGAAGGGTGGAAGAAATCCAAGCCTTCCTCCCGCTACCACGTGCCAATTTCATAGAGGAGTTGTGTGGGATAAAGTCACCCAGGCCTGGCCCTGTCCTCAGGCTGGTACCCAAAACAGTGCAGAAGGAAGCAGCATGAAAGCAGCATGATGTGAAGAGTACCATGTGCTATGGTGCTGCCTGGGGAACGAGGGGCCCTAGGAGCATGGCCTGGAAGCTGGGTAGGTTCTAACAAGCATCCATGAGGCAGATGATAGCAGCAGCCTCCTTACAAATGAGAAGGCAGGACCAGCCTTTAGACACTTCCTCATGGTCCACTTGTTGGGGACCAGCAGCTGGATCAGGGATAGATGTTGTCCTTGAAGGCCAACTGGAGCAACTTCTCCTAACACCCTGAAGCTGCATTATGTCCACAGGCTCTGCCACCTTTAGACATGTTCAGGTTTTCTTTAATACACATTGGAAATAACCCTGGGTTCTGAAGGAGGGTGTGGGAGGGAAGGGGGGACAAGAACTGTAACTTATCCATCATTGTACCACTCACCTCACCTGATCCTCAGCTTTCAGTACAGACAACCATGGGGATGCACAAGAATTGCACTGTCTGGTGAAGGCTCCATAGGCTAGAGAGGGTGGACAGGAGAGCGGAGGGTAGATGGATGAGAGGAGGATGGACTGGTGAGAGGAGGACAGATGAATGAGGTGCTTGACAGGCTAAGATCCTGATTAGAGAAGGGAGCAGAGAAGAGAACTAAGCACCAAGGTGTGACACGCGACACTGGTACCTAGGGCTCCACTAACAGCAGTGTTTTTGTCTGGTTTTATTTCTCTCTTTCAGATTTTTGTTCCCAGACATTTAACTCAGGTGCGAAGCCAGGATTTCCCAAAACAATCAAGACCAACAACCCAGGAGTTCTCAAAGCAGCCAGGTACACTGTTGAAAGGTTCAACAACTACACAAATGACATCTTCTTGTTCAAGGAGTCCCATGTCAGCAGAGCTCTGATCCAGGTGAGGTTCTGGATTCTGGCACCCAGCATCTCAAGGCTAAGAGGCCCGGCTGCAGAGTCTCCTGTCCTGCCAGTGGCTCACCTGTCTAGTGCCCTGGCCATCAAGAACACAGACCAGGAGACTGACAGTAGCAGCCACAGTTAGCCCACAAGCAGGCCAAACCGGTGCCACCAGAGTAGAGCAAAAAATCCTAGAGCCATCTCTTACTGAAACCGACTGCTCCTGGGTGGAGCCACCAGGAATAGCACAGAGGAGGGCAGAGGTAGAACTGGGACCTCTTCCCTCCTCTTCAGAAGTGGGCATGCTGAAGGCTGTGGGTAGAGAGAAACCAGAAGCTTGGCAACAGAACCAAGCTGAAGATGCTGACTGCTTGGAGGGGCCTACTGCATCACTCACCAGAGATGCCCCTGCCTAGGGCCACACCCCTGCCTCACCCCCTTACTAGAACCACAACCCCAAAGGACCTGTTGACATTCTCCTCCTGGGACTTGTTCTTTCATATCAGAGCTTTGCCCAAGATGCACCCTCTTCCCATACACAAAACCCTCCTCCTCCAGTCTTGCCTCAATGTCATACCCTGTGAAGTTGTCACACAGATGGCTCAGCACTTGCCTCTTAGAAGTGGCCCTACAGGGCATGGCCAAGTCTTGCTCATCTGTGTCCCCAGAACACAGGGTCCGCCTGGGATAAGGGACGCAGAACGATGACAAGGCGCAATGAGGAGGTGGCTGCCCAGTAGTCTCTGCCTCTGCTAAAGCCAGAGATACTGTACAGCCATTCAAAACGAAGTTCCCAGATGTGGGAAACTGGCTTTGGACAAAATCTACACTTCCATGGGTGTGGTGCTGAGGAAAGGAGGAAAGATGCTGACAGATTTTATACACTATTAATGGTTGGTTACCTTTGGGTCACATTATCATAGGTGATTTGTATAATGTTCTTTCCTCTTTCTTGCTTTTACACACCTTTCGAGAGCAGTGTGTTTTTATGATTAGAAACATGTCATGTAGAAAGCAGTCTGGTATGTGGAGGGCTTTTATAAGGTTCTCCATGGGAATAGCCTGAGTGTCATCACCCCAAGGACCCAGCCGCAGGGAATGGATGAGGCTGTGGCCTCCTGCAGGAACACTATGAGATGCCCTGTGCCCAGTGCCTTTGGAGGGAGGGGTGCATTATCCCTCAGTGATGTTGGGGACTTTATTTCACTTGGTACTTGGTGGGGCTGAGACTGAAAATTGTGGACTTTTTCTCCAACTCCTCTCAGGTCACAAATGAGGGAAATGAACCAAGTTGTTACCACATCCAAGTGAAGATGTGTTATTTTGAAACTGAAAAATAAAATGCCCACTTTTGCCAGGAATTGTGAGGGGAGCCAGCAGATACCGTACTTGCACTCATCCCATGTAAAGGCTACACAGGGCAGGCAACAGTGAGTGGTTAGGGCATGCTGGGGGTGTGGGGGTACAGGACTTTATCTTTGCCCGGGAGCCAGGGGAGCCCCAGGGAAGCCCTAGTCTGCCACTCTCCTAATGCCTGATGGAAAGTCCTGGGCAGAAAAGAGATGTCCTAAGACAGGACACAGGGTATATGTTTTGCCCCAGGACCAAGAGCTAAGTCCTCGAGCAGGAATGAGAAGATGAGTCAATAAAGGAGAGACCAGGGAGGGGTCTTGGATCTAGTCACAGGCGTTCTTCCCACAGTAGTTCATGTTAAGTTCCACACTGCCTCTCCACCACTCGCCCCCCTTTCCAGAGGACATGGACAAGTCCCGTCAGGGCATCTTGACCACTTGTCTTCAAGCCACCTCCTGCTGGGGGAGGAGCTGCCGTCCCTCCTGGCCTGAACCAGGCCCTGCTCTCTGCTCTCTTTAGATAGTGAAAGGCCTGAAATACATGCTGGATGTGGAAATTGGCAGAACTACTTGCAGGAAAACCAAGCACCCTAGTCTGGACAACTGTGACTTCCAGACCAACCACACCTTAAAGCAGGTAAAACAAAGGGGTCTCCTCAAACCCCTCACTGCTTCCCTAGCCCCAACCACTCTCCAGGGCTTTGGGAAAAACTCCTTCATCCCTTCTCTGGCCCTATGGTTCCGGATCTCATTCCTGAGGTCAGGCCTCACAGCATCTGACAATGTTCGGCAGACATGGAGGGGGGACTCCTCCCCTCCCACCCAGAGAGGCACATCTACACTCAGGGGCAGGTTAGAGCAATGAAAGAACTTTCAAACAATTTAAAAATGTATATACACACAAAGGGAGAAATCGAATGTGGTAAATGTAATCATTTATAAATGTAGGCAGAAAGTACAAATTCTTGAATTATTCTTTCAATTTTTCTGTAGGTTTGAAATTTTTAAAAATAAAATCTCAGGGCAAGGATAGAACTCCTCAGGTAAGGAAAATGCACGCACACACACATGCACAAAACACAGGCACAGCCTAAATGCAGCAGCACTGGAAACTGCAGAGCAAGTGGGCAGCCTCAATAGGGAGGGTGGCCTTTGTGACAGGCAGCACAATTCTTAGGGTGTCCTCCTTTGTTTCAGACTCTCAGCTGCTACTCTGAAGTCTGGGTCATCCCCTGGCTCCAGAAGTTCAAGGTGCCTGTCCTCCATTGTCACTGACCTCCACGTCTCAGCAATACTACAGCAGCTGTCGCTCTTGAAATACTATCTCCCTGCCCTGGCTGGTGTGGCTCAGCGGACTGAGTACTGGCCTGTGAGGCAAGGGGTCGCTGGTTCGATTCCCAGTCAGGGCACATGCCTGGGTTGCAGGCCACGTCCCCAGTATGGGGCGCATGAGAGGCAACCACGCATTACTGTTTCTCACCTCTTTCTCCCTCCCTCTCTAAAAATAAATAAATAAATCTTTTAAAAAAAAAAAAAAGAAGAAGAAGAAAGAAAAAGAAATAGTATCTCCCAGCAAGCAGAATGGAAGCGCCTAAGGCTTCATTATAGAGTAGCTGGGATGGAGGAGTGACTGTCTTGCAGTTGAATTAAGTACCTGCCATTCTGTTCTAAACTTAAGTAATTTTACTGATGCTGTATACCTGAACTGAGTCTGAACATATGGGACTAAGACCTCCAATGGGAATGTTTTGGGTTCTCCATCCCTGAGGGAGCCCCTCCCACCCAATGACCCATGGTCCTGATTACTCCATGGTCCCAGGTCCCTGATGAAAGCCCAGAGTGCTATCCTTTTGTCTGAACACTTACAGCACTGAACAAAGGGACTAAATCTGCTATTGAGCATCTTGACCTTTCAAGGATGATAAAAGTTAAAAATAAATATGAATAAAGAACTGACCATCTCAAAGCAATGGCTGTTGCTTTACCTGTTAAAGGGAGACTTAGAAAGATAAGGTGGGCGTTGAGAAAGTCCCCCTCACTCAGTGGTCTGAGTAATCTAAATTAACTCCATAAAGCACCCCAGGCATTAGCTGATGGCTTTTCCAGCCATTAGCATTAGTTATTGGCAACAACATACTGGAGACCAAAGCAGCTGCATACATGCCAGCCTGTGCCCACACCATGAACTGGCAGGGTAGGTGGCAACCCTGGCTGTGCTTTCTTCTGAGGGTATACACTCAATTCTCTCTGCTCTCTTTGAGGTTCAGCATATGCACAGCTGTGCGTGGACAAGTGGGGTATGACAGAATGCTGAGATAACATCCCACAGAGACCCACCAGGGAGTGGGCGCACTATACCCCACATACAGCCCTTCCCAGGAGGAGCATCCTCCACACAGACTCACCCAGGAGAGGCAAGACAAGGTCAAGGGTGGACATCCTGCACTGGGAGCACAGGGCAAGGAGCGCACTACAGGTCCTTGTTAAAAGACAGGCCTTGTGGCTGCACTGGAAGCAATGTTAAGACTAGAGCGCAGAGCAGAAGCTGAGGAGCTGTGCCAGTAAGCCTGGTGCAAATGCAGGGACCCCTCACTTTGGAATTCTTCCTCTCCAGGCCCTCTTCCAACTATGGATTAGTACAAAATATACTGCTGCCTTTAAAAAATATGGACCTGATAATTCACAGGAAAGAGAAAATCTGCATTAAATATGCACAGCAATTTAGCACAATGTCATAAATGTGATCAATGTGCATAACCAAAATGCACTGACTCTCAACTTCCTTCAGTGATGACAGTAAAATTATAACTCCAAATGCCCACATTTTTTTTTTTTTTTTTTTTTTTTGCTGTCTTGACTTACCTCCTTATCATTTAATTCAGGGACAAGGTTGGCAACTATGCCACAGGCATTTAATTTATTCTATGATTCTGAAGGCCCCTGAAGGCAATCCTTTCATAAAGATAAACAAGTTCACTCAGAGATATTGACACCATACATTAATAAGACACCAGTAGTGTAAGCAAGACAGGCGTCGGGATACAGCTCAAGGGTCTTTTGTGATTTATGCAACATGATACAGCAAATGAAGAGAGGATCCCAGATTTTGAGCTCCCATGTCAGCCTTCAATTACCTTTAAATACAGGTCAGAGTTCGTCAAGGCCGGGACTACCCTAAAAAGTACTTTGAACTCCAGAGAGCCCCCATTCTCCACTGGCTTTACATGCAGCATCAGAAATAAGAATGCACATCCAGCTATGGGGGAGAGCAGCCTCACAGCACACCTGCTTGGACTGCATATGAAACCCCTCCCCCCAGTCCCCCGTTTCTTCTGCCCAGCCAGGAGGCTGTGTCTAACCTTCCATCAGAGAAGGGAGGAGGAAACTTCAAATCCCAATCTCAACACTCTCAGGTTTGAACTCTAACCTATACCCACAATTTTCAAAACATCACTTGTGGCCAGGTATTTATTGCATTCTATACAGTTAACAAAGGGAAGTCTCAGAACTATAGCAAACCAGCCACCACATAAGCCAGCTGACTATTTGCCCCCAACCTCAGGTTTCTTCAAACCTTCTCAGGTTTGAATTCCAGGTAGAAAAGGTTCTATTTTATAATGTACCCACAGTTCCAACATGCCCAATCCCAATGTGTTTTATGTAGTGTACCTCACAGAAGTAAATGCTTGTCTTCAAATAACTCTGAAACCTGCCATGGTAACACTGGAAGGAAAGGGGCTGGGTGGCAAGCCAGTGTGAAGCTACCTTCAAATTTGGAAGCCAGCAGCTGGTATACCTTTGACCCCCACAGAGATATGTATACCAACCAAACCACTGTAGGCATTTTGCTCCAACTTCCTGGAGAGCAGGCCCTGCTGGCAATGTGGGCAGTAACTGTGTCGGCTCTATTCACTATTTTCATTACCATAACTGACTGCTGTTAGAAACTGTTCTCTCTAGACTCAGCACACCAAAGCCCCACCTGAGAAGGAACTGCCAGAGAGCCCTGCAGTGGGTTCAAACAGATGAAACCAAACACCCACGTGGAGACAGGATACCTTACTGCAGGTGCTGGATGTCAACGAGTAATGACCTTGATCAAGTCCTGCACTGCCAACCAAATTCTACCTGATTTTTTTTTTCTTTTTTTTAAAGGATAAATTCTTTTTTTTTAGATTTTTTTTTAATTTCGTCCTGGCTGTTGTGGCTCAGTGGATTGAACGCCAGCCTGTGAACCAAGGGGTCGCTGGTTTGATTCCCAGTCAGGGCACATGCCTAGGTTGTGGGCTGGGTCCCCAGTGCAGGGAGCGTGACAGGCAACCACACACTGATGTTTCTCTCCCTCTCTTCCTCCCTCCCTTCCCCGTCTACAAATAAATAAATAAAACCTTAAAAAATTTTTTTTTTAAATTTATTTTGAGAGAGAGGGAAAGGGAGAGAAACATGAATGTGTGGTTGCTTCTCATGCACCCCCTACTGGGGAAGGGAGGGCTGGGACCTGGCCCAGCAACCCAGGCATGTGTCCTGACTTCGAATCTAACCAGCAACCCTTTGGTTCACAGGCTGGCACTCAATCCACTGAGCCACACCAGCCACGGTTACCTGTTTTTGTTTTGTTTTTAAACTCAGCTTTACTCTGACTCAGAGGGAAAGCTATACCATCATCTAATGTCATTGTCATGGAGAAAATGTAAAGTACCCATGACCAAAAAGAAGACCCAGAACTACGACTAAAAAGAAGAAACACTTTCTCAAACTTGAAGAAACCACCCAAACCACCAAACTTCTAACAAACAATCCTGTTTTAAGTGTTCTAAGCTTTGAGCTTCCAAACCTCCTTAGTGGTTGCATACAGACTCTCTACTGCCCCCTGCTCCAGACATTCACACAGCCTAAGGTCCTCTTGAGGTTGCAGATGGGCCCAGGCTGTTATGAATGCCTCATCACTACCCACGGAGATCACCTGTGAAACTTTAAACCACAGGCCACACCACCGAGTTGGGCATCCTACACCACTACCCCACCTCAGCTCTATCTCCTTGCATCATTAAAATGTCAGAGTAGACAGAGTAGGTGAAAACACTTTAAAAACTGTAGACCATTCTGCAAGTGTATATTGATGATAAAAATATCAAAATGGGACCTCTATCCTGTAAAAAGCAATAGCTGAATCTTGATGGAGTTTTTATAATAGATAATAAAGAAGCACAGAGTGACTGAATAACTTGATTTAATTTTAAAGCCATGTTAGTAATTCACATTAGAGTAAATCTATTTTATGTTCACAATAAAAGCCTACACATATTTAAACCTAATAAGGCTATATTTTACACCTGATCATGGCAAACTAACAAATAAAATGCACAAAATGACACTTTGAGACAAGAAATTAACATCTAAGTCAAATCAAGACTCTTTTGCTGAAAACTGTGAAAAGTAATTTATCAGCTTCTTTGTAATGGTAAAATTAAGCACTAAAAGCCCTCTTCTTGGTCAAGGAGTTGACTTATTTAGGCCCAGTACATTTAAATTGATTTTTGTGGCAGAATGATGGGGTTTTACTCTAGTATTCTTGTATGTGTAATATATAGGGTACAACATTATCTATTAAAATATTTAATAACCACTACTCAATTTTCTTTCCTATAAAGTTATATAAATAATATTAAGTCATTCATCTGAGACAATACGTGTTGCATTAACTAGACTGTTCCACTATTGCTGCACATAAAACCAGCCTGAGGAGGGCAACACAAGATGAGACCACCACTAGATTCCAGTCTACCTTCCCCGAAACTGAGGCCGACCAGCACACAGTGTTGGGGGAAAGGGCTACAGCTGAAAAAGGGAGCAGGGGTTGAGGGCCAGCCGGTCCAACAAGACACAAAGGTTCAGATTTGACCATAGCTCTCAATCCTCTGAATTTTAGAATCATTACCTATTTAAAATATTGTCTTTGTCAAGTTCTTTAAAAATTATCCCAGAGAGCCCTGACTGGTGTGGTTGAGGGCATCATTCCGCAAAGCAAAAGGCCACTGGTTCAATTCCCAGTCAAGGGCACATGCCTAGGCTGCCCGATTAGTCCCCGGTCAGGGCACAAACGAGATGTAACTGAATATTTTACTCTCACATCCATGTTTCTTTGCCTCTCTTTCTCCCTCCCTTCTCCTCTCTCTAAAATAAATAAAATCTTTAAAAATGAATCTTAAAAAAAAAAACAACTATCCTAGAGGCACAATCTGTTCTTCAGGACAGAAAAGGAACAAATATTAGACCCGTGTTGTAGGTTGGAAAACAAGAAAGCAGTGTAATATGAACTTGCTCAATGAGTCTATGCTGGAAGGCAGGAAGGGAGGCAATGGCCTGAGGCTGGTTGCTACCTCATGAAAGCTCTTGAGCAAATCACATGAACTGCTTGTCTCTAAAACAAGATCCTAGCCAAAACAACTCATACCAACACTGGAATCAAATTTCTGTCACGGTTAAAATAATTATATTTAAAGTAGAGAAGAAACTCCTCAGTAACACTATCAAAAAGGGTTAATCAGCATAAAAGTTTAATTATCATCATCACATGGGTCTCCCTAACAAAATTATGACCAGTGTGCAGTAGACTTACAGCAACTTTCTGGCTTGCAACACTCAAGTGAATATGACATTAACATGTACACCATTCACATCTGTGGGTCTAGAAGTGAGGAACAAAGGCGTGTAAACAGGACTGCCCTAAATTCACCCAGCTGCTGGGTCATTCGATTTGGGTGGTAGTTGTTCAGAGAAAAATCCAGCTAGTCCTCTTGGAGCTGTTGAAATCAATAAGCTTTTCCTATGCATGTACTCAGGTCCTTAACCTTTATATGACTGATGGGACTCAGGAGTTTTAACAAAAACTCTGTTATAAGCCAAAGTAGGCTGGAGGATGGGAGCAATGGAAAGGAAACCCCAGGGATCAAGGTCCCATGTCCCACACAACTCTGGAGAATGCAGGGCAAATGTCAGTGCTTACACAGCTCCACCCACTGGCCTCCATGCACTTTTGCACTGAGCAATCTTTGGCCTTCTGTGCTCCTCCCCCTAAGACAGGCATTACCCCATTTTATAATAAAGACACCGAGGCTGGCAGGACAGAGCCAGTAGCTAAAACAAGATCCATGGACAATTCTTCTACTGCTCTATCCACCAAACCCTGAGGCCTGTTGAAAGTGCATGATGTTCCCTAAGCCCTGGAGAATTACTGTGCTTAGAATTTAAGAAAAAATAGTTTCACATGAACTTATCTTCCAATAGCAGATGTTATACTTCTCTCTAAATGAGAAGTCAAACCCAGGTGAGGGCTGTCCTACAGGGACCCATACGTCTTCAGGGTCACACCACACTTCTAAGGACCAGTACTACAAGTGAAGAGGGCTGTGTCCATGGTGTCCTGAACCAGGTGTGGTGCCCAATGTGGTGACTCCTGGCACAGCCGTGATCGCGGCTGCAATCAGGGCAGCTAGACAGACTGAAGTTTCAGTCTGCCAAGGAAGTGGGCCTTGAAGGAGCCCAGGTATAGGTACCCATCATGTTCATGCACTTCGCTGATGTAGGTAGCCACTTGCCCATCAGGATCATGTAGGCTTCTCCGGAAGGCCCCACTGTCACTGAGTTCTAGGACGAGGCTATACCGTGGCACAAACTTCATCACCATCTCCTGACTAAACAGCTGAAAGGGAAACAAAGTGTGAGAAGAGTTAGTCTTCTGGTTAGTCTGGTAGACTGTGAGTAGATCTAACCTTTTAAAAACAAGATAACAGGCCCACGATGGAGTCACTGATAATAAGCCCCACATTACCAAACCAAGACTTAACTTAGTTATAGCTTAGGTTCTCCCACAAAAGAAATCTTAAGCCAGTCAATAAGAATCCCCCGATGAGCACTAGTTAGGTAATCTGTCTGGTAGACCCCTGCCATCCTCTAAAGGAAAGTGACCTTGCAATAACCAACCTGATTTTTACTTAGTTATGACATACTTGTTCCTACTCCCTTCTGCCTGTAAAAGTCCTCATTTTGTACAGCTCCTTGGAGCTCCTTTCTGTCTGTTAGACTGGATGCTGCCTGGTTCATGAGTCATTGAATAAAGCCAGTAAGTGCTTTAAAATTTACTCAGCTGAATCTAGTTTTTAAAAGACACCCCCCCCCCCCGCCCGCCCCGAGCCCCTCACCATCTGGTAAGGGCCCAGCTCCTCCAATGAAAGAGAAGCCATATTGGGCAGAGATAGGTAAAACCAGCTCCCTACTCCCAGCACAGGGCCTGACCCACAGCGGGTCTCTCCAGGCCCCGCCCCCTGTGCAGATCAGGCAAAGGTGCCTCCTGTTACTTGCGTACAAGAGGCAAGGCTAATCCAGTACAAACAAGGACAGTGGCTGTCCAATAGCCCTTATGTGATACCCACCAATCTTGCCATGTACGCACCTCTCTGGATGACCAGGATAAACAAAGAGAAACACAAATCACATCTGAGGAAGACACTACGTGAGGTTGAGGTCTAGAGTGACATCGACCCCAGAATGCGAGGTTAAAACCAGCATAGCCCAACTGGAATAAATGTGAAGCCCTCTGATTGTATTTAAGATATTTCAACTGTGCAAGGAGCAAATAATGGTTCATGTTAAAGAAAGGAACCTTAGCACATCAAATGAACATGCTCCTGCCCTATGAAACATGACAATTGCTCTAGGTTCTCCTTGCAGCCAGTGTAGAAATCAAACACTCCTATGTTGAGCAGGTACCTTCTAGGAGCCTAGCCCCTGGCTCAGCTGGGCCAAGAGGCCCACAGGGCTTTTGAAGGGTTTTAAGCAAAAAAAAAAAACAGATGTGACATGCAATTTCTGGCACAACAGAAGGATACCAGGCAGGAAATAATGACCAAGGACACACTGCAAAAGACCAACAAATGAAAATTACTAGGCAGGTTTCTACCTTCTAGTATAAGGAGAAATAGCTACGTAATCACAAATGTCCAATGAATAATGTCTCCTAGTCACTGGAAATGTTCAGAAATACAAGTCAACTGTGTTCTAGAAGGTTCTATAGCAATCAAAGTTGCATTACAGCTCAAAATAGTCTATAAAACTTCCCAGGACCCATGAAATGCCACCTCCCTTCAGCCATTGGTCCTTCCCTCTCCATCTTATCGCTAAGAGATCTCATACCTTCTCATTAGTTTAAGTAATCACTTTTCTAGAAAGTTCTCAAATTTCTACCTCTATTTTCTGATGCCCACTGCTAAATTCCTCACTGCCCAGGACCAATCTCCACCTGTACTTTCTAAAAGCTCTTCAAACTTGACAGACCCCTCAACTGGGGCTCCTGATACCAGCTACTGACACCAGACCTCAGCCCTCACACTTAATCTCTATCTCTCCAACCCCTCAAGCCCAGCACCAAGGTGTCTTGTCATCTGCTGTGCATGTATCATCCATTCCCTAAGCTCTGCCCTCTACCTCTTCCGGTTACTCCAACCACTTCCACGCAGGCTCCCAAACCCAGTGGAGCCCTACTACAGGCTGTTCTCCACACAGCACCTACAGTTATCTTTTTAAAACATTATTTGTAGTACATTACTCCCCTCTTGAACAATTCGGTCAAGAAACAGCTTGTGGGGCCGAGTAGGGAAGGTGTGTACGGAGGGTAGGGGAATCCCAGTGGTCCAGACCAGGAAGTCACTCTGAACAGAGTGAGGGAGAGTCCATGCAAAAGAAAGGGAGAGGGCAGTGACATAGACTACGGCATCAGCTCAAGCAGGCTGAGATGGTGTCCCCACAGTGGGGTGGCCTGGCACAGGCTGTCAGAGCCCAGGCAGGATGAGGAAGGTGTTTATCTGGGGGACGGTTATAGTATCAGACCCCTTCAGGAGAAAAGCTGGCCCCCCACAGAGTTGAGAGGAGGAGGAAGATGGGTGCTAGAGCCCTAGCAGGGGCCATGTGATGGGGAAAATGACTACAAATTGGTGACATTTGGGGAACTGATCAAGTAGGTATGAAGGATAATGGGATCCAGGTTTCTTGCTATTAGAGAAAGGAAGTACAAATATAGAAAGGGAGAAAACTAGAACAAATCCTATAGTATTGGACTAGAAGTAGAGATACCAGCATTACTTATGGTTTTCAATTTAAATAAACAGATGATAAATAAATGTTGGTGTAAACATGTTTATGCACATTGTGTGTGTGTGTGTGTGTGTGTGTGTGCGTGTGTGTATGACTACACACGCACACATTCTCTGCTTTGTCCACTGAGGGATCCTAGGACCAGTGATATAGCCCGAAAGCAATGTATACACTCAGCCCAGATCTCTTCTAGAAGGAACCAGGACTCCTTGGTCATATGGTTAACTCCAGAGCTGGGGCAGGGAAAGTACAAGATGAGCCTGAACAATGTGGTGCTAGGACACGAGGAACCACTCTGAGAATGATAGGTGCATGTCCAAGGTCAAATACCACACTGAAGGGGCTCAGTCGGCTGGTCAAAGCTGGACAATTTGAGCATCAAAATAAATAATGACAGATTATATAACCCATTGAGTACAACAGGCAACCATGAGATCATACTGATATTTACTCAGTTATAAAGTACCTCCCACAAAATACTCATTAATTACAAATGGAAAAAGAGTGACTTCACAATGGAAAAGCCTGGCATTCACCACTGAATCAGGTGATGAACGTTGCCACTACCAGCATGGGACAAGGTGACATCACTCCCCTCCCAAAAAGACATACTGAAAAACCAATTTCACTTCTGTGGTCTCCCTGCCAGAGATGCATAACCTGAATCTAAGCATGAGAAACACCTGACAACTCAAATGAAGAGGTATCCTGAAATATAACTAACCTGTAATCTTCCAACAGGTCAAAACTGAGGAATTGTTCCAGACTGGAGAAGAATAAAGAGATGTGTTAACTAGAGGCCACACCTGATCCTGAGCTGAATAACTGAAGGACATCACTGGGGTACCTGGAACAACCTAAATGGGATATGTGGGTTGGACAGTCACAGATATCCATGTAAATTTCCTGTTTGGAAAGGTGGTCATAAGGGAAAATGTCCTTGTTGTAGGACATAAACTAAAGTGTCTTAGGATAATGGGGCATCAGGTCAACAACTTACTTGCAAACAGTTGGTGAAAAAAGTTTGTTGTACCCTTCTTGTTATTTTTCTAAGTCTGATATTGTCTCAAAACTTGAAAAAAATTCCTCAATGACTTCATCACATTTCACCAGGAACACATCCTGCCACTCCAGCTCTGTCTCATATTTATGGTCTCAGCTCTCTAATCACTCATTTATTCAACAATAACTTCTGAGTGCCTATTGTGTGCCAGACACTGTTCTCAGTAATGAGAATAAAGGAGTGACTTAAGCAGAAAAAACTACCTGCTCTGGGACCTCCAGTCAAGATGGTAGAATATGTGAACATGGCTAGCCTCCTTGTACAACCACAGCAAAAGTAAAACTAAATTACAGAACAACCTTCACTCAGAACCATGAGAAACTGAGTTGAATAGAAGTGTGACAACTATGGAATTAAAGAAACCACATCCATTCAGACTGGTAAGAGGAACGCAATGAGGAACAGGCTGGTCCCAAACCCATGTGTGGTGGATAAAAGTTCAAGTGGGATATCTCAGGAGCAAGAAGTCCCAGCCGCAAACCTGGACCCCAACCCCAGAGTTCCAGTGTCAGGAAGGTAAGTCCCCATAATTTCTGGCTGCAAACACCAGCAGGGAGTAAAGTCATTGGGAGAAAGTTCTGGAGTCCCAAGCAGTTCCTCTTAAAGAGTCCACACATGGACTTACTCAGACTCACTCCCTCTGAGCTCCAGAACCAGGGTACCAGCTTGAAAGGCACCAGTGGCAGTCAGGGAGGAACTGAAGTGTCTGGCATCAAGGTGAGAGCTTGGGGACAGCTCTCTCCCAGACAGAAAGGCAGGCATAGGCCATTGTCCCTTATCTGAACATTCCCCCAACAGAACCACAAAGCCAGCAAGTGGGTGCTATTATCTGAGACTCCATCACCTGGCTATAACTGCATGCCCTGCCCTGGAGCTCCCAAGACTCCAAGCTGTTAACAGAGACATTTCCATATGAATGGCTGGTCTTGGCTCATGTTTCCCAACTTCCTAAATCCTCTCAAACAAGCAACAGCCTGCCTCAGTGAGCCCCCAGTCCCATACCTCCTGCTAAGTGGCCCTAGGCCCAAGGCTAGTAGCAGCCAGCCTAGATTCACAGCTTGGCTTCGCCTGGGAATCTCCAAGCCCAGCACATGTAGTAGCCCCCTCAGACTGCCTTATATAGCTCAGAAAGGGTGGCCCAGGGCAAAACACAGGTGGAGGCGGACCTTGGCCTGCACCACCTGGGAAACGCCAGAGCCTGTGCACCCAGTGGACAGCTACAGACCACATCAGAGCACCACCACCCTGAACCTGCATAGATGATCCTGCACGGAGGGTGGAGGTTGGTGGTCAATGGTCACAGCCAATCCTTGGAGCTGACTGGCCTTGGTAAATCCTTCCTATTGACCTGCCAACAGTAATCAAGGCTCAACTATAAGAGGAGTTGATCAGCCCATATGAAGGACACACTTCAAGGACCCAGCTTGGGTGATGGGGAGGCTGTGCCATTGGACCCTACAGGACACCTACTACATTAGGCCACGCTACCAAGACAGGGAGTAAAAGCAATGCTACCTAATACACAGAAACAAACACAGGGAGGTTGCCAAAACCAGGAGACAAAGAAACATGGCCCAAATGAAAGAACAGATCAAAATTCCAGAAGAAAACCTAAACAAAAGGGAGATAAGCAATCTATCAGATGCAGAGTTGAAAATGCTGGTTATAAGGATGCTGAGTAACTTAGTGAGGACCAGAACAGCATAAAAAAGATCGTCAGAAACAAAGAATTCACTAATTGAAATAAAGAACAATTTACAGGGAAACAACAGTAGCGTGGATGAAGCCAAGAATCAAATCAGTGATTTGGAACATAAGGAAGAAAAAAACAACCAATCAGAACAAGAAGAAGAACAAAAATCCAAAACAACAAGGACAGTGTAAGCAGCTGCTGGGGCAACTTCAAGAGTTCCAACATTTGCATCATAGGGGTGCTAGAAGGAGAAGAGAAAGAGCAAGAAATTGGAAATTTGTTTGAAAAAAATAATGAAAGAAAACTTCCCTAATTTTTTGAAGGAAATAGATGTGCAAGTCCAGGAAGCACAGAGAGTCCCAAACATGATGGATGCAAAGAGTCCCATGCCAAGACCCATTATAATTAAAACGTCAAAGGTTAAAGATAAAGAGACCCTTAAAAGCAGTAAGAAAAAAGCAGTTAATTACCCACAAAGGAGTTCCCATAAGACTGTCAGCTGATTTCTCAAAAGAAACTTTGCAGGCTAGAAGGGACTGCAACAAATATTCAAAATCATGAAAAATGGTGACCTACAGTGAAGATTGCTCCACCCAGCAAAGATATCATTTAGAATTGAAAGACAGATAAAAAGCTTCTCAGACAAGAAAAATTAAAGGAGTTCATCATTACCAAACCTTTATTATATGAAATGTTAAAGGGACTTATTTAAGAAAAGAAAATCAGAACTATGAACATAAAATGGCAATAAATACATATTATCGACAATTTAAACTAAAAAACAAACTAAGCAAACAAGAAGAAAAAAGACAGAATCATGGATATGGACAGTGATTAGAGGGGAATGTGGGGGAATGGATGAAGAGGTTAGGGGATTAAGAAGTACAAGTAGGTAGTTACAGAATATCCAAGGGGATGTAAAATACAGTATAAAAAAATGGAGTAGCCAAAGAACTTATACATGATCCGTGGACATGAACAACGCTGTGGGGATTACCTGAGGGAGTCGGGGGTGTTGGGTGGAGGGGGAAAAAAAGGGGAAAAATTGGGACAACTGTAATAGCATAATCGACACCCGCTCAGAAGCAGCACACATTCTATCAAGGAAGAGAAGCAAACACCCATCACCAAGATTACATCCTTGCTATAGAAAAACTGACAGGTACAGAAATTGAACACTTACTACACTCATCAAAGGGCATGTTGTGCATATTCTCATTACATTTTTTCATCACCTAATGAAATGCTAGTATTCTTCCCACTTCACTGATGGAGAAATTGAGGCAGAGAGACCATGACAACTGCCCATGGTCCAACTGTTGATGCAGTCTTCTTCAAAACCCCTCTTCTTGCCCTCCCTACCATTCTGCCTCCTCCTAGAGTCCAGTGGGAACAGACACTGGCTCTGAAGCCAAGACAAGGAGAAGGAATGTGTTGTTTATGAACAGATCAGGAATTTCTACACTGAACCACTAAACTCAAACAATACTGAAAGCCACGGGCAAGCCTGACTGAGCAAGTGTATGCAGTCCCTCTCCGGGGCCTAGACACAGGTCCTGGCTCTACATGTGCTCAGTAATTGCTACCTGGTACCTTCCAGGACTTTAAATTACAAATATTTTAATATCTATTCAAATATTCAACATCAATTTCAAATACTATTCAGTCTATAAAAGAGCTTTCAGAAAATAAGATTTCTTTCTGAATAAAGTACCTGTCAGTATCAGCAAGTTATTCAACTCCACTGTAAAACATGTTAAGTTACATTTGGGGCATTTCATGGACATCACTGGAAAAAAAAAGGTAGGATGATAAACATTTAAAGGCTATGCTGAAGGGCTATTGGTGAGAGAGTGGATAATTTATTTTTTAATGGAAAAGAATTTGGTGTGCTAAAATGTCCAAGGGCAAAATCCTATGGAGAGGGATGACTGACAGGAGGCTCCTAGAAGATAGGAGGGAGCAGGGCAGAATGAGGCCCAAAGGTTTGTATGTATGGTCACAGGAAGACTCACCTGATAACCCTTTGAGGAGAAGCAGTGTCATCTGCTAGCAGGAGGGAGAAGGTCAGGTTCCAGAGTTTGGAGGACAGGGGATAAGGTCTGAAAAAACCCACCTCAGGGCAAGAAAAGCATGGCTGACAGCAGGGTAGAGGCCCCAAAAGGTCATGATGGTGAGAGTGATGATAAAAACACCCAGACCATAAAACCAGAAGAAAAAAATCAAAGAGTCCAAATGTTTAAGTTTACATGTCAGGTTGAAGAATAAAGGTGTGTTAAAGAAGTCACTAAAATTACTAAATATTATAAGCAGAACTAGAATTTCTAGAGCTACAAATCAAAAGAGATCACAATTAGATGCATCTTCTAGTTATAGTTTTGGTTTTTGGAATTATAGTTTTGGTTTTTGGAATTACAGTTTTCAGTTACCTTAAAAATCATTCTTCTTCTAGTTATAGTTTTGGTTTTTGGAATTATAGTTTTGGTTTTTGGAATTACAGTTTTCAGTTACCTTAAAAATCATTCTTTTAATACTAGGTCTCTCAGATAAGAAATCCAACATTGAAAACCCAGGGTTGGAGCGAATGGTTGACATGCAGACCCAGTACCCTCCGGAACTGCTGGGCCGGATGTTGTCTGGGAATCCAGGCAGGTTCTCCACGAACATGTCGGCCCCTCCTTTCATTAGGCCAGACACGTAGAATCTGAAAAATTCACCCAAGCATGTGTGAGCAGCAGCTCCCCACCAAATTTAAGAAAACATTTTAGCCAAGCACCAAATTAGTCTTGGCTCCAATAAGTTTATGGAAACAACTATAAACATGTCCATTATAAACAAAGCTATGCCTAATGAAAGAGGGACTCATGAGCCCTGGGTCCAGCTAGGCAGAGCTTTGGGAAAAGGCGGTGGCACCAAGACCCACTGATAGGGATAGGAACCTTGGATGCACAGTCAGCATTAAATTAAGAGTCTTGCAGACTGTGACACTCAAGTAGTCTGAGAAATGGGAGGGAAAAAATGCACCCTTGAGTTTGAAGTTTATCATTATTATGCAAAGGAGAAGGTGCCCTGCTGATTCTCGGATTCTGTCCACTGTCACCTCCAAGCCCATCCCAGACACAACACGCTCTGGCGAACACTGACAGCTCAGCAGATGCTACACGCACCTTCTTATCCTTGCCATGGTCAACTCTGCCACCAGGATGAAGTCCTCTGCAGGAGAAAGCTGCACTCCATTAGGGAACCGCAACTGGTCCAGTAAAACCTTTACTTCCTTGGTCTCCATATCATACTCTAGCAGGCTGAGGATGCCAACAGCAAAAGGTCACACAGGGATAGTACACGACCCCCTGATGGGTGGGAGCCTTGCTCCCCTCTGGGCAGGGACCTGTGGAAGGGGACTCAGCCTTACACTAGAGTGACAAAGCCCCTGATGGTCCCCTGCTCAAATCCGGTTCATGGATGATCTCTAGGGGCCCATCCCCTTCCATGTCAGTCTCAGGCGTCCTCTTCCAAACATCTGCATGTCAGTTCTCCTACTAACCTGGGAGCTGACTCAGCACCAGGGAGGCCACCATGGCCCCAGCCTCATAGAAATCCTCCTTTAGACGGACGACCTAAAACCCAGGCTTGTAGGTCTCCCGCAAACTGCCTAAGCCACAACTGCACATGGACTGGCCTATTTTTATTTCTTCTCATTAAAGAGAAAGTAAGACCATCTTGCTCTGTTTTGTTGCAACCATCACTCATTTCCAAAAGCCAGTAAGGTCCTATATGAAATGCTGAAATACTATGCTCAGAAATACTCCCAAGATTCCCAGAAGTAATCAGCTCTGCTAAAGTTACCTTGTCTGACTGATGATCTTACTGAGCACAAGACATAAAACACATACTCACCGCCCATCATCCGTTCCTTCCATAACCAGAAGCAGAAAATCTCGTCTTTGCCACTTGCTGCTGGAATCCGTAAAATAAATTTTCTTCCCATCCCGAGTTATTGTAAGATCATTCACAAAGGACATTTTCCGCCCCTCAATGGGTGTGTCAGAGGACAGTAACAATTTCACTTCACCTGAAGTAGCAAAGAAGAAAAAGAAATAAAGGAAGAAAGGAAAGAAAGGAGGGAGAAAGAGGCTTGCTTTCATTCTAAGAACTATCTATTAGCCTGATTTAAAAAAGAAAAACTAAAATGAGCTTCTCCATGCCATATGTCAGAAGACTTATTCCTTCTTATAGTAAAAACACAATGTTTTTCTTTCTTTCATCTGTTAACTGATGAATTTTTTTTTAGACTACATTAAAGCAAAACCCTTACTGTAAGGATAAGGAATTTTCCTTATCGAGACTAACTGACTTAAAAATCTATTAAAAGTCTTAGGTAAAATACAATTTTCTATTTGTTTGTTTGAGAGAAATATAAAATGATCTATCCACTTGCTTTTAAATAAAGAAATAAGAAAGGTAGTAAGTTTTTTAAAGACCAGAACAAACATTTATTAAGTGCTAAAGCTCTTTCCACGTACAGCATTCAAACTCTCACAATAATCCCACAAGACAAGCACCTACATTATCTCTATTCATGAATGAGGAAAGTGTGCACAGAGAGAACAAGTAACTTAAATAGTCACAGAGTCAGCCAATGGCCCGACAGACCCATGTAGTTAGTCTATAGTGCCTGAACCCAGGGCCCCATGCACCACCCGTGATAACAAACTCCTCCATACCAGGGCCCTCCCCTGTTAAAGCACATACAGCAAATGTTACACTGCTGGTCAAGGAGACATCCTGACCAGTCAGGGGAGAGGAATGCGGGGAGGAGCTGGAGAGACGAAGGGTAAGGATAAGAGAAGACTGAGAGGCAGAAAAACAGAAAGACAAGACATAAAGAAAGACACAGAAAAATAAAGATGGAAGGAGGAGGTCTAACGTCCCCAAAATAAGTCCTCTTGAGACCTGTGGCTAAAACACAAACACCAGAGGAAATTAGGATACTAACTTAATGAACATGAGTAGGAATTTATATGGTATTTATATTAGCTGATATTTGTAAGGTAATGCTTTCAGTCCTAATCAATGAGTAAGAAAATATTAGAGTCTCCAGTAGACTATATTGAACAAATTCTATTAAATCCACTTAGACACATATCATTTTAAAAATCTGAAAACATCATAGAAGGAAACAAAATATCGTCACATACGTTTCCAGGGATTTACTTCAAACAGTCCCTTATACGCATCAGCCACAAAGAGGGTCCCATTGGGCCCTGCCCGGATGCCCAAGGGTCTTCCACATGTGGGTTCATCATCTCGGGTTTCTAGAGAAACAAATGGACGGAAATTGGTGGTTGGTCTTGATTCTGTGTGTGCCCCCATCAATACACAGGCACCTCATCTATCCCTTCCTAATCATGCACAGTGCTGTAGGGAGCAAAAAAGACCATGACATTGCAGACAGACCCACCCTCCTGTATTCCAGTCCTCTAGAATTTAGAACAACTGTCCGGCATGTCCAGAGGGACCACCTGAGAATCCAGATCTGGATATACGCAGAACTGGTACCAAAGAATCATGTTCACATCAGCACCCAGAGACTTGAACGGTTAACTCAGGGATGTTATCAGGAACCAGGTTTCAATTCCAGAATCCCTGCAGAACCTCAGGAGTTGGGAGGTTAATCCCAACAGCCTCCTCATCTAGGAGCACAATGGTTTTCTCTCCACCTGTCATAAAGTGAGAGTTACTATTTTATTCCTTGGATTAACTCTCTTGCTCTACTACCTGCACTCTTTTAAAATCTGTGCCAATGCATATTTACTGTAGGGTGCTTACTGCAGGGTGCCCACTGTGGACAGCTGACTGCAGGGTACTTACTGTGAGATGCTTACTGTGAGTACATACTGAAGGGTGCCCACTGTAGGGTGTTTACTATAGAGTGCTTACTGCAGAGTGTTCACTGCAGAGGAGCTTACAGCAGAAGCAGGAGTACTTAACAGCAGAGTGCTTACTAGAAGTATTTAGAGTCAAAGTATGGAGTGGAAAAAGGCAGGGTAAAGAACCAAATGTAGAGTATGATTCCACTGCACATAACCATGGATGGCTGTAAGTATCCATGAACAAAAAGATATCTGAAAAGTTATTCATTAAAATGTCAATAACAGTTACATCTGAAAAGACTCTGGGGTGATTTTTTTTTCTTTCTTCTTTGTACCTTTATGTTGTTTGCATGTCACAATGAAAATGCATCATTTTTACAAAAACATTCTAGGTATTAAAAAGTAAAAACAATATGAAGTCAGGACTGCCAGTGTTTGAACAATAAGATTCTTCTACTCTAGTTTTCTAAAACTGAAGTGACTTTAGAGTATTTCCACTTTGAATGACACTGCTGAAATTTCTGAGAAGCTAATGCAGGAATAACATTTAAGCATCCAAGAAATGACAAAACCGACTGCTTTGCTCTAGTAACACTCGGACAACACCTATTAATCTTCAAGTTACCTCGAAAGTGAGCACAGGCCTCTGCAGAATGGCAAGTGGTAAAGCTGAGAAGTAACCAGCATGTGCCATGGCCATTGCCTTGCTGGGAAACTGAGATGAAAGGTGACAACCAGGCACCATAAGGTCCAAGGACCACTGGCAAATGAAGGGCATGTGATTAACACCCAAATCAGGCTACCTGCCAAGTGGTCAGGGCTCTTTTTCTCCAAAGGTGAACCTGACTTGGCCATCTGACACCTTTCTGAATCACGGGAAGAGACATTCAGGGATATGGGGTCGGGGTGTGGGGGTGGGGAGACATATGGGACTGTCACTGACTTACTGCATGGGCCTGACCCAAACCGGGCGATGGTATCTACTTCACCATTTTCCAGTTTTACAACCCGGCCATCTGCTGTACCAGTAAACATCACATCTGTTTAAAAACATAAAAAGAGAGTAAGAGTGTTACTTGGTTAGCCTAAGAATTGTGATCATACTACCTTCTTCTACAACAGAGGTGGCTTACTGGTGTTTTTCATCTTCAGAGAAGAAATGGCAGTTCCAAAGATGAAGGAGAACTGATGTCTGGGAACAAAAAGTCCTTAAAACATACAGCAGTAAAATTGTGGGGTCCTGAAGCATCTGCCTGAGGGCTTGAGCTACCAGCTGCCTCCTGTATATGCCCAGACCAAGGATGTTATACACTCAGACCAGGAATCAAACCCCCAACTAGGTTACTGGACAATGCTCCAAACAACTGAGCCATACTGGCCCAAGGCATATTACATATTTTTTAAATGTATATTATGAATTCTAGGGCAACCACAAAAAAAAAAAAAAAGCTTTATAAAAGTAACTGATATGCTAAGAAAGGACAGAAAATGGAATCGTAAAAACTACAAAAGGCTGACAGAAGACAAAATTAGGAACAAAAAACAAGGGCAATGAATACCGTAACAAATACAGTAGCTACTAACCCAATTGCTTCCGTTCTTATTTTAAACATTAATGGTCTCAATATATCAACTAAAGGACAGACTTAAAAGTCAGAGTAGACAAAAAAGAAAAGAATCAACTATAAGAAACCCACTTTAAATATAAAGTCGCATATACATTATATATAGAGGACTGGATGAATATCATGTCAACACTTAACAAAAGAAACCTAAAATAACTATATTTATTTCAGGCAGACAACTTCAAAGCAAGGAAAACTGTCGAGGTAAAAAAAAAATTACATAATGATAAAAGGTCAATTCTGCATGAAGACATTCTGAATGTGTACATGCCTAATAACAAATTGTCAGAATACATAGATCAATCCACTATTAGAGCTGTAAACATCAGCAAAATACACAGTTGAACTAAACAGCACCATCAGTAAACTGAATATAATTGATATCAACCAGGTAATCCAACTGGTGAGAATATACATTCTTCTTGAGCTCTCATGGAACAGTCACCAAATTAGAACACATTATAGGCAATAAAGCACACCTTAACAAATTAAAAAAGCTAGAAATTATGTAATGCCTGCTCTCAGACCACAATGGAATTTAAACTAGGAATGAACAACAGAAAGAAAGCTAGAAGAATCACATTATACTTGGTGATTAAATAACACACTTCTATATAACACATGGGTCAAAGAAGAAATCTCAAGAGAAATTTTTAAAAAATTGAATGAAATGAAAATAAAAAAAGAATTTATCAAAATGTGTGGAATGCAGCAAAGGCAGTGCTTCAAGGGAAATTTTTTAGCACCAAAGCATGTATTAGAAGAGAAACCTAAAATCAACCACCTAATCCTGGCAGGTATGGCTCAATGGATTGAGCACTGGCCTACAAACTGAAAAGGTCACCAGTCTGATTTTGAGTCAGGGCACATACCTGGTTTGTGGGCCAGGACCCCAGTTGGGAGTATACAAGAGGCAACCAACTGATTTTTACACCCAGCCACCAGGGATTTATCCAGGGTGTGCAAGGTTAGTTCAGCTTTTGAAAATCAATTAAGTAATCCATAACGTCAACAGCTGAAGAAAAATCACATGATCATATCAATAGATGTAGAAAAAGCATTTGACAAAATCCAGCAGCCATGCATGATAAAACTTTCAGCAAATTAGAAATAGAGGGACACTATATCTCAACTTGATAAAGAACATCTATAAAAAAAAAACCCTACAGTTAACATCATACTTGATGGTAACAAACTAGAAGCATTCTAAAGATGGGGGCATAGGTTGAAACGCTTCGCTTCCTCACAGAACCAAAAGAAGGATAACAACCAATATAAAAACAAAAAATAACCAGAACTGCCAGAAAAATCAAACTTCAAGGATCTCTGACAACCAAGAAGTTAAAGACACATTCATCCAGACTCGTAGGAGGGGCAGAGACAGGAGCAAGGGCAGAGAGGATCCAAGGCAAGGCAGCAGACCATGCAGGTGAGGTGGGGGCTTAGAGGACTGGGAGCTCCCACATCCCCACCTGGATAAGCCGGGAGGAACAGCGGAACAACGGAGAAGTGAGACAGACTGTGAAACCCAGGGTTTCAGTGTGGGAAACTAAAGACTCAAAACCTCTAGCTGTAAAATCCTGCAGCGATTGCAGTGGTGAAAGAAACTCCCAGTCTCACAGAAGAGTCCGTTGGAGAGGCCCACAGGATCCTAGAATATATGAAAACACACCTACCTGGGACTCAGCACCTGAAAGGTCACACTCCTCTTGTGGGAAGCAAAGAAAGTGACAGAAAGCGGGCAGGAGTCAAGCAAGCAGTGCTATTCCCTCCCTGACCCCCCAGCCCTCACAGACGGCACCACAACAAAGCAAAGAGAGTTGCCCCGCCCTGCTGAATACCTAAGGCTCCCCCCAACCTCCGCCACGACATAACAGGTACGCCAAGACAAACAAATACAGCCCAAACTAAAGAACAAATCAAAACTCCAGAAAAAGAACTAAGCAAGGGGGAGGTAGACAACTTATCAGATGCAGAGTTCAAAACACTGGTAATCAGGGTGTTCACAGAAATGATTGAGTTTGGTCGCAAAATGGAAGGAAAAGTGAAGGCTATGCAAAGTGAAATAAAGGAAAATATACAGGGAGCCAACAGTGAAGGGAAGGAAACAGGGACTCAAATCAACGATTTGGAACCAAAGGAAGAAATAAACATCTGACTGGAACAGAATAAAGAAAGAAGAATTCAAAGAAATGAGGAGGGGCTGAGGAACCTCTGTGACAACTTTAAACACTCCAACATCCAAATCATAGGGATACCAGAAGGATAGGAGGAAGAGTAAAAAATTAAAAACTTATTGGAAAAAATTATGAAGGAAAACTTCCCCCATCTGACAAAAGAAATAGACTTCTAGGAAGTCCAGGAAATTCAGTCCCAAAGAAATTGGATCCAAGAAGAAACACACCAAGGCACATCATAATTAAGTTACCCGACATTAAAGATAAGGGGAGAATGTTAAAAGCAGCAAGAGAAAAGGAGAGAGTTACCTACAAAGGAGTTTCCATAAGACTATCAGCTGATTTCTAAAAAGAAACTTTACAGGCAAGAGGGGCTGGAAAGAAGTATTCAAAGTCATGAAAGCCAAGGACCTACATCCAAGATTACTCTATCCAGCAAAGCTATAATTTAGAATGGAAGGGCAGATAAAGTGCTTCCCAGATAAGGTTAAGTTAAAGGAATTCATCACCACCAAGCCCTTATTATACAAAATGTTAAAGGGACTTCTCTAAGAAATAAAAGAAGATCAAAAACTACGAGTAGTGAAATGACAACAAACTCACAACTATCAACAACTGAACCTAAAAAACAAAAACAAAAACTAAGCAAACAACTAAAACAGGAACAGAAGAACAGAAATGGAGATCACATGGAGGGTTATCAGCGGAGAGGGGGAGGAGGAAGGATGGGGAAAAATGAACAGGGAATGAGAAGCATAATTGGTAGGTACAAAATAAATAGGGGGTGGTTAAGAATAGTATAGGAAATGGAGAACTGAAAGAACGTATATGTACAATCCATAGATATGAACTAAGGGAGGGGGGATCACTGGAGGAAGGGGGGTGCAGGGAAGAGGAGGATAAAGGGGAGAAAAATGATTGGGATAACTGTAATAGCATAATCAATAAAATATATTTTAAGAAAAAGAAAAAAACAAACTAGAAGCTTTCTCATGAGATCAGGAACAACGCAAAAATGTCCCTTCTCACTACTCATTTACAATATTGTATTAGAAGTCTTAGCTCATTCAATAAACAAGAAAAGGAAATAAAGCCTATACTAATTGAGAAGAAAGAAATAAAATTGTCTTTCTTCACAAATGACATAACTGGCTAAGCAGAAAATCCAAAAGAATCAACAACGAAGCCTCCTGGAACAAATAAGCAATTATAACAAGGTTGCAGGATACAAGGATAATATTCAAGTCAATTGCTTTCCTATAAACCAGCAATGAACAAGTAAAATTTGACATTTAAAATAGAACACCATTTTTTTAAGATTTTATTTTTATTTTTAGACAGAGGGGAGGGGAGGGAGAAAGAGAGGGAGAGAAACATCAATGTGTGGTTGCCTCTCACGTGCCCACCAGGGGACTTGGCTCGCAACCCAGGCATATGCCCAGACTGGGGAATCGAACCGGTGACCCTTTGGTTCGCAGGCCAACGCTCAATCCACTGAGCTATACTAGCTAGGGAAACAGAACACCATTTACATTAGCATTCAAAAGAATGAAATATTGAGATCTAAATAAAAGAACCCTCTACAGGAGAAAAACTATAAAACTGTAATGAATGATTAAAAAAACTACATAAATGACCCCAGCTGGTGTGGCTCAGTGGACTGAGCGCCGGCCTGAGAATGGAATGGTCACCAGTTCGGTTCCTGGTCAGGGCACATGCCTAGGTTGAGGGTCAGGTCCCTGGTGGGGGAAGCACGAGAGGCAACCACACATTGATGTTTCTCTCCATCTCTTTCTCCTTCCCATCCTCTCTCTGAAAATAAATAAGTAAAATCTTTTTTAAAAAACTTCAAACTTCTGTTCTATAAAGACAGTGTTGAGAATGAGAAGACAAGCAACAGACTGGGAGAAAATACTGGCAGAAAACACATCTGATAAAGGATTGTCATCCATAATATGCAAAGAGCTCTTAAAACTCAACAGTAAGAAAATAAACAACTCAATTTTTAAAACTGCCAGGAGACTTAAAAAGATGGTTAATAAACATATGAAAAGATGCTCACCATCGATGTCATTAGGGACATACAAATTAAAACAATGATATACACACCTATTTGAATGGCCAAAATCTGGAATACTGACAACACCAAATGCTGGTGAGAACACAGAGTAACAGGAACTCTCATTCATTGCTGGTGGGAATACAAAATGGTACAGCCACTTTGGCAGGCAATTTGGTGGTTTCTTACAGAACAAATATGCTCCTACCATAAGATCCAGCAATTGTGCTCCTTGGTATTTACCCAAATGAGATGAAATCATGTCCACACAAATATATACATGCAGATATTTATAACAGCTTTATTAAAAATGGCCAAAACTTGGAAGCAACCAATCTGTCCTTCAATCAGTAAACAGATAAACTGTAATGCACCTAGATGATGGAATATTATTCAGGAATAAAAAGAAAAGAGCTATGAAGGCATGAAAAAACATTGAGGAACCTTAGTGAAAGGAGCCATCCTGAAAAAGCTGCATGCTGTCTGATTCCAACTATATAGAATTCTAGAAGAAACAAAAACTATGAATGTAGTAAAAAGATCAGCGGTTGCCAGGGCAAGTTGAGGAGAGGGAAGAATAAATAGGCAAAGCACAGAGGATTTTTAGAACAGTGAAACCTCTCTGTATACAGATACTAAAATAATGGATACATTATACATTTGTCCAAATTCATAAAATATACAACACCAGGACTGAACCCCAATGTAAACTATGGACTTTTGGTGATGATAATGTGTCAACTGTGACAAATATACCATGTGATGTGGAACGCTCATAATAGGGGAAGCTGTGCAAATGTCCGGGGAGGGGAATATGGGAAATCTCTGTACTTCCCCCTCCATTTTACTGTGAACCTAAAACTGCTCTGAAAAATAAGGTCTATTTTTAAAAAATTAAAACACATTAATTGGTGACTGATTACTCAAGTACCTCCTAGGCTGGTTGCCTCCCTCAAATGTCAGCAACATGCCAGCCATCCACTAGGACAACGTCCAAATAAGGCAGCCGCAACAGGTCTCTGGGGTCCTCCATAGGGTTCACAGCTACAGGAAGCTAACTAGACAGCCACTCCCCCACCCCGCCCCTTGTACTTAACCAGAAATGTAACCAGGATGATAACCGGCTCCTTGACCTGGTGACAGTACAATGATGTGTCTGCCCAGGGAGAAAGGAAAAAGACAAGGATAGAATTCTCTTTGAAAGTTTAAAAAAATCACTTTAAATCCTCCAAGTTCGTTTTGATTTCCAATATTTGATTTTATGTCAAAAAAAAGCAAAATTTGAATAATGTATCGATAATAAACATAAATGTCTTTTAGCGGAAATATGAAGTTCTATCATGAAGTACCTATCCCTCTTAAAACAATTCTAGCTTTGCCAGCCAAACAAACCATTGCAGAAATGCACCATTCTCTGGATTCTGCATCAAACAGGAGGTCTGGGGAAGACAAATGGTCAGTATCACAGGAGGAGTGGCAGTGGTCTGTCTTCAAAACAAAACAAAACAAAGTAGTACCTCCAAAAAGCAACTGACCAAAACTACTTCACAAGAAACATACAGTACTTTAGAATGAGAAGCAGAGTGCCCAGTTAAGCTGCTCAGAAATCCTCATGCCATTTTAAGTACAGCAACTTTAATTTTTACCTTTTGATTCCAAAGCTTAATTCTCATTCTAATAGAAAGTGCCTTGTTTCAGGTCACTATAGAGACTATAGTATTAGAACCAGACCCAATTCTAGTTCTTAGGTTTGGGCAATTCTGAAGAAAAAAAAAAAAAGCAGAAATACTAAGAATGATTTATATTCTTTTCAAAAATAAAATCTATATGAACTCAGCTAAGAAACAATGTCCTGTCAAGAAATATCTGCCTAACTTTAATAAATGAACTAAACATCAATGTCTGCATTTTTTCATTCCTTTTTAATGGGTCCAACAATTTGAGCAGAATAAAATGCTCCAGAGAAAAGAACTCAAAAGCATCCCGTACTGAAATGGTCTGTAACTCAAAGAGCAAAGAAGCTCCCGCAGGGTGTTTGCTCAACAAGCACATGGCACATCACAGAACATCTGCAGCTAAAGATGTCGAGGGCTCCCCAGACTAGGAGCAGAGTGCCAGTGGTTGTTCCTATAGAATCCTCCTTCAAGCAACAGACAGCCTCAAAGTTACCCCAGACAGACTCTGAAGTTCCAGGGATTTACTTACCACCAATATTTACTATGGACTCTGGCCCAATAAGTTGATTTTCAAACAGCCTTTCCATCTGTCGTAACTTCGTATTTGGTTGCAGAACACCAAGTAAGAGAGGAGGTTCTTTGAAGCTGTAAAATAATGCAATTATAGGGATTTGTCTATAGAAAATCAATGAAGAAAGTGTTTACTGAGGACATACAACATGCATAATTCTATTTGATAAAGAGGGTTCATTCCAATAATATCCTTATTTGCCAGAAATATAAAGGTTAAGAAAAAAAACCACCCAATGTCCTCTGCTACCACCCTGGTCCAGGTAACCATCTTCTGTCCCCCTGCTTCCTCTCTGTCCTCTATAGTCTATTCTCAACCCAGTGGCCCATGTGAGCACTATAGTCAGATCACAGCATTTATCTGCTCAAAGCCTTGTGATGGCCCCATCTCACCCAAAGCCTAAGTCCTTGCCGTGGTTCTTAGCCCTACATCATCTGGCCTGTCAATTCTCTCTCCTCCTCTCCCAGTAGTTCACTCCACCCCTCCACACCAGCCATTCCCCACTGGTTCTTGAGTACACGAGAAATATTCCACCTTAAGTCCTTCGCACTGGCTCTTCCCTATACCCTCACCTTCTCGATGAGGGCTGCTCTGACCACCCAATTTAACATTCAACGCCTCCCCAAAAAGCAGAGTCCTCCCTAACTCTATTTGGTTGATAGCCCTTTCCAGCTTCTCACTTCTGTTATGTTTACTGTCTGTCTATCCCGACTACAGCAGATGAGATCAGGGATTTATTCTGTGTTTTTTGCTGCAATATTCCACCTGGAATACAGGAGGCTCCTAATGAACACTACAGAAGGAGTAGGATGGTGGGGAGAGTGGAGAGGGGAATCTCCCAATACCCTGCCCTCCAGCAAGGCAGTTTCCTAGCCAGGCCACCAGAGTGGGAGAACCAAGGGGGAGGGGGTGGTTGAGGATGCAGAAAAAAGCTTTCTGCCATGCTGGCAAAGCACTTCACCCATGCCACCCTCTCTGAGTAAGATCCTATGCAGAACATAGCACAACTTTCTTCAGGTTAAATTGTCCCTCCCACCCCTCATTACGATTTTCAACTTGCTGAAAAAAACACCTGATTTGAGTAGGAATTTTATTTCCAAAGGAAGAAAAGGACTGTAACCTACATATTTGGTGAAAAACCTGAGCTACGGAGCTGGACGAATCTGCTTTCAAATTCTGACTTCAGAAAAGTCATACTTCCCACAGGTATATGTGAAGACTGAACAATATAAACACATAATGCCCAGGGATAGCCCTGGCTGATGTGGCTCAGTGGACTGAGTGCCAGCCTGTGAACCAAGAGGTCACCGGTTCAATTCCCAGTCAGGGCACATGCCTGGGTTGCAGGCCAGGTCACTGGCTGGGGGTATGTGAGAGGCAACCAATCTACGTATCTCTTGCCCACAGATGTTTCTCTCCATCTTGCTCTCCCTTCTTTCTCTTCTCTCAAAAATCTAAAAAAAAAAAAAAGCCCAGGGACAGAAGAGGATATACCTGATACCAGCCCCTCTCACCCAGTCCTTGGACCTTACCTAATTCACTACACACAGGAGGTCCTCAGGAAATATTTGCAAAATCAAACTAATTAGTATATGACATACTATCCCTGCCCACAATGAGCCTAAGTATTCAGGGAGACAAGAAGTAAACAGAAAATGCAAAGGATGGGCAAGAAAGAACGCCCATTCCTGCACCTGGGTAGCAGAAGCACCACGGAAAAGTGGCCCCAGGAAGCCCAAATCAGCAAGCCAGGCCACTTGGACTCTGGTTAAGGTCAGTGACCTTCTGTTAACTAATTAAATCCTGTTAACTCACATTAAGTTCCACTAACTCCTGCTAACTCCATGTGTCAAATGTATGCTGAAAGACACTGGTCAGCAATCTCCAGAAATCAGGATGTCACATATGTGCTTTATATAACAGTCCTCCAATCTTCCAAAAAGGAAAAGAAAGTGGCTTTGCACGGTAGGTTTTTGGTAAAACCCTGCAGCCTTCCAGGTGACTTTACTCCCTAGAACTGAAACGAACCGCAAGACAACCCTCTCTGGAACGGTTCCACCCCTCCTTGTCCCTGGTCTATCTGTTCTCTGATTTCTCAGAGATTTCTGAATATGGTCTAAGCTCAAACAGAGGTCATTAGCACCCTGGAAGGAGATTCCCCCCAAGGCATTGCCATTGCTGACCTCCCACCCTGACAACTGGTTTGATCCCATTGAACATGGCACCTCCCTTGGCTGGGAGATGACAGAGGTAGAGCATTAAGCCAGTAGCTCTGCTTTTCTGTCCTCATCCACACTGCATCACTCGCCCCAGAGAGTGGATCTCCTCCTTCCTTCCTCTTTTTGCTCTGAAGCGAGTTTTAAAGAGGTTTTTTTGCTGTTGTCATTAGCATTTTTCCCAAACCTCAATTTATTTCTGTTTTTCCACTCTCTGCCACTCTTCTGCTTTTGTTCTGTACTTTGTAGTCGATGCTTCCAATTTTTGAACAAGTCATTCCCTAAATCTGTGGGAGAGATACTGTCAGCCAGACTGATTTCACTAGGTTTTTCCACCTTTCCTTCTTTACCAGGTTCATTTACTGCCCAGGCAGAACTCACATTCACAACTTTAAGTCCTCACTGGGCCATGTTTCCTTTCAGTCTCTGGTCATGAGTACACACCCATGTTTTCTCTAAATTTCTTCACCACTCTTTCCACACATAAGCTCACCTTTACTGAGATCAAAAGTCTTCAGTCACTTAAGCTCCAACCCTCCCACTTCAACTCTGAATCTTCATCTTTACCTGCTCTCTCTGCTTTCCTCCTCTTTCCCAAGGCTACCTCCCCAGTCCAGACTTTAATCCCCATCTGAGAACACAGTTCATTTTCCCGCCTTGCCAAATGAATAGGAAAGTCCAGGTCAGTTTCCATTTGGGGTGGGCTGAGCCACATCCTTCTACACGCTCAGAGGGGTTAGCAAGAGAGAGGCCCCGCCCCTCAGCGTATCCCTAAACCCTCTCAGAGAGAACATCTAAGATATCCTTGCAAGGAAATACTGGAACATCAGGAAGTACAGAGAAAACATGTATATGAGTCTAGAGTGCCCAGGCCTCCACACATCCTCAATCTTATTCAATCTTATGTAAGCTAATTGTGTTTTAACAATACCATGTACCTTAATTAATTCCCAATCCAACAACAAAAAGTTGACTCTTCTCTATGAATGTCAATCTAAGGCCAGAACTACTGATATGTCCTGCAGGTAGGTATCAGTTAGATACAAAACACCAACACATTATACAGTTGTATAGGTTATATTTACTCCAAAATAAGACATGGTTCTTTCTGAGGTTTTTAAAACGTTACATGGAATAATTCGCTTAAAATAAACTTCCAACTGCTCACTCCTCTGGACAGCTACAATGGAAAACATGGACTTATTGAACCAGACCATGACTCTCTTACACCACCTCAACATCAACGCCATAAATCACATCACCAAGAGCCTAACTCAGTGTTAGTGTAACTAAAAATGTGAATACATTTCATGGGACTCTGTCAATATATACTATTTTATCAAGTTTGTAACAGACTGCCTTACTCATAGATCACCAATGAGGAAAGGTAACTTAGAAAAAAAGAACATTAATTACAAGTTTTTTTAAAAATCAGTTACTTACAAAATTTAAACAAGGTAGCATCCATTTGTGTGTGCTTTTGCCTCTTCTTATGCATTCAGGTTAATCATGTCTAATACTTAAGCTTCTCTTATTTGAGATTCTTCTGGTTTTTGTTTTTGGTTAGTACAGTTTTGTTTTTGAAACAATAACATGGGCAACACCATGCATATATTCTGTGAAACATCTAATTCAATGTAAAATGCAAGCAAAAAAAAAAATCACAAATCTCTATTTCTCATGATAACTTACCTTTCAGATCAGATTGGTTTAATTAGTCAAGAAATCACCCCAGCCTATTATATTTTGCTGAACAACCCCTCCCAAGAATTGCTGGGGCAGCTCACCTGAGAGGCTGTGGATCTATCGGAGAATCCAGCAGCATCATGGCTCCAAGAAGCGGACCGGTGAGGCAAACAGCCAGCATCAAAAAGGTCACTCGGAAAACTCTGCCACTAAAGTTGCTGCCAGGAATGAAATATATACAAAGGTAATCAGCAGAGGCTCAAGCAGTGACAACTAAGCTGGGTTCAAAGTCTGTTCAGCAAGAGCAAGCTTCTCACCCAGTGTCTCCACAATGAGGTCATCGACTTCTGTGGCTTATGATTAAACTTTAGCACTATTTGCTAGCATTGACAAACATGCTTTCGTTCTTTTTTTCTGTTTTAATCTTCCAGCTATGTGGGGCACTCTTATCAATTATTTTACAGACAGTATGACAGGCTTTACATTGAATCCTCTAGGAGAGTTTTAAAGAGGGAAAACTCAAAGCACTGATGAACACAAAAAGTAATGGGAATAAGGAACTGCAATAATGGAAGGGAGACACACTCATCTACAGAGAAGACAGATGTTTCCCCAAAGCCACTACTTCCTGATACATGAATTCAAAGCAGCAACACTCTGTATAGTGTGTTCCTAGAGTCTCAGGTTCTGTGAATAAAAGAGACAGAGACAAATTCATGAGGCAGAGGAAGAAGAACAACTTTCTGAGCATCAGATTCCCCAGTCATTTGTAGATCACACTTGTAAGGCCTCAAAAGGTAATTCCAGCTCTTCTACCTGGAAGAATCTGACAGTCATTTACAGTTATTTAGAAAGAATCTATAAAATTACAATTCCAAGTCATCACTACTAAAGCCCTGGGAAGATCTGAAAGATGCCTTGGGAACCTTGCATTAAGTTTTTGGACAAATGACCAACAGTGACTAAAATTCTCTCAAATGATCCTCACATACATCATTACTCATCTGGTTAAAAAAAATAAAAGTGAACACATTTAGCCTCTTGCTACTAAATACACTTTACAGGATCATTATTTGCTTATATTAAGTGCATTCAAATTTACTAAACACTTGACATGAAGATTAACTTAAAGAAATATGGAATCATGAGCTCCTAAGACACAGAATCTTTTTCTTTTTCTTTTTTTGTTTATCCTCACCCAAGGACATGTTTATTGATTTTACAGAGGGGGAAAGGGAGGAAGAGAGAGTGAGAGAAACATCGATGAGAGAGTGAAACATTGGTTGCCTTTCGTACATGCCCCGATCCCACTGAACCCGCAACCTAGGTATGTGCCCTGACTGGGAACTGAACCCATGATCCTTCTGTTTCTGGGACGATGCTCCAAACAACTAAGCCACACTAGCCAAGGCAATCATCTTTTTCTAGAAAAAAAAAAAGGTGAGCGAAAGAAAAAAATCAATACACTTAAAAAAGTGATTTAATTGATTTAATTTAAGGGCAGTGTTTTGCTTGACTTTGACAGGATACTCTTCTTTGCATAAACCTATGACAGATAGAAATGTGGGGACCTGGATGCCAGTCCTAACTTCCCAAAAACCGGCTAAACCACTGCAGGTGAGTTTCTTCACTCAAAGCCCACAGGCTCCCAACTGTGCAATGGGGTGTGGGACAGGGAACCCTCAAAGTCCTGCACAGTTCTGAACATGCATGATTTTATTAAATGAATAAAGCAGAAAGAATAAGTAAGTCATTCTGTTTCCATAGGGTTAGGTGTAGAAATAAAAGGCAAAAGGAATAAAAGATAAAAGAGGAGAGAGGGAGCAGCTTTCATAGCATGTCACCCTGCAGCCACTTGGGACAACACAACTGAAGGGTGTGTGAATTCTGCCAACAATCTGAGTGGGCAGGAAATGGGTTCTCCCTTAGAGCTTCCATAAACGTGGACCTGTCAGGACTTGTGACCTCCAGAACTATAAGATAATCAATGTGTTCTTCAAGTCACTAAGTGTGCAGTCATTTGTCAAAAGAGCTATATAAAACTGATACATTTTTCTCAAACTAATTTTATTACCTGGAAGTGGGATGCTGCTGTAACAAATACCAAAAATGTCAAAGTAGCTTTGGAATAGCACTGTTGGTAGAAAAATTCTGAGGAGCAGGGTAGAAAAAGTCTAGATTTCCTTAAACAGGTTGTTAGTCAGAACATGGATGCTAATGACTCTGCTAGCAAGTGCTCAGAAAGAAGTGAGCAGCATGGTAGAGAAACATGTATCATCTTAGAGAATACCTAAATCATCAGTAACAGACTGCTGGCAAAAATATGGACACTATAGATGCTGCTGGTCATGGCTCCAAAGGGTGTTAGGGTAAGTCAGTGGAAACTGGAGGGAAGCAGATCCTTGTTATATCACGGCAGAAAGCTTGGTTGAATTGTTCCCTTGCAGTGATGTGAAAAGCAGAACTTGTAAATGATGAACCATGACATTTAGCTGAGACCATTTCCAAGCAAAACAGCGTAAGGGACAGTGCTGACCAGTTCTCTCCTTTGACGTTTCCTCTTTGCTAATGAGAATCCTAATCTGCGTCTACTTCCCTTCTAATAAATGGAAAAACAAATTTTGTTCCTAACTTCCTTCTCTTCATTCATATAGGGTGCAGAACTCACCCCCAGCCAGGTAAAATGCCAAGTTTTACCCCCTTTTGCTAGCTGGGAAAGGAGGTGGTTCAGTCCCACAGATTGGGTAGGGAGAGACTGAAAAAACTAAAGCTCCTGAAAGAGGACAGGTGGTCAGAAAAGAAAAATACCAGGACAACTCCCCCCTCCGAGCCCTGTCTTCAAACCCCATGCCCACATTACCTTCTTCTAAGGTGACTGATAGGGCACAAGATTATACAGTGTAGCAAAATGCACACTTGGCGCAGATCAGCTATGAACTCACACAACAGCAGGCTAATGAAACTGAAAGGTCCTTAGCAGGAAAGGAGTAAGGGCTATGACAAAAGTAATAATAAAAAGTCACAATAAGAACATACCATGTGCCCTGGTCAACTACTTAATTGGTTAGAGTGCCATCCCAATAAGCCACGGTTGTGGGTTTGATCCCTGGTCAGGACACATGTAAAAATCAACCAATGAATGTATAAATAAGTGAAACAACAAACAGATCTTTTTCTTTCTTTCTTTCCTTTCCTTTCCTTTTCTTTCTCTGTCTCTCATTATAAATTTAAAAAAAAATTAAAGAAAAGAAAAAAGAACATGCCATTCAATGTGCTTTATGCAGTTAACTAGGTAGAAATGTTTATCTTTCTGCTTTACAAGCAAGGGACATGAACAGAGAAAGTGCAAGGGGCTTGCCCACAGCCCACTGCCAGAACACAACTGAGTACCAGGTCTGATTTTAAGCCTGTGGTCACCATTAGCAACACTGCCCACCAAGGATAAGAAGACAGGGAAAGGATACCCGGACCTAGAACCCTCAGAGCTGACTCTGAGGTCTGAAACACTCTCTGCAAAAGTTAGTGGTGATTTGCCAATTCTGGACATTTCATATTATGGGATCATACAATTTGTGACTTTTTGTGACTGGCTTCTTTCACTCATAATGTTTCAAGGTTCACCCAAGTTGCAGTATACCAGGTCTGTCCAGAAGATATCCAGCCATATAATATGAAAAATACAGACATTTATTGAAAAAGATACAAGAAACATTGTACATAGGACAATGATGCCTCAATCACTTCCAAGTAGCTCCTTGGGACCTGACACAGTTCTCCCAATTGCCATAAGCTGCCCTGCTATATTTTCCTGAATCTCATCAATGGTCTGAAATTTCTTCCCTTTCAAAGGTGATTTTAGTTTCGGGAAAATCCAGAACTCACAGGACACCAAATCTGGACTACAGAGGGGCTGAGTCACCTGGGTAATTTGATGTTTCACCAAAAAATTCTGCAAGAGATGTGACGCATAAGCGGGTACACTGTTGTGATGAAGCTGCCAATCACCAGTTGCCCGTAGCTGCAGACTTCTAAATCATCTGAATAGTTTCTTTGGAGGAATGTTCAAGCTTAACGCAAAATTTGATGCAGGTTCACTGCTCCACTCGCTCAGTCATTTTGAATGTGACGGCCGCACAGTACACATGTTCACTCAACAGTGTCTACCACCCCATTGACTAGTAGAGTGAAACTGTCACTGTTCACAGATGCACATTCCAGTCCACTCTCCTTGGCTGACAGGTTACACCAGTGTCACACAAACTGTTCTCGTTATATTAACAATGGCTGGACTTTTTCCTGACAGACCTTGTATATCAGGACTTCAGTCTTTTTTATGGCTCAATAATATTCCACTGTAAGTATATACCACACTTTGTTTATCCACTCATCTGCTGATAGACACTCTGGTGGGAGAGGGAAATGCAGAATAATTACTTAATGGGTATAAGGTGTTTTTATGGGGTGATGAAAAAGTTTTGTAACTAGAGGGCTGGTGATTGCCCAAAACTAAACACCACTGAACTGTACACTCTAAGGGTAATTTTATGTTATGTAAATTTCACCTCATTTTTTTTTAACAGTGATTAAAGTGTTCTAAATTTAGATTGTGGTGATTACTGCAGAACTCTGTGAATATACTAAAATCCATTTAATTGAACAATTTAAATAGGTGAATTTTATGGTATGTAAATTATATTTCAAAGATGGTTTTAAAAAAGAAAAGAAAAACAAAGTCAATCACTCAACTATGCAAACTGCTACTCCAGAGACTGGAGCAATCTATAACTCTAGATTTTCTTTAAGTGGCCTAAAGTCTTTCAACACAATGGAAATAACTATTTATAAGTAAAAACGACAGCAAAGACTTTGCTTGTGTGGTTCTTTTAAGAACAGAATTCCAGAGGGAGAGAAGTGGTGAAGATACGTGGCTGTCCGTGGTGAATGCTGACCACATGGGCATTCTGGTAGGCTGAGGTAAACACTCCTCCCCACCCCAGTAGAGGAGCAGTTCCACGGGCAAAGCTGCACCATGCAATCTGTCACCACAGGGCAATAATTAACAAAATGGTGATGCTCTGGCCAAAGTGCTACTTTACCTTTTCCTTGCCTGACATGATTCTACATAAAACAAAATCTTCTCATTTATCTCAAACTCCTATATCCTATAGTTAACTTTCCTTTACCAGTATAGCTTAATCTTTTTAATCTAAATTCAGTAATCTGATTTAGAGCTTGTGAGACCCTTCTTGAATATTTGGTTGCCCCATCACACAGTGGTAAAAGGCTCACTTATCTAAAAAATAAATAAATAAATAAATAAATAAAAAAGTCAAGCTACAACTGAAAACAACAGTGTTTACAGCTTAGAAAGGCAACCGGAGGTCTGGGATGATGACCTGTGTCCCACATGACCCACCCTTGTCAGAGATCTAGCTAATGCTGTCTTATAATCAGAGTATAAAAAGCTAAAAAATGTAGAGGTCACCCAGTCCAGTGCTCCCAACACTGGTTGGTGCCTGGATTGCACATACTATGTGATTGGGGCACCTTTAAACAAAGCCCAGAGATTCTGATTGGGCAGGTCCAGCCTGGAAGCCTTTTTTTTTTTTTTCATGCTTTCCAGTTGTTCCTGATGTGCAACTAGACACCACCAGCCATATCTAACTCCCTCCCCAGTGAAAGAAGTCTATCAATACCCAAGTGGCTGATCATCAGCTAGCCTCTACTGGAAAGTTCTGTGGTTATGTTTTAGAAATAACACCTTTAACTCCTTGAGTAGTGCTGTCTGATGGCGTTTTCTGCAATGATAGAAATACAGCAGCCACTATCCATGGGTGGCTACTGAGCACTTGAAATGAGACAAAAATATTATAATAAATGATCCAAAGACCACCTATATGTATCAGCCCCTGGGTTGTTTATTTCTTCACTGCAAGCTGTGAGAACCATTAGCTTAAAAGGTCCACCAGTGCCAAATGCCAATTTTCACAAATCCGATTATTTTTTAAAATAGCCTGAACAGGCAAATTTTCAGCTATTTAATGTCTACCTGCTTTCCATAGTCTGTACTTGACCTGACAGCTGATGTCCACTGATAAGAGGACTTTCCCCAGCCAGTGCTGCCCTTGGAGCTCTGTGACCCAGAGACACCTTAACCAGGGAGCCCTCTCTCTGTTCCCCTCTCCTCTATAGCTCCCCTGCCCTCCTCCCCTCAGGACTGTGGCATCCCTCCTGCTGTCCTTCACATGCAAACCTGTCAAAGTGTCACCCAATGTGCTCGTGTACTGATGCTGCCACCTCATAGTCATATCTTTTTCCTTGATCCTTTTCCCTCAAATTCCCTATATAGCACAAATGAGGAACTGAATTTTTAATTTTAGTCAATATTTTTAAATTAATTTAAACTTCAATAGCCGCATATGGCCAAGTGGCCATGACATCAGACAGCAGCCTTAGACTGCTAATATTCCTTCATATGCAATCATTTAATAATCACCTATATACGTGTGCCAGGTACTATATGAAGCCCTAAGAGTATAGCCATAAATAAAATAGTTTCCTGCCCTCTGTGTATTCTAGTATAAATAAGTAAATTCCAGACAGTAACAAGTACAATGAAGAACGATGTAGCAGGGTGGGGGTAGAGTGATGGTGAGGGCTGGCCATACACAGGGGTCAAAGCAGATAACCTCAGAATAGAGAAATTCAGTGACACTGAGAGAAATCAAAAAAGCAATGCAGGCAGAGGAAACACAGCCAGATTCAACAAGCACTTGGCACATGAGTGAAGCATACATGCTTTAAGCCTTGACCACAGAGGCATAATGACCAAAACAGGGAGTGTGAGACAGAGTGAATGAGGTAAAGCTGCTAGACTAGGCAGGCCCATTGCCAGGGGCATATCCCACAGAGCTCTGAACCAGGAAAGTGCCTGCCAATGCACATGGTCAACATCCAGAAGGCCAGAACATACACAATTTCCCTAATTCTTTGACTCAGGGACCTTGTCTGCCCAGGTGATCTAATGCAACATGTTCTGAAAATGAACATGTTCATTCCCCTTGCTTGCACGGACTAGTCACAGTTCTGCCCTTAGGAGCACCAAATTCTTGCCCTCCTAGGCAGCCCTCCCTAGAACTGATGCCTGAAGTCATAGCACCCTCAGTTCTCTGGTCTCCAGGCAAAGAGTGCCAAGTCCTTCAGGAGCTTCTCAAATGGTGGGGCTTGCAAAACATTCTCTTTTCCGGTTGTTTCAGAGTTTGACAAAGTCTCCCATAAAATGTGGTGTCCACAACTCAAGGCAAAGGTCTACTCTAAACTATAAACTGTCACTCCGCAAAATGGCTTTAGTTGCCCAAACTGAAAAATAACGGATTTCACAGAAAAATCTGATTTCCAGCTTCTCTGGAAAAAGCAGTAGATCTCACCCTATGAAACCCAAAGTTTCAGGGCAGCCTCACAAGGATTACCACTCTTCAGACATGTGCACTCTCTACTCTCCCCAACCCCACACTTGCTGCAGAGAGTACCATATCAAGCTGGTACAAGAACCAATGGGGCTGATGCTAAGACCAGGGCGTAGAACACAAAAAGCTCTCAGTAAATGGTAGGTTCCAGGATTTGCAGCTCCCCGGAGGCATCGAGTCCCTGACTGTCTGGTGCATAGTTCCTTGCAGTGGCTTCCGTACCCGTGCTCTAAGCACACTTATTTTATCCCCAGGTTCATTAACTTTCTGACAGGCCCATCTCACCACTGCAAAGTCACGGTCAACTACAATTCTGCCTTTCCTCCATGTGTGCCCCTTTCCTCTGTACACCTGCATTACGGTAACTTAAATAAAGGATACTCCATTTATCCCTATCCATTTTCACTGACGAAGTCCATCACACTCCCTTTCCCAATCTGTGCTGACACATTCAGGAAAGCTAACAACTTCCTTCCCAGGTGTAGTCGGGGAAATCAACTTTGCCCAATCTCTTAGAAGAGCCCCAGGCGATGCTCACCTCCTTGAGGACATCAGCACCCTGAAATTTCCCACGGTCTCCAAAGGCAAGAGAACAATTATGGTGAGGCAGTCACTGTTGGCTCAACCACAATCTACAAAATCCTTTACTTTCACCAGCCAAATATGAAGGGTATTCTCAAACTCCTTCTGTACACAGAACATCAGAGTCTTGAGTTATGGGCTAAAGTCCTGATCAACAGACCCTGTGAGATTAAAAAGAACCTGTGATTTTTGTGGGAAACCTATAAGCCCCAAATCCATGACAAGAACTGCAGGTGTCAAAGTGATCTCTGGAAACTGAAAAAGTCAAACAGCAACAAAATCCATCTTTTTAATTGACCGCACCTTAAATTTGTTCATTTTTCACATTCCTTTATAGTGGGCCTCCTAGACTATAGATGTCTTCATTTTAGCATCAAGAATAACTAAGAAGTTAAAAGGGCCATGCGAAAACACACACCAGGGCAGGGGATGGTCTGAAAAGAAAATTCCAGATTCCTAAGTCCTCATGACTTTATTAATTTATGACAGCCCCCTCTGTTTCTCCACACTGCCTCCCTTACTCTTCAGTCTTAAAAAGGAAAAAATAAAATTGACCTAGCAGAGATTTTTAATTAGTCTAAAATCTTTTAGAGAAACTACTGAAAAAGCAGCTGTTAAATTTTCAGTGCATTCACTCTTCAATCCTAAACAGTAATTTGTGGACATTTTCTCTACCCAGACAGAGCTATGTTCCTAAAGAGAAGGAATAGTTTCAGTGTTGTAATCATTCTAACAACAAAGTTCCTAAAGCATACGGCACCTGATGCCAAATAATACTACTGGTGAGCTTGTAATGGTATGTTAAAAGTGCTTAGATCATCTATGTTCCACCCTGAATAAAAGTATTTAATAACTGCATTCCTTACTGTAGCTTAAACACAGAATATGCTCCTCAGTCATTGCCCAGATGACTATTCATTTTCATTTCTCTTTGAACTCCAAATTCTGTAACTTTATATAAACCAGGGTCCCCAGTCCCTGGGCTGTGGACTGAAACTGGTCCATGGCCTATTAGGAACTGGGCTACGCAGTAGGAGGTGAGTGGCAGGCCAGCGAGCAAAGCTTCATTCACGTTACCTCCTGAGCTCTGGTTCCTGTCCCCCGAACCCCCATCCGTGGAAAATTATCTTCCATGAAACTAGTCCCTGGCACCAAAAAGGTTGGGGACCACTGATATAAACCACTTTACCTACATAGACTTCAAGGACCTCATCAGTGAAACAAAACATGAACTTTCATGCCAAGAGTCAAGAGTTAGCCAAGGTATTGCTAGGTGTCCCTTCCACTAAAATCTGTTGTCCATTATATCCACTACTTCTGTTAATTGAATAATATATTTTTCAAGTCTTTCTTTGTATAGCACATCTAAAGTTTATTCTATAGCTGTCACATTTCTACTTCCTTCAGATTTCTTTACTTCACCCACTATACATAATGCTTTTCTGTCTTGTGATGAATACTCAACTTTTAAGGTAATCAAGAAGACAATTAAATGAACTACTAAAAAATGACCAAAAAGAAATGAAAAATACAAGACAACTGCACAAGAAATATAATAATTTAAAAAACTATACCATTATAATAAATGTATAAATGATGATGAGTGACAAAAAGTCACAATGAAAGAGACCACTCCAGATATATTGAAAAGGAATCAAACAAACACAAAGAGAAAGAAAGTACCACAGGAAAAATAAAAACAATGTTCACAGACAGGAAAGTCAAGAAAGAATCCTAGGACTTCCGGTCAAGATGGTGTAGGTAAACACAGCTTGCCTCCTCGCACAACCACAGCAAAAATTACAACTAGACTACAAAACAAGTATCACCCAGAATCATCAGAAAATCAGGCTGTATGGAAGTCTGACAACTAAGAAATTAAAGAAGTCACATTCACACAGACATGTTAAGCGGGGCCCAGACATGGAGACACGGAGATACGGAGATGCGGAGACACACAGAGATGTGCGGAGCAGCACATGTGGCACACAGGCAGGGGGACGCAGACACACAGAACAGGCAGTCCCACACCAACATGTAGTAGATAAAAATCGGGAGGGATACTGCAGGAGAGAAGGATCCTAGCCCCACAGCAGACCACACAACCCAGGTTCCAGTGCCAGGAAGATAAGTCCCCAAAGCTTCTGGCTGTAAATACCAGTGGGGGGTTGGGGAGGTGGAAAAAACTGCAAGATTCCCAAAAGTCTCCTCTTAAGGGGTGGGCTATGGACTTAGGACTTACACAGACTCAACGCCCTCTGGGCTTAAGCACTGGGGCAGCAGCTGGAAGGGCACCAGTGGTATAGGGGGAGAAACTGAAGTGTCTGGCATCAGGGCATGTGCCGGGAGACAGCTTCCTCCTGGACAAAACTCCAGAGGCCAGGAAACAACAATGTCCCCTTTCTAGCCCTCCACCACACAGAGCCACAGAGCAGTGACACTATACCTGAGACTCCATCAACCTGATTCACACAGGTTGCCCCACCCTGCTGATTACCAAAGGCTCTGTCACATCCAACGTACCAGTGAGGTTTTCTACTCTAGCCCATGCTACTAAGACAGGGAGTCAAAGAGCTCTACCTAATACACAGAAACAAACACAGAGAGGCTGCCAAAATTGAGAGACAAAGAAATATGGCCCAAATGAAAGAACGGATTAAAACTCCAGAAAAAGAACTAAACAAAAGGGAGATAAGCAATCTGTCAGGTGCAAAAGTGAAAACACTGGTTATAAGGATGTTCAAGGAACTTAGTGAGGACTTGACCGGCATAAAAAAGATCCGGTCAGAAACAAAGGATTCACTAATTGAAATAAAGAAAAATTTACAAGGAAGCAACAGTAGAGTGGATGAAGCTGAGAATCAAGTCAATAATTTGGAACACAAGGAAGAAAAAAACATTCAATCAGAACAGCCAGAAGAAAAAATAATCCAACAAAAAATGAGAATAGGCTAAGGAGCCTCTGGGACAGCTTGAAACGTACCAACATTCGAAACATAGGAATGACAGAAGGGGAAGAGAAACAGCAAGAAACTGAAAACTCCTTTGAAAAAATAATGAAAGAAAACTTCCTCACTTTGGTGAGGGAAATAGACATACGAGTCGTGGAAGTACAGAGAACAGGATGGACACAAAGAGGACCGCACCAAAACACATCATAATTAAAATACCAAAAGTTAAAGATAAACAGACTCTTAAAAGCAAGAGAAAAGCAGAAAGTTACCTGCAAAGGAGCTCCCATAAGACTGTCAGCTGATTTCAAAAAAGAAACTTTGCAGGCTAGAAAGGACTGGCAAGAAGTATTCAAAGTGATGAAAAGTAAGGACCTACAACCTAGATTACTCTATCCTGCAAAGCTATCATTTCAAATCTAAGGGCAGGTAAAGTGCTTCCCAGACAAGGTTAAACTAAAGGAGTTCATCATCACCAAGCTATTATTATATGAAATGTTAAAGGGACTTATTTAAGAAAAAGATCAAAACTATGAACATTAAAATGGCAATAAATTCACAACTATCAATAACTGAATCTAAAAAACAAACTCAGCAAACAAGCAGAACAGAAACAGGATCACAGGTATGGAGATCATTTGGAGGGTTACCAGTTGGGAGGGAGAAGGGGGAGAATGGGGGAAAAGGTGCAAGGATTAAGAACTACAAATTTGTAGGTACAAAATAGACAGGGGGGGCATTAAAAACAGTACAGGAAATGGAGTAGCCAAAGAACTTATGTGCCTGACCCGTGGACATGAACTAAGGGGAGGGGGGTTATTGCTAGAGGGAATGGAAGGGTACCAAGTAGAGGAGGACAAAGGGGGAAAAATTGGCGCAACTGTAATAGCATAACCAATAAAATATATATATTTTTAAAAAGAGACCTGGAAAAAAAAAAAAGGAGAGTATCTTAGATGAACACAATGTGAAAGAAACACTGGAAAAATCCAGCAGCAGATAACTTTGGAACATCCAATTTACCCTGCCATTAAGTCAGAAATCCCCACAGGGAAACTGAAAAACAATTAACTCTGCCCCTCGGCAGCAGAGCCAGGAGTGTCAGAGGAGCCCATATGAGATTTGGGTCCATTCAGTAAGTGCCCTCGGGTGTTATGTGCCTTGGTTTTCAATACTGCACCTCATAGCCATCTCAGGGCCAGCTGCACTTTCATTTCTGATGTAAAAGTTTATGTAGCATGCTTTGTCTTTATGGTTTCTATAGTAAAGTACTGCCAGTCCTTGTATGGCCATTCTAAAAGGCTCCTCAGTCGCTATCAGAGGATGATTTCACAATCTATATTCACAGTCAACAGGGTGACCAACTTGTCCTGGTCTGCCAAGATTAGCACTGAAAGTCCTGCATCCTTAGAAGTTTCTGAGTCCAGGGCAAACCAGGATGGATGGTCACCCTACAGTCAGGACTCTATCCTATTACTCACTCCTCCACTAAGCCCAGGAGTCAGATATTACCAGAAAGTCTTCTCTGCTAATTGCCTTTCTAGAGCCAAAACACTCCTTTCTTCTATGTCTCTCCTTCAAAGATGTTCCTCTTATTATCATTGGTGAATAAATCCAGTCTGTCCTGGCAAAAACTGTCCTTCACTCAGTATGTACCATACCTCTTGGCACACCAATAAATATTTCCACTATTTCTATCAACTAAAAAGCCAATCAGTTTCACAATCTTGCGTTTGGCCCTATATACGGCAACTTGGTTCTCCCAAAATATTCGAAGCTATGAGACTCAGGACTCAAAATTAAAAAACAGAAGTGTAAGTATTTTATATTAAAATAGATGTTTAAGGACCATGCTTCAGTTTTTATCTAACAAAACATAGCATACTTAAATTCTGGAAGGGTGGGAGAAGCAAAGGCCAAAAACCTGAGATTTCTTTCACTAGGCATCAACAACTACAGTTTCCTCTGCTTCTCGGTCCGTATTAGGAAAAATGTGCAAGGTTGAATTCTCACGGAAATTGCCTAACAAAGTCACTTCTGCTCGCTACTCTTTCCGGAAAACCGGGGTGAGGACTGGTCCTGCTCAGAGAGAAGGCGCCAGGTGCTTCGCTGGATATCCAGGGGCGCCCGAACCATCTTTTCGGACCTCCCTTCAGGACAGTGCGAGCGCGGAACCCGGAAGACTAGGGCAGTGGCTAGATGGCTTTCCCCGGGGATGAGGAGAGCCAGCAGGAAGAACAGAGCGTAAAGCAAGGGAAAGCGAGGAAACCACAGCTCTGCAAGCTGGAGCAGGTGAGGCAGGTGCGGCAAGAGGCGGCCTCAGAACCTGGAGCCTGGGATATTCCCGCGATACGGCTCAGAGCATGCCCAAAGCCTCCAGGACCTGGCAAGTGCCATCAGCTTGATCTGAGCCTGTTTCTTCCTGTAAAATGAGTTTTGCCAAGGGTATTAAATGAGACGGCTCACGCCGCGCGTCGGCACTGCATTTACCCGGCTGCTGTTATTGCCATCTTCGTGCTTGGGGGTCGGCCCCGCCGCTCGAGGACAAAGTCTGGGGGCTGGGCCTACCTGCCGTCCTTGGTCTCCGGCGCCTGCCCGTCGTCAGTGACGACGTGCGGCCGCAGGGGCCGGCGCTGCCGTAGCCCGTCTGCCTCGCTCATTCTGCGACTACCAGCGCCGCCTGCCCCGCAAGTACCCAAACGGAGCGACGCGAACACCGAGGACGGCCGCGCACCACCCCTTCCTCGCCTGCGCGGGAAAGTGACGTTTGACCACGCCCCTTCCGGCAGCTCGCGGATTCCTCCTGGGCGTCACTGCGTGGGCCTTCTCAACGAGCTCCTGCGGGTTTTCCAAGGCTGAGCGCGGGGCTTGGAAGCCGCATCCAGTGCGCGTGTTGGCCCACTCGGGCTTGGTACTCGCTGGGCACAGCACGACACCTGCGCTGCCTGCTTTCGCTTGGTGGCGAACGACAACAATAATTGTTTTGCACTTCGGCAGAGGTATTGGTGGTTTGTGTTGGTAAAGAGGATGGTGCTTTTTATTAGATGACAAAGACCCCGGTTTCTACAGTCAGCGTGAAAAATAAGAGTATATTCTTAGAGGTACAGCCGGGCAACAACGCATACCTAAAAATTATACTTTTTCTGAACGAGTTCGATTAAGAGGAAAACAGGCTAGAAAATGTCCCTTTGGTTAAGGCCAGATGTTGAGTGTTAAATCTTTTTTGTGATGGTTACAACAGACGTTTGATAAAGTTTATAGGAAGTGCTAGGAAAAAAATTCTAAATTAAATTACAGCAGGAGAGTAAGAGAGACAGTCTGTAAATAGCTGCTGACCAGTTAACAAAACACTTCTCACATTCCTGTTTTGCCTGTTGGAATTTAGGATTAATTTCCAGGTGGCTATTTCCACAGGTTATTTTAGACAGGCACCTTATAACTTCAGGAGTCTCTCCTGTTTACACAGGGCTTTTCGGACTGCTTCCCCTAGCCAGGCTACAGGAGTGGACATTTCTTTACATTCCAACTCTGCAACTATACCAAAACTAGCCCCCTTCCCACCTTGCTTACAGCTTTGCCTATAGCTTATGTAAATTATTTCAGACTTCTTACTTCTCCCTTATCTGTAGTTGATGTGTAAAATGCTGGCAAAACTCTGGGACCGTGGACATGCTCTTTTCTCCCTAGCCATGCTGGTAGTTTAGATTCCATGCACGAAGGCCTGTCTTTTAGCTAGCATTTTTGGCCCAATAAAACCTACTTACAAAAAGACTTTCAGCCATGGATATTAAAAAGAATCATAGTTTAACATATCAAAAGGTTACCAGAATTATCAATGCAGGGCATAAGTAAAAATAAATATGGTCTAAGAAAACATGAAATAGTCATCAATTTGTTCTCTAACACTAATTTAGTGAACCAGGTACATTTCTAAGTGCTCAGTTATAGAAATTTAAGGGGAGAGACAATTTTATTCAGCTCACAATAATAAATGTAAAATTTTAGTGTACTAATTGCATTAAAAGGAAATAACATGAGAGCATTTGACAGCTGAAAAAGCTGAAAGATGAATAGGATTTGGATGAAGGGAACAGCAAGGAGGATTTCCAAGCAGAGGAAACCAAGTCCTGTTATTATGTATCACCTCTAGAAAGGGCCTATTTGAAATTAAATAGTAAGAATTAATTCACTCATTGCACTTGAAGACTTTCCTGATGGATATGTTCCCGCATCTTTCTTAGTGCTGGATGGCACTAGAATCCCACATGACTGTACCATAAGAGATGAAGAAGACCCAACATGAGGGAAGTGAAAAGTTCTATAAATCCAGGTCTTCAGGGATCCCAAGTTATAATTGGCAACATTTTACTTCATTCCCTGTTGAATAAAACCAGCGTAACAGGGATGATTTTAACAGTGCTGCGTGATCTTGTCCTTCGTGCCTACCTGGATTATCCTTCCTTCCCTGAATCCCATGTTCCAGACTCTCAGGATTGCTGCTGTTCCTAATCCTGTGCCTCCCTGCCTTTGTTCATATTATTCTTCTCCCTGTAATAATTCTTTTCTTCATCTCCACTTGGCCAAAAACATTTTCATTGTTCAGGAGCTACTTCAAGTATCATCGCTGCCTTATTATTGCCTTAATTTCTCAAACAGAACATTTGTTTCCAAGGCACTTTGAACCTGCCTGAGTTATAGGACTTAGCCCATTACATTGGAATTATTTATATTCCAATGCCCAGTGTTAAAGCTCCCAAGCCAAAAGCAACATATCTGTAAAAAATATAATAATGTAGTAAACAGTATAGTGACTGGCTAATAATACAGTATTGTATATTTGAAAGTTGCTAAGAGAATAGATCTTAGTCCTCATCACGAAAAAAAAAAATATCTGTAACAATGCGTGCTGACAGATATTAACTAAATTTGTGATCCTTTCACAAATATATACAAATATCAAACCATCATATTGTACAACTAAAACTAATATAATGTTGTATATCAATTATTCCTCAATAAAAAAATAACAAGTTCATTTTATTAAACTTGCTGCAACACAGGATTGCACCAGAGGCCCTGTGAGACTCCTCAAAGCAGTGGAGTTAGGGAAGGGTCCTCTTGAGGTTTGGGGGCTGGAGTTAGTCACAGATGATCTTGGCAGGGATAGGTCAAGATCTGTAAACTAGGAGAGTTGCTGGAAGGAGTCAGTGGTCTTATCTTGGAGCACATGGTCTGAATGAGCTAAATAAGTTAAATGGTCTGAGCTTAGATCACTAATCCTTAGGCACAGTTTAGTATCACTTTTCTGTTTGTGAGTCATGGTGAGGTCCATTTTTGTTAGTTGAGGTTTCAGTTCTCAGTCCCCTCACCCCACCCTCCAGCCTAACTGCCACCCACTTACTGGCATTAGGGTGGAACACCTATGATTGCTTAGACCAGGTTTCTCAATGTCAACACTATTGACATTTTGGGCCACTGTAAGATGCAGTATGCCTGGCCTCCACCCACTAGATTCTAATAGCACCCCACATGGTCATGATAATCAATATATCTGGACAAGTGTTCCCTGGGGGTAAAAATAGCCCTTATTGAAAACCACTGGGTTAGACCAGCCAGAGCCTACATCCCCCCACACCCACAACACCCTAAGACTGGCGATGAGGTCCACTTCCATTGAAACACTGGTCCACATGGAGGACATTTATCTCAATAAACTCAGGGTTCTGACAGCATAGAACCAGTGATGCTGGTCATGCAACCAAAAGTGTGCCTCACAGCTGAAACTAGAAACGCACCCTTTTTTCAATCCAACGCTTTTTCCCAACTGCATGTTGTTTCTATTTCTTCTACAAATATCTCCTGAAAGCCTTCCAAGTGCTCAGCCAAGTGCCATGACAAAACAAAGACAAAATAACATGAGTCAATGTGCAGGCATATTTCAGTCCGAGAGGGGAAATAAGAAGCATAACAACTAATATAAAGCAATGCTACAGAAGAACTATGGAGTGCCTCACAGGCCAGGAGGAACAAGTCCCATTAATTAAGAATGGCCAGAGAAGGCTTCTTGGAGGAAGTGACCTGTGAACCAGGCCTTAGATGAATAAGACTGTCATGGGCTAGTTGAGGGGATGATAAAAGACAAGAAACGGTCTAAGAGGGAAGTGTGGTGTACCCAGGGATTGGTCGATAAGAGGGTGATGATCAGGGAAGACTTCAAGGTTTGGAGTAATCAAGGGAGACTTCTCTGAAAGAAGCAAAGAAGAGCAGAAATGGGCCAAGTCCTTCCTTCCCTCAGATCCGAGAGAGCAGGAGGAAAAGTGGCCTGCTTAGCATAGGGTTTTATAAGTGTGGTGTGATGGGAAGCTCTGATTTCAGCTCAGGAGGGCCATGGAGAGTACAAAGTTAGAGGATGGAGACTAACTTATTCACTGTAGAAAAACATCTTAGAGATTACTCAGCTTCCAGAAAGAAACCCACAAATAAGTTGAAGGTGAGGAAGGGATCTATAGAAAGGATATGAGGGTATCTTATGGAACTCAGTGCAGAAAGTACAAGCAGGCCTCACAGACACTGGAACAAGGACCTGGACAAACAGAAGAAAAGTTCCTCTCCACCCAGTGTTGCCTCGTGGAATGTTGTTTCTGCATCCCCTCCATGATTCTGTGTAAGCCCTGTTGTTTGGCTGGCCTTTTTCCCTTTTGCCACCCTCCACTCTTCAGCTGGAAAAGATACATTGCGTTTGCAGCCAGTCAAGGCCTGGCAGGTCCACTCTAGATTTGGGCAGATGGAAGAAAATGATGTGGGGATGCTTAACATGCCTTTATTCATGGGTGGGCAAGCCACACACACTGCAAGCTGCATGTATGTGTCTGAATGTCCAGTAAGAAGCCCCTATCCCCTTAAGTACTAGAGACAATGAACCCAGTGAAAAAGCCAAAATATTATATAACATAGTGTGATTCTGCACATGTGAGCCCACTTCAAGTTATGGGAACCATTTATTGGATCCAGTCTCAAGGCTATGAGAACACTACTTTATCAGGCCCATTCAAAGTGAGAAACAGCTTCCCTTAGTTACCCAGACAGGTGGGTGAGGAAGCCAGACTACCACCATTTACCTTACACATTGTCAGTTTTCCAGGTCTTGAAGCTAAGGTGGTCATGGGCAAGGTTTTGGCTATAAAATAAAAGCAGAAATCTAGGAATTCTTTTCACCTCTAGGGAAATTTTTGCTTTTCTAATGAAAAGGAGAGATGGTATTGTCCCTGCCCTTTCTTCTTCTGCCCTGAACTCCAGAGTTATGCTTAGAATGGCAGCAGTGGATTATGACTGCAGGGGACACTTGAAGTCTAAAGGACATGCTGAGCACAGAAAATCCAAGGTCCTTTTTGGGACTATTGAGCTGCTGACCAACTGCTAACAACCACCTACACCTGGGCTTCTTGTTGCATGAGGAAAACAATCCCATGAGCATCTAGGCCATTGTCAGCTGACAATTTATGCTTGTACCTGAATATTTCTCATTTGATATGCCAGCATTCTCAGCTTGAGGCTGCCTGTGGCATAAAATTATTGCCTCAAGCACAGCTCTCCACAACTGCCCATTTCAAGTATCCCACACCACAAGTTTCTTTGTCTAAAGTCCCGGTTCCTGTCCTGAGAATCTGAGGTTCCCAATTTCAGTGAGGAGACCAAGCCTGGCTAATTATCTGTGTTGGAGGGCAGGGTCCCATGGCCCACTGATCATTCAGTGGGCACCAGGAGAGCAGACTAGACAATGTCAGCATGAGTAGGGCAGAACTGTCACATGGAATGATGTTAGCTCCAATGAGAAGCAGGCAGGAGTAGAGGTAAGGATTAAAAATAGGCTGATGGGGGAAAAAGGCCTCAATACCCCTGAAGAGGGAGAGTCTTAATTAAGGACAACACAGACTCATTAGGAAAATGTGGTCAGTAGGAAAGACAATCATCAGTCGATGTCTGCCATGGGCGTGATGTTCATTATTGTTACCTCCCTTGAAAAGTGAATTTAACATATCCCTTGTTCCCTTGAGACTCTTAAACTTACATTTCATGTTTGGCATGAGCCACTCACTAATCATATGTTTCAGTACAGCCAAAAAAAACATTTCTGAAGGCAACTAATCATTTCCCTTTGGTCTAATTTTGCTCTGCCTTTTTGAACAAACATAAGCACACCTGTGAGCAGCAAAGGTTTCCTTGACTCTCAGGAATAAAGATATGTGTGGTTGGGTGAGGTGGTGTCCTTTAGGAAAGGAATTGGCCCCGTGTGTGTCTGTTCAGAAGGCTGCTTGGCAGAAAGTTGGATCTGCTGGAGCAGGAAGACTAGGCAACTCAGGGTTTCCCAGTTGGGGTTCTTAACCAGAAAATTTTTACCCTGTTGAAAGACAACTGGGCAGACTAACTATTCCAACAGGCTTTCTGAACCCCTTAGTACTTACTAGTTTGTTAATACTATATACTAAGACAGCCAACATCCCACTTTCTTTCCTTTTCTACCTCTATGTTTATTTAGGATTCTTCTCCTCTGGCTCTTCACCTCCTTAGAGACAACACTGAGCAGATTAGCACGTCTTCCTACCCTTCCAGCTTCATGGAGGTGCTTTCCCAGTTTGTTTCAACTTAAGTCAAATGTTCCAGGAGGACTTTCCCAGTGGTAGACAAAATAACAGGAGTATTGTGACCTTCACAGTGACAGTGACTAGACTCTAAGACATTACATGAAAGTAAAAATAAATGTGTATGCTATGCAACACTAGCAAATGCTTCATGATCATCATGAATTATGTCACCGCCCCCTTAAACTTGAACTTTAACATCATGGTTCCCTTGGCTGTACATTACAATCATCTGGGGAGCTTTAAACTATGCTGATGCCTGGGTCCCATCCAAGAAATTCCCATGTAATTGTTCTGGGGTATGGCCTGGGCATCAGCTTGAAATGTTCCCAGGTATCTTTAAAAGCCAAAGTTGAGCACTGCTGCTTAAAGAGGAAATAGCAAATACCAAAGTATATATAGCATTACAGTTTGCGGGAGGGATAGGACTTGGGTCCAGTGTCCCTGGGATTGGAGACTGGGAGAATCACCTCCACCACCTGAAGGACTGTCTGCCTACAGAAAACATCTGGGAGGCAGCTCTAGGCTGAAAGGGGCTCGGAGAACTTTAGGCAAGACCATGAGAACACAACCCTTCTCTGGGTTGGGACCCTGAGGGGCAGTGGCTTGGCAGTAGTGAAACCAGAGAGCACCAAGTCCCAGGGTTCAGGCTACCTGTCACTGCTCATCCAAAAAGCAGAGACAGGGATTGAATTATAATTGTGCTTTTATCAACATCAGAGGCTAGCAGTCTGAGAAGATGGTGGGTTAAAAACCCTAACATCCACCTTACCTTGAGCTTCCAGAAGCAAGTTTATATAGGGGAAACATAGGAATTTGGCACCGGGAAATTCCTAGGAGGAAGCACAGACATGCTGTTTCTCTTGGGAGGGGACACTGAAAGGGAAGTCTGCAGCTTCTTCCC